>CM062806.1:194862136-195311096 GCA_031772625.1 Pinus tabuliformis | reverse complement strand
TCTAGACACTAGGACTCACTTAAAGCCTTGCTATCAAGCCGCATTCTAGCTTTGGGGTTATGTCTGGGAGGAAAAAATCAATTAATTATTAAGCGCTGAAAAAAACAAATAATTAACCAAGTAAAAGAAACTCCCTAGAGTGAACTCAGTTGATAACGAAGCCCTAAGCTATCTAGGCCTGTTATATGACTCTATTTCATCATGCTAGCATCACTTTACAATGTCCCTGTGGGGCTTGCGGAATCTGAGTACAATGAAGAAGAAGAGAGAGAAGAAGGGGTTTAGAAACCCTGATGATATTTGAGCTTTGCAGGTACAAGACTCCTTTGACATATCCTTGGGCATGGAGTCTTCAAGTGTATTTCAATGGTCAATAGGCCGAATAGATGTGTCTTTTGGATCAAGCTGACATGAACAATTTTAGAGGGCCAACTTGACTAGGAGGAGGCTGACCCTATTTTTTGGAGCTAAAAACATTAATTTCAAAAATTCAAATTTCTCCCTTTTGAAAGTCGCAATGGGACTTTGACTCAAAATAATCTTCTTTTGACTCTTAGAATTTAAATATATGCTTTATAAATTCAAAATGACTCAAACATCCATTATGAAGACCGACCATAGTTACAAAAATCAACAAGATGTTCCTGAAAACATGTTTGTTACAAACTTTTAGATCTCTACATGCTTTTAATTAGACATCCATTCCTTTGTTAAATTTTTTTATATTTTTTTATTGACAGTCATTAATGAGGCTTCCTGACACTAACAGAAAAAGGTCAATCCATTTGAAATCCTTGCCTATGGTACTGATGCTTCACCAGCTAGCAATGTATCATCTGCAAAGAGTATATACAAGATAGGTTCTGCATCTGGAGATAAATTAACCCCTTTTAACATACCTGAAACTTTTGCTGTACTCAAAGTTCTTCTTAGGCCCTCTGTCATGATTATATATAAATAATGTGATAGGAGGTCCCCTTGTCAAATGTCCCTAGTAGGGTGAAAGGGGGGAGCTGGGCTGCCATATATCAGGATAGAGAAAAAAGTGGTGTTAAATTCTTGAATACCAGATCTGATTTATATCCCAAGCTATTTTTATAACTCAGAAATTTAATTAATCCGGTAAATATTTTCTGAAATTCCTGAATAAAGGTACACTAGTATTTTAACAATCAAATTTGACAGCAGAAGCACAAATAGAAAATAAAAAACGCAACAAAAAATATAAACCCTCCAATTTATCCTTCACTTTTATTTCTCAGAATAAATAAGGGCTCCCTTACAGGGAAATTGGCCCACAGAGAAATATGGAATTTTTACTGCAGTTGGAACCTGCAAAACTGAGCTCCCTGAAACCCCAAACTGCACCCACTCATGGCCTTCCTTTCTCCTATCCGTCACACGTGCAGCCCACGAGCTGTACTATCCACGTGTGCTGCCCAAATTCAGCTTAGCTGTTACACATGTGGCCTTCCTGCACAAGCCCTCAGCTCGTGTGACTCTCTTGGAGCTAGATCTTGGCCCTCTGCAAATCTGGTGCTCAGCAACTTGTACGGTCTCGGCCTCCACTAAGCTCCCTTCTCCAGAATTTTTCAGCTGCAAACATTTCCTTCTCTTCAGCCAATTGTGTTGTCTCTCCTCCTTCCGTTATGCTGTCTTTATAATTGTTCATTGAGTTATATCTTAAACCTTGATCTCCAAAGTGATAGATGGCTAGGGTTGATCTCCAATGAGATCAACGGTTCATATTAGATATAGACCACTAAAGTGAATAATTTACTTCTGTTTAGAAAACCTTAGCCCAATAGCCAACATTAATCAATTAATTAATTAGTGTGTTTTTTCTAAGATAGACTTAGGAAAAAGATCATAATAGATACTCACTCAACATGTTGAGTAAGTTCTTAGGAAAGTCTTAGACTACTCCAGCATGCTTCACACTTAGCCTATGTAGAAGTATCTGTCCGCTGCTACAAACATCAACAAGTGGATCAACATCGGATGGGATGCATCGTGCAACTCATTACACAATTTATCCATCCTTACATAAACACAGAGGTGGTGAGGATTGCTCTCATGAATTCCCCATTTAGCGTATCATAAGCTTTCAACATATCCAGCATCATTCTGGGCTTCTTCTCTGTTCTTAATAAGTAGATCATTTCCCAGTCATTATCACCTCATCAAGGATCTGCTTGCTGCCCACAAACCCTCCATATTCCTTAGAGATCATCTGAGTCAAGAGCTGCTTCAGCCTGTTTGCCATAACCTTTGAGATAATATTATATAGAGTCTCTGTTTAGGAATATTGTTAGATATCTTCCTTATAGTTTCTTGCCTATCCCTCTTTGGGCCTGTAAGCAGCTGTTTGAATTTGTAAGTTCTTGTTCTATTTCTGCTGGAGATTAAGTCACGTCTCCTGCTTCCGTCTACAACTGAGTTACTTTGTTCATAGTTCTGTTTCACATCATTATCTTATGAAATTTTTCTGTGTTTTGTGGTCCCACTGAAACCATCAGACCTAAGATTTTTGCTTCCAGAATATCTCTTCTTTCTGTTCCTTCTTATTGATTTGGATGTGAAATTGATTTTCTTGCCTTTCAACCATTAGTGTCATTCCTTCCTGGACAACCAGTTCTTGAATCCTTTGCATCTTGTTCTATACTTGTTGTCTTCACTTAAAGATGTTCCTGAAAACATGTTTATTACAAACGTTTAGATTTCCTGAAGTAATTTCAATTTCTGTTAGATATAACACATTTTATGTCTCTTTGCTTGGCAAATGATGTCAACCATTTCTGAACCTTTCATTTGAAATCTGGGTTGGTTAGTGACATATTCTCGAACCTGAATAGGGTGTTATAGGGTTGCTTTGGTTATCCATGCACAATAATATTAGCCAGTGATATGTCTCTGCAATTAATTCTCTGCTGCCCTTCTTATTGTTCCAAGTAACGGAACTGTCTTCAGGAAAAATGTCTACCAGACTTATCTTGGGGATTGGAGCTTTATGCTGCAAGCCTGTGTCATCAACTTGCCAGAGACCTCCCTTATTCCATATCAAGGATATTATGTGTTAGAATCACCTCCAAAAATACATTTCTGATTTGCTTGCTCTCCCTCAGACTTCTGAAATTTTCCCAGAATTTTGTTTTTCACTTGGCTTACGGTGGGGCATACACCTTAATCAAACATCTATTAAATTACTGTTATAGTGCTTAAAATTTCTTGTGATCTGCAGTCTGTCTCCTGGACCACCTTGCAGTGACAAACAATTGTCTACATTGTCAATTGCTATCTCAGAGAGGTGTCCAATTCCCTGGAGACAACTGCTGATGGGCAGGACCCTGTGGTTCTTATTGGTGCCAGTTCTCTGGGGATTGGCTGGGGCAAGGCCCCAGATGACCATGACCAGCCTTCTGCTTCTGGCTGGGTTGTAGGCTATCTGCTAGATGTATGTTTTGGGCTTATGCCCTTTGCTTCTTAATACGACTAGACTGAGACTTCATGACGAGGGGTGTTTTGGCAGAAGCCAGCCCTAATTTTTGCGTTTTGAACTTGCTAGTGGAGGCTTTGTTGGAAACCTTCCCTTTTTTATATTAAAGCATGTACATATTTCCAATTAATAGAGTTTATAGGAAGCATTAATTCAAAAGAAAATTTCCTGCTATCCAGTCTTGTGAGCCCTCCAGATTGGATATCTCCACATTAGCTGGATTCCAGAGTATAGCTATTCCTCCTGCAAAACCTTTTGGTGAAATGGTGATGCTCTTCACCCTCTCCAGATGGATGGCAGCATTCTGTCCAGGAACTCAATACTGTATTTTGTTTCTCAAATGAAACAGATGTCTGGTCTTTTCATCATACTCTTTCTTTGAGGTAGTAAAGTCGTCTTGTACCTTGGGCATTAATGCCTCAGAAGAAAGATTATGATGGAAAGACCAGACAGTTGTTTCATTCAAGAAACCAAATGCATGCAGGATAATGTTTCTTTGAGGAGTTAAAGTTGTCTTTTACCCTTGGCATTAATATCTCAAAGAAAGATTATGATGGAAAGACTAGGCATTTGTATTATTCAAGAAACAAAATGCAGTATAGATTTTAGTACCTCAAAAGTTCCATGATAAATTTTTACTGTAAACTAGGAGTGGTGGTTTGAAGGAAAGATCACTTGAGTGTTGCTACCTTACCAGAGTCGATGAGAAATTCTTCCACATCCCAGAGTTTTTTGCTGTTGTTGATTGGTCTTGACTCTTTCTGGAGTGTTTGAGAGGACAAGATTTAATTCCAGTATCTTTTGAGATTCACTCCCTAGTCCTCTTAGCTGTTGTTTTCCTTTCTGTTTGAGAATCTAAGTTACAGGAAATGGGAACAGATAAGGATCTGGATTTGGATTCGGATACAGATCCACCAGATTTTTGAAAGAGAGGATCCGGATATGGTGGGGAAACACCACATACAAAAATACAATTATATATATATATATATATTTTTTTTTTTTTTTAATTTTAAACAACATATTCAATGTTAAAGGTCAATATCTTTCATGAATCACAATGTTAGGAACTGAAATCATTAGATAATTTATAAATTTGAAGACTGAAATCATGATGCATCGTTCTTTATACAAAAAGGATAAATGTAAATACAAAATTTACTGTCTCATCAATGATCACTCTATTGATATGATGATGTAGAGTAGGTCTAACTACATGTCCAAAAATGGGTCTACATGCTCATCATTTGAATATTTCAACTCTACATCATGATCAACCTGTCATCTTCCCTGAAATTTGCCTTAAAATCTAAAAATTCCCATCTAGTTACAATGGTAAATGAATATTGTACACTGTTTGAGAACATGCTATAGTCTATGTATCATATTGTTATAGGACTCTTCACCTAGAGTTGGATGGGATTGATCTAATTAAATTATTAATGGCATAGCCATCCTTTGTACACTATACATTATTATCTATGTATTGTCTCAAGCTTTCCTGTTAGCATTATCAAAAAATGAAAATGAAAAATTTGATCTGTTAGACCTTTCCTGCTAGCATTATCATGTGCTATACAGCCTATAGGTAATTAATAACTTATACAACTTACAAATTACTAATAAGTAATCAAACTAAAAATATAAATAGAATATTTGGTTTTTAGGGTTTCAAACAGGTGGCAAATATCCTTAAAAAAATAAACCAAAAACTCTATTTTTATTTGCTTGGGATCCATCACATGAGAGCTAGCTGGCACAGGATTTGTTTCAGTAGCATGGGATCCATTTCCGGATTTGAAGGATCCGTTTATGTGGCAAATCCTACGTGGGTTTGGGTGGATCCGTATCCTAAATGCTGATTTGTGTATTCAGCATCAAGACCCTGTGGATACTGGATCCATTAACATAGTTGAGAATATGTCTGTGAAGGTGATGAGAAATTGTGTGTACTATCTTTTGAAATCCAATGGGGTTGCCTCCAGCATTTCTATATCACTCTCTTGCAGGTCAGTTGTTGCACTTGCCCGGTATGGTTGCTCCCCTGAGTTAACTGTCTCTTTCTTTTCCACTAGATGTTTTCTCTTCACTATTTGTTCCTGACCTATTAATTCCATTTAATGACGGGGAGTTCTCAACCTTTCTGTCTTTCCTGCTGGTTCCAATAGTTGTTGCCTTTAACCTCTTGATCTCCTCATCCTTTCCTTGATAGTCATGCTTCATTCATCTTGCTGCGTCTGTTCTCCCACTCACTCTCCTCCATTGTTATTTGAATCGAGGTGCTCATTGTCTTGCACTATAACAGTACCTCCTTGCCTTCCTTATGGTTTCCTTCTGTATCATTTACAATTTGAGATTTTGGATTTTCTTGGTTTGAGCTGTCATGATTTTTCTACTTTCCCTTTGCTGCATTATCGCATATGTTTGGTAAGGCTTGGAATCGATTTGAGGTGTCTTTTGATGAAATGCCCCCAGGAGTTTTGTTTTGCTTACCTCCTTTGGGTGATTTTCTCACCTCTGAAATCATCATTCTCTGATTTCTTCTGGTGTTGGGGTTTTGCTGCCAACAAATAGTTTCTCATGAAATGTCTGTGTTGACGGTATTGTCTGCACTGAAATGGAACCTGTTCATAATCTAAAGCCTCTGATCACTTCACATCCCAATAGTCTAAAAATATTTATTCCGGAAATGGGTGGGAGATGTTCATGTATACGCAGATGGCATTTGAGGCATAGGTAATAACAACCTGCCTTTTTTTCCTTTGATGCTTTGATGTAGACACCTAAGTGTTACCGACTTCTTCAAATATCTGCTCAGACAAAAACTACAGCGGGAGGGAGTATAACTGCACCTAAACTGGTGCATTACCAAAGCCCTCCTTGGGATCAAAAGGGTCATGCCAAAATCTCATGTATAACCCGGAAGATTTAAACTCATAGTCAATATGGACCTCTTTCAAAAATTTGATTTTGTCCTCTGTGTTGGTGAAAACCACTACAAGGAATCTTTAGTGCAGAGTTTCAGGTCAATCAATCCCTTTACCCACCATTTCAGCTTGATACATCCCCTTCGAGCTTCTTCAGTTGCCAGAAATTAAACTAAAAAGGCAGATTATTATGTGCTCTTGTTGGTTTTGGATATAACCAGTATTTTCTGGCAATGTGGTCTGAAGGTGAGGGTTCTGCACCAGCTTCTAGAGACAATGATTGGTTTCCTTCCCAAAAAATGTCATCCTCTATCTGCTCTAGGATGTGACCCTAATAGGCTTCCCCTTCTCTTAGCCACCACATCCTGGAAGGAGGTGGGAGCCAATGGCTGTGTCCCCTTTGAACCCGAGGTCATTGCCTCCGTGTTGGATCAAAATTACCAAGTCTATGGTGAAAACTTGGCTCTGTTTTACTGTTGAGTAGGCATATCCTTAAATTTAACATTTGTGACTAGTGGCGTCCCTAGTAATGACAGAGTTAAGAAGAATATGATTTAACTATAGTTTTATAATAATTTGTTTTAAAGTACAACTGCATGAAAATTTCTATGTTCAATCACTGTGTTATTTCCTTTTTTGGTTTGAGCTTTTGCTATGGTCATCTTGAAAATTCAAATACATCATATATAAAGGAATCTTGTTTAAAGTAATGTTCCTGTATAGATTAAAGCTAAATCAATCTGGCTCTCCTATTTGTGAACCTTTTATGTCCTACTCATAGGAGTCAAGATGATGGAAACAGAATTTCACAACAACACATGGCTATCAAGCATACAACTAATGAGTTTTTCTTTAAGGGATTGATTTTGTTCAACATAAACTGGCCTGACAAAATTCTATTTCTATTAGCGGTAGATGACTTATGATCATATATCTTGTAAATGGCAGGTAAGCTCACGTCAGAAGGAAACAAGCAGCACAACTGGCATGAGTCAAAGTGTTGAAACTAGTGAACTTCTTCGCCACAGATCACAGGTAATAACTAAGGTAGACGTGATGTTTGAGGTGTGGAAAGTAGTCTTTAGCTACTTTATGGACTCCTTATGAACACACCAAACACTAGAATTTAACTCAGGGATATGTATTTAGAGAGCAACAATTAACGCTCCAGTGCCTAACAGGATTGTTTTTATCTGTATAACTCACTTGAAAGAGCTGTCATGTCTTTTCCGGTAGTTTAAAAATCTGTCTGCAGAAGTGTTCTGGATTCAAAACTGATATTTCTATTTTTATATAAAATGTTGATAGGAAGTGGTTCCAAAGCGAATTTTGCAAATGGAAGAAGCAATTGAAAATCATGATTTTGGATCCTTTGCGAAGATTACTTGTGCAGACAGTAACCAGTTCCATGCAGTTTGCCTTGACACATCTCCTCCAATATTCTACATGAATGACACATCACACAGGCAGGCTTCTCTTTCTCCTTTTTCTTGGTTTGTCTTGATGTTTGGTGTTTACTAGGGCTGATCTTGGATATATAAACATACTATTTCAAAATTTCTTGTCCATCTTGCTATTTTTCTTAGATACTTTTTAAGTATCAGTTTTTTTAAAATACACATTAAGAGTGCTTTTGAGATAAATTTTCAAGTGTTTAATGACAGGATTATTAACTGTATTGAAAGATGGAATCGGTCTGAAGGAACTCCACAGGTACAGTAATACATCTCTTCCCTAATCTTATTCACATCAAGCATATTACTAAAGTAATTGAGAAATGAATATCAGCTCGCCTTGAATTTTTTAGATGCCATTGAAGTTGGAATTGCAGCCCACAGTTTCAAGTTTAAAGACCAAACTCCAACATGATAGAAATCTACTCAATTTCACACTCTCTACTACAGGCCTGAATAGTGAATGACTTGCTGAGGGTCATTCTACCAATGAACTTCTATTGGTGTAGAATCTAGATAGCTTACCCTCTACACTGACAAACCTTTTTGCTGAACACATAAGCCCTAATAAGTAGACACTAATTAACACATAGCTCCTATGATCCTATGATCTATCAATTACTAGAATGTTGGGTGGTATGTGATTGCAACTTGCAAGTACCATGTAAACAAAGAGTGAAGTAACCTACTTCAGATTGTTTGGTCACTTCTCCAATGGAGTTTGGACATTTCAGTGTGTTGGTTTCTGCTCTTCTGAAGGGCAAGGTTGTGAATCAGTCCCCCATTTTCTGGAGTGTAGAATGATGCATATGATGAATTTCTGTTGCCTTAGCTCTAAACTGAAGAATACTTTTGTTTACTGCTGATCTCTTTGTCCCATATTCGAGGCTCTCATCATTGATTTTTGATCACTTGTCAGCTCTTTGTCTAGAACATCACTTTTGATACCTTGTCAACCATTTGTTAGGAACATCACCACATGGATTGTTAGTAGTTCCATTATTGTATAAGTTTTGATTGATACCCCCCCACATTTTTTGATATCTACTATCTCATTCCTTGCTTTCATTTAACCATTCAGCAGGTTCGCTGTAGCAGGTGCAATTCTATAGATCACAATTTATGCTGGAAGAATGAAATAGTAAACATAAGCCTTCTGATCACATATAACCAATGCATGTTTTAAAAGTGTGAAAACATCATTACAATCCAATGTTGCCAGAGCATGGAGCAAAGTTAGAGTGTCATTTCCCAAAAAAAGGTGGGATCGAAGTGTCTAGGGAGTGTCTTTTATATTATATATATTAATGCATACATATTCATAAAAAAGCATGCAGAATACAAATTAGTCGCTGAAAACATGAAAACATATGTATTTATTCTGCTTGTCTACTTATTATGAAGTTGTAAACATGTCATCGCAGTAGAATCTAGATTAATCATGGAGCATCAACTATTGAGTACTATATCGATAACATCAGCCATAGTGGAAATACAGTTACAAAGTACAAACTTACAAAGATTTAAACTACATTTAAATAATAGGAAGTAGAGTAGACTATGAATTTATGAATTGAAATTTGAAATAGGCTATCATGATCAAAAAGTTATGTTTAAAAAATAGGCCATGTACCTAATTTCCGAAATAGATATTAGAAACTGAAACCTGAAAATTGAAAACTCTAATATGACCACTAAATAAGTGAAATAAAAAACCATTATTCTAATCCACTATCTGTTTTTCCTTCCCCTTTGCACCACCACAAGCCCCACCTAGTTTTGAATGTGGAGGAATCTGTTGAGATGAAGTTGGACCTAAAGTTCATGCTGCTGGACTCCTGCTCGGTTTGGATGTGACAATATGTGGTGATGGGGTCTCAACATGCTTGTTATCATCACTATATAAAATAATATAAAGAATAACTCATAATTAAATAATATTTAGTAATGAAAGGACATGTTTTAAAGGACATGACTATTAATAAAAGGGCACTTCACTTATATATATATATATATATATATATATAGATATATATATATATATATATATGGCTCCATTGTAAGATCATTTCATATCATTTTTACCCAAACATTTTATCAGTTTTGCAAACATCTCGCGACGATCACATCCCAATTTTATCTCGAAATCACGATTTTTTGGCTAGCCGATATTTGCCGATTTTTACTGATATTTTCCCAATTTTTACATTTTTGGGTTTTCTGGACCCTTGCCGATTTAATCCCGATGCTGATGTTTGCAACATTGCATTTTATACATTATTTATTTATCTTAAATGGATATATTTATATTTCAAGAATTTTGGATAATTTAACTTGGGAGCCAAGTTTGGCTATCACATTTGGTATTAAAACCTTGTTTTCTGATCTCAGCCATTGACCATACAGGCTTTTAACTACGCTGAAAAATTTCCAGTTTTCTTTTTGTTTGGTTCTTGAGCACAAATCAGCTCTAGGCTACTCACTCCAATTTTTTTTATTGTTCGCTGCAAATTCAAAGAGCTGGCAATATAACACAGATTTCACAGGAGGGGTGAAAACAGTTCATACAAGCTGGCCACTAATTTATGATTGATCTGCTGCCTTCAATTTATGGTTGATCACATTGAAGATGACTTTCAAGGTGAGCAAGTCGGGCATCCAAACTAGCAATACAAAAGCATTGATAACGTTGCACCCACTTGATTTCATTCAAAGAAAAGATTATATCATTGCGGTATTCATGTTTTTCCTACAAGACCTTGCCCATAAGTGTTTTCATCTGCCAATGGAGGGTGGCAGAGTTCACGTTTTTGGCTCCGTCTTCCCATGGTATGGCCAGGGTCAAAAACCCAATTGGCTACCTTTGCATGTATTTCTAAATCAGAATAGGCTTGATGGTTGATAGTGGTTAAGGCTTTGAGTTGGTGAATTTCCTCACGAATTTTAGGGGGGTTGCAAAATGGAAGATGGTTGCAGCATCTTGAGCTTGAGCTTGAGCTTGGGCACACGACTTGTCCTGAGGGCCTCTGCTCCTAACCCCTCGACGGCTATGTATTCGCTATCGAGGCATACTACACCAAAAGAAAAATAGCTAGACAAGATGGCTTACCCCACAACACCTAGGGACTCAAAGAATTGAGACTGAGAAAGCCAAAAAATGACAAAGCCCAGGGGGTTTTGGGTTTCCAAGACAAATTAGGCCAACAGGCAACAAACAAGGAGGACGTATGGAAAGAAATGGCAGATGAAAGATTTCTGGCAGGTTCTAATACTCACTGAGAGACACCATAATTCAGGTCGCTACCCAACCCAGTTGAGCTCAACACAAAACAAGGGAACATCCACTAGCTAAAATCGAAACTAGAGAATGAAATTGTTGAACTAGGAGAATATAACACTACCCTGTGCTGACTAGTCCTTCGAACTTGAATCGGTGATGTCATGCAAGTTGGAGAAAGACTAGCGCCTCCTGCTCTTGCATCGACGAGCTCCAGTGGTGCCATCAGGATCCCAAGCTTTGCGACACTTGCATCCCCAAGGCCTATCCCCTTAACAATGCTCCGCTGCTAGTGCCTGTGCCAAAGGCCTCCAAACCTAGAATCTAGGTCACCTAGAAAGCAAGTGCATGTCAATTCATAACCATAATAGAAGGCCAACATGTGAGTTTGATAGAAAGCCCACTAACTATGCCATGGATTTGCGAATTTACCACCGAACGCACACCTTTCTCTGTCAGACGCCCTAGGGAATTGCCCCACTTGTGACGAGGGAGAAGCTTAGACATACCAGAAAAGCCAGAGAGAAAGGTCTCTTCTCTCAGAGCGGTCGAGTGTAGGAAAGATTGGCATTTGAATGAAGATTAATGTATGTTGTTTGCATATGTGTTGCATGGGGAGGGTTGGCGATGCCACCCCCCTCTCAAATGCTATGGGAGGTGGCGGGCTCCCCCCGACCTCTAACATCCCAACTTCCAACACCTTGAGGGGGGGCATAAGGAAAATCACATTAATACCAATTTAGCAAATCAATTATTAATTGCGGACCTAAATATAATTGAAAAGGAAGATATTTTTTGGAAGAGACATTATGAAATTAAAGACTTGTAAGTGACAATTGATGAATATGAATATATATTTCTCAATTTAGTGTTGCAAATATGTATAAAGAAGAGATCGACATAATTTTCGTTTTACCTTGGTTTGGAGCAATGGGTATCTTCATCTCAAACAAAGAGAATTATTTTTGGAATTCCCTATAAGAAGAAGATGATGACATTCAAGGATATTACAATGAGGTCAAATTCGATAATACTTTCATCAAAAGATTTAAAGATATTTTGAAGGCGGTTTTTCAAGAAAATCAAAAGTCAATATCCAAGATGCAAAACGTATTTGATGAAGTTATCATTAGATAAAAAGGAGGAATTTTTTTGGTTAAAAAATCTTAGTTAGAAATTATTTGCATAAGTGAAGAAGTCCAAGGCTATGAAAAGTTATAAAAAATTAGAACAGGAAAACGAAGATATCGAGAAAGAATTCCAGAAGATCCTATGAGCAAAAGATGAAGAAGATTATGAAAAATCTTTATCAAACTTTGGTTTTTCACATTTATTGAACTGCTAGATACAACAAAAACCTCACTATCCGGCCACTCATTTGTAAACTGTCCTAGAGCTCTTTGGACTTTGGGTTTTTTCCATATTAGCAATACAGTTATCGCTTTCTCATACCTGGGGCCCTTGTATCCTTCAAGGGCATTGTGGATGGCCTTAACCATATCATGCCAATAGGGGGAGGGAAGAACATTGAATGGTATAGCGCATGCATAGAGAAACCTCACCACTTTTGCATCCACTTTGTCCCTATCACCAAACATCAAGGATATCTTCTACTGTTCTGCTTATACTTCCACCCACTGAACGTGATCCCTCAGCTCCATTAGCATTAAGGGAATATGCCCCAAATTTGGAATGGCCAAACACTCTTGGTGTGGCATCAGATTGAAACTTTGTTTTTTGTCCACACTTTTTTTGCTGCTTCCTATTCCTTGATGTATTTAGCTTTCTCTTTTCATTTGATATTAGGGGGAAACTTCGATTCCACTAGTAGTGGAATTGTCACTTGGCAATACCCCACAAAGATGCCTCCTCACACAAGTATATGAGCCACTGTAAGGTTTGCCCCCATGACAATTTTTTTTGCACTTAAATTTTATGATTCCATCCCCTCTCGCCTCCTCAGATTTTGTCACATACTTCTATAATGGTGTTGGGTCAAGTTTTTTTGTATCTTCACTTGCATTTTCACCATCATTTTCTTCATCCACTTCTAAACCTTTGCCATTTTCAGAGAATGGGTTGCTATGAACATTGTCATATTATTCACTCTCATGTGTGTTCCACACTAACACCATAAGAATAAAAAAGAGAAGCATACACCAAATAAAAACATTTTTTTCAAGTGACAAACATGCAAACCTGCAATAGAATGAACAAGGAATGAGAAAGAGTAGAAGAGAGCATATTGATTATTTAAAAACAGAAAAAAAACCTTGCAAAGAATGGGGTTTAAGGTTACCTATTCAGCTCTCTAGTCATTAAAAACAGTGGAATTGCTATGGCAGCCTTCAATCTCCTCTAAGCGCTCATCAATATGCTTTCCTCAAAAACCTGCAAGCTCCTCTTTCAATAGTCAAAACCCTAGCTTTGGATGCAGGAAATCATGAAATGAAATGAGAAAGATGAGGGAGAAGGTGTTTAATGCTTCCAAAGCATTTGTCCTAACCTCAAATGCCTATCTGGGCCTTCCCATGGGCTGCATGACATGTTTTAAAAAAATAAATAAAAAACCTCCCTTTTTTGGGATTTCACGGAGCATTCTAGGAGTGTTGAGGGAGCGTGGCTGAGAGAATTTAGGATCTTTGACAGACCGTGGCCAGGTGTGATGCAGGAGTGTGGGGGGGTGTGCTTCCTGCTGGTACTCCCACAATGATCTGGTTGCGTTCAAATACAGCCTGCTCATTCTTAAACAAAATTAGAAAGTGTCACATTGTTGTCTTTCAACTATGTTATTTCATCGTACAGGGTTACACTTGAGTATATAGTGTTTACTTATTGCTTTATATTCAAGAAAAATTCCTCCCTACTGTAAATGCTGACAATCAAAGTCATGGTCGACCTGCTTATTCTAAATGTGGCATTGGCCAAATGGTTTCTTGCAAAACTATATAAATTCATTCACAGCAAATGATATTGCACTAATAGCATGCTATCTGATGCTAAATAATCAGTCGTAGGCAAGTTATCATGTTAACGTTTTCAACTTTTGATTAATGCTTTTCTGAGCCAACATCTAAGCTAAATAGTATTTTGAAATATTTGGAGTCATTATATTTATTTCAGTCAACACAACATGGGACTTGAGTTTTGTAAATTGAGCTCTAGTATCTTAATTGACAAATTGTATTTGTCAAGTGGGTGTAGCTCGGGTGGTAGGGAGGAGTCACTATTATCCTCCCCACCCGGGTTCCTGTCCCACCGATATTGACATGCTCGCTCCTTGGGACCACTTATACATGAAAGATAACCAGCTCACCTAGTCACCGGTGGGTTTTCTGTGGATGTAGCTAGTACCAATCTCCAGTACAGTGAACCACATATATATATATATTTTTTTTTTTGACAAATTGTATTTTTATAGTTCAATTTCACAATACTTACTTAGATTTTCTTCTTGTTGCAGGTTGCATATACTTTTGATGCTGGTCCAAATGCAGTAATGTACGCACCTAATAGGAAAGTTGCAGGCCACCTTCTTCAGCGACTGCTTTTCTATTTTCCTCCAGACTCCAGCAAAACATTGTCAAGGTTTCCCTTTCCTTCTAGTTCTCACTTGGGTTTTGCGTGTTTTATTTCTCACTTGGATTGGATTTCATTCTTCACAGCATTCGGGTTTTACTTATTTGTTCATAATCTCAGCCATTTAACTGGATCCAATATTTTCCCCTCCAAACAGAGGAATTGTAATGCTTTTAAGTTTTCATACACAAATGCATAGGTAGGTATTGTGGTTGGTTATACTGATTTGTTTGATCTTTTCAGTTATGTGATAGGCGACACCTCAATACTAGGAGAAATCGGCGTGGACTCAATGAAGGATGTTGAATCCTTGACTGCTCCTCCAGAGCTCAAGAGTGAAAGCAGCAGTTCCACATTTCCAGGCAGTATCGATTACTTTATCTGTACTCGACCTGGAAAAGGTCCTATCCTGTTTAGAAATGAAGATCAAGCTCTTCTTAACCCAAAAACAGGTTTTCCTCTATAGAGCAGTCAAACCTGAGTTTCTTCTTTTGCTTTAGGGCTACTGTGGACTGGCTAGAAAAGTCATGTAAGTTTACAGTTAACAGGATTCTGGCAATTGTTATTTTAGACCTGAATTTGATTGTCATATTATTTTTGGGTTTTGTACCTCCTTGAAGTATCGAGGTACTTTTTCACTTTCAGAACTGTTATTGTGTTAGCAAATAATTGGTTATGATATCGGTTTGTGACATTTCCCCAAGTCCTGGATTATGGAGAAATTTTCTCCGAAAGCATTTTTGGATTGGTTTCCCCTAAAGGGGAGACCGTCCTCATTAAGGATTGGGGATTTGATTGGTCAACCTAAGCTAGTTTAAACTTTAAAGTCATTTCATGTTTTTTATCTCCACTGTTGAGATGATTTAATTTGTCCAAGCAAAGTCTATTTTTCTTTTCTTATGTCAAATACAGAGTTTATTCGCCACTCTACTTGAAGCCAAGTCTTCCACATATAAGTTGTCATTTTAAGAAATTAATTTTATGTAAATAGTAAAAGTTTGCAGATACAAAGAACATCATATCATCACATTAACTAAGCGTAAGCGTACTCAACTCCACTTGAGTGGCATAATAACATGTTACTGTTAAAAGAAATTTACCTTGTGTACTCTTGATGGTCACTCAGAGAAGTGTGGGACATCAGCCTGTGGTCAAATAATAATAAATTCATCAATGGCCACCCATAGGTCCCAGGTTCTATTTTCACCAATTTGGCACTGTTTACTGCAATGTAGCAGAAATATAGGGGTTGGGGTTAGGAGAACAAAAGCTGAAACCAGACTTCCTAATGTTAGTATGCCGTGCCTAGAGTACACTCTCCAATAAAAGGGAAAATATATTTTAAGTCTTTGGGAACATTACAATAATATTTGAACTACCAAAGATTCAATATGGTCATTGCAGTTGGTCATCGTTGTAGATTTGCATTCTTCTGACATAATTTACTTATTCGTAGCATATTAGCATGATCCTCTTTCCCCAAAAACCCAATTCAGGAAATATAGTTTCACTTCAACTCAAATTCAATGTATGGATATTTCAAGATGTTGAGCTAATGGTCACCTACCAAATTGCATGAAGAGCATTAGAGTGTTTTATGAGTTTGGATTGAATACCCTCTCGATGGAGGTTATTTCGAGCAATGGCACTTAGAAATCATATATTTTCAAATCACTAAATTGGAAATTAAAAGATATATTTGACTCGGCAAATCTCAAGTCTCAAATTTAACACCATGCATATTAGGCACCAGTGTCTTGTACTTGGGCGAATTACAATCAAACCTGTATGATTTGAATGATATCTTATTAATCAACTGGGTGTAATTATGCATCAAATTACAGGAGGTGGTGCAAGAGATTAAATGGATGAAAAGTTGGGTTTTCATTTACCATATTGGGTGAATTTGGTTTTATCTCATCCTAACATTAAGACTACATACTCACCACCAGGTGCTTCAAAGCCTTGGGATAACTTATAATAAATTTTATGGCCAATGGCACTTTCTTGGTTGTGCTTGCATGACCAATAAAATGTAGAAAATTTATTTCCTTGACTAAATTTCTTTTCAAGTATTTTCTTTATTAAGATGTCCAGTCATCCAACAACCCTTCCATTCTCAAGGCTTTCATTGTTTTGTTCTTTAATATTTTCCCATGTATAATTTCAAAATCTATCAGAAGAAATGCTGAACAGGGCACTGAACATACATTTTCAGAAGCTCCAACTAATAGTTGCCTTATGTTTTAAACAAGAACTGTCCCAGAGTTTGATCCCTGCATTTGATACCATTGAATTTCACTTCATCATATACTCATACTATTTGTAGCAATATAACTTGTGCAATTTCTGAATAGCATGCCTTATTGAGGCAAAGCAATCCCCATGGACCAAACAAAAGTGTAGACTTATTTGACCACTGTGTTATACTTCTTGCCTACTTGGTTGATAGGTAATCATTTGAGACGAAATAATGATATTTTGTCTTTAGTTTGTATAACTGGAAATCTAATAACGCTTGTTCTTCTTATTACAAAACACGGTTGTGATTTCTGGTGTAGGCAAAAACTAAGAACCTAAGAACAATCATGCTAATTATATGTGGTATTATGAAATAATAAAAGTTTCTCTTATAAGGAAATGAGGCTGTTATTCTTTTCCTTTAAATTAGATTTTGCGAATCATATTAGTTGGGAATTAGTCTTTGGATCGACAAAGTGTGCTAGCTTGGAAGAAGTTAGTTAAAAGTAAAAACCTACAAAATTATTTCTTGAACTATATTTAGAAAAGGAACTATACTGAGGTCACACGGTAAACCAAAGTAAATTGAAAATGGTGTTAAAGTTACTTGACCAAGTGTTCATATATAGCATAACTCAGGATTCATTGCAAATTGGCATCTTAATTTTATGTTAACAGGCACTAACATTAACATACCCGAACTATATGGTAATAATTCCTAGATAACGCCATAATTTGTTGTAATACAGTCTAATTATACATTAATTAACCTTATAATAACCCATTCAAACCCCAATTTAATGCCAACAATCCTACAAAAAAAACCTAATTACACCGAATAACACTAAATAAATCTTGATTAAACCCTATTAACATGCTAATAAACCATAATTGACCCAATTATACCTTAAGTGAACCATACTAACTCAAGTAAACTCTACTAAAATCCTAATTATACAATAATAGACCTTAATTATGGTCAATCAGATCACAACTTTTCATTTATTTATTATGGCATACATATCCACATGAAACACACCAAGTACTTTCGCTCATTGCAATGTTGGTACCTAGGTACATTGTATTTGTTAAAAGCCCATGGATTTTTAACATAGGACTCAAGGTCATTACAATAATATACTCATTAAGAGCTCATGTCACTTGCGAGAATTGAATTTGGGCGGGGAGGATAACAATTAATTCTTCCCACCACTCGAGCTAGATCTAATTGACTAATTAAATCAAATATATCTTAGTTATATGTTAATAAACCTTAATAAAACCACGCAGGTCATAATTATATGTTAAACATAAATAACATTATTTAAACCCTAATCATATGTTAATAAACCACAATAAAAAAAAAGAGCTAGAAAGTGAGATGTAATAAAGTGTTATGACTTTAGTGAGATACTCTGTGCAGTTAAGCTAATGCATCCCTCTCAAATGGATTGGACAAACCACTCAAATGATGGAGGTAGAGAACGATGAAGTTGGTTTATTGTTTATTATGAAGGCAAGCTACGAAGGGGGTTTTATCAAGTGATTTATGAGGTACCCCTCTAACTCCTGACAGAGGAAGGTGAATAACTCGTTTTGATATGGTGGTCAAAAGATCATAATAGATGGAATTGATGTTTTTTTTTTGCTCAAGCAAGAAACGATCCTTCTATTCAAATTAAGCAGCAGGGATGACACATAGTATACATGATGTCAACTGTTTGACATACACCCTTAGTTTGAGAACTGAGCAACATGCTCAAGAACGCGGCTAAGGGCCCACAAAATGATGAAACCATCAAAGCCGAAGGGCGGTCTCAAAAGTGAAAACGAGACCCCCGAGTTAACCCGATAGTGGGAAACTTGCACATCAAAACAGAGCCCTTGATTTGCATCCGCAAAATCCAATGGCTGAGAGGGATATCGGGCGGAAGAAAAGGACTAGGATTACCTGTTCGATGAGGGCGGTAATAAAAACAGTTTGAAGACACGTGTAACACGGTCAGTGGAATCGGAGGCATGTCCAAAAAAAACCACTTATGGTAAAGTCGACGCCCGATAACCATGGGCACTGTAGCAAAACCATTACGGTCCCTCCAGCAAAACCATCGCGGTCTTCCTAGCGCCACATGTAACTCCTTCTGTGACAGCGGAGGCATAACGGTTAAACAGTCCGCCCTCCAATGGCCCTCCAATTCTGTTGCAAAACTTTCCGATGCTGAAGAGAAGCTTCGACCACTTTTTGGTTTAATGATATATCTCCTTTGCCCCTTAGTCCCCTGCATTATCCTAAACTTGGGCTACCTATTAAGAGAACTCATGACTTCCATCCACCTGGATGTCTACTGGATGCTTCCCCTTGGAGTGACGATAAAGATCCCTGTCTTCGCGCGCCAGAGTGCTGCAATCCTTTCTCAGTTGTCCATTTTGAGCAAACTCCCATACACAACACTTGTTTTCTCTTGCACAAATCACCCCTTCATTGGCTAACCTGTTCGCCACTCTGTTGGCATCTCTGTGCACGTGAACGAAGTTCAGAGTTCTCAGGGTTTTGAGGTGAGATTGAACTCGATGAAAAACTTGCGAGTCTCCAGTGGTTTGAAACTTTGTCTGGTGCTGTACTGACGCTTATCCTTTTGACCGCATTAATCATTAATTCCGAGTCTGCCTCTATGATAGTGTTATGCAAATTTTAGTCTTTCAGGATTTCTAGGCCTTGCTCCATGGCCATGAGTTTAGCCATATTGTTGGTAGCCCTCCCCAAATGCTGTGGAAAATTATTTTGATAATGCCATCTGCATCTTTGATGACTCCCCCGAAACCAGCGTCCCCTGGGTTCCCTTTTGAGGCTCCATCTATGTTGAGTTTCAAGAAGCCAAGGGGAGGGGGTTGCCACAAGGCCTTGCTATTTGATCTTTGCCTTGCTTTCTTGTGGGTGTCAGAAGGGTTGTGAAGCTTAAGTCCCAACTTTTCCAGGATGTGGGTGTCCCTTGGACTCGACGGTTTCTCTAGAGGATGCTTCAGAAAGACATTCACTGTTTCTTTGAGCTGTTTTAGGATCTGAGCAATGATGCCTTGAGTTGAACCAGATTTATTCTTGAAGATCTTGTTGTTGTGTTCTTCCCACACATCCCATATCAAAAAACCTGGAATCAATTTCCAGGCTACATTGACTGTCTCATAGTCTGAAAAGTCTTTTCTCGAGTTCTTTAGAGTAGCAGTGATATCATCATCCTTCCTGACTCTCTAGTCAAAGATGGAGGCAACCCAATTCCATATAGAGGAAGTGAACACACAGAGGTTAAGGATGTGATCTATGGTCTCCTCCTGCAGGCCACATAAATGACATTTTGAAGGAACTACAAAACCTCTTTTCCTAAGATTATCCTAGGTCAGAATCTTTTTATGCTGTACTAGCCATATGAAAATTTTAATCTTCATCCAGTGAGGGTTGCTCCAAAGGTTTCATCGCGTCTTGTTCGGATTTGGATGATCAAATCCGGTGATTATTCTTTTTGCTTCTTTGAGGTTGAAGTTTCCCTCACTGTTTCTACCCCACCTTAGCAGGTCATTCGAGTTAGAAGTTAAAATTTGCCTTTTTTCTAGGATCTCTTCCAGGACTTTAGCCTGGGCTTTCAAAGGGGTCTCTGCACTGTATTCTGGTACCCTCCATATTCTCCATTTCCTTTCCTCTCTTGACTGATCCCAAAAGTCACAAACCCTTTTTAGACCTTTGTTGAGGGTGTCATCTCTGATGATATCTAGGCCTTCCCTGCTGAGATTTTGTTCCTGTTGCCAGTTGTCCTCCCAGAACCAGGTTAGCTTCCCATTTCTTATCTCCCAGAAACTATGATTTTATACTAAGGCTCTGTTTTCCCAAGCCTTGTTCCAAATGTGAGAACCCCTAATGTGTGCTGACATCCAAATATGGTCCTGCTCCTGCCAATTCATTGCATACTTTTGTTTCCATAGCTTGGTCCATGGGCTGTTGGTTTCCTTTAGCCATCTCCACCAAAGTTTTGCTCCCAAAACTTTACTCAGGGTGTCCGAGTCGTGGAGACCTAAACCACTGTGGGTTTTGGGTTTGCAAAGTTTCTCCCACGGGACTAGGGCCCGTTTCTTTTTCTCTTCTCCTTTACCCCAAAGAAAGTTCCTTTGAATATTCTTGATTTGTTGTGAAACTCCTTTTGGTGCAAGAAGGGCTAAAAACATATAAACTGGAATGGTCTGAAGAACAACCTTTGTTAGTATTAATCTTCCTGCTAAATTCAAAGATCTGCTAGTCCAGTGGTTGACTTTGTCCTTCAGTTTATTCATAATTGACTCCCATACTTCCTTCTTCAGAGATTTGTCAGTGAGAGGCATTCCCAGATATTTAGATGGAAGATTCTCTCTTTGAAATCCCAGAATTCTGGAGAGATGTCTTTGTATGGAAATGTCCGTATTGAAAAAGAAAACTTTTGATTTTGTGAGGCTTACCTCCGTGCTGGCGGCCAAGGCAAAGTCATGCAGGGTTTGTTTGAAGGCTTTGGCCTCCTTGATTGTGGGTGTGCCCTACAGCATAGTATCATCCACAAATTGTTGATGGGTTAAAGTGTCCCCATTCTGAGTGAGTTTTAGCCCCTTGATTCTTCCTTCTTCCTTGGCTGAGTTTATCATTCTTCCCAAACCTTCCATCATGAGAATGAAGAGGAAAGGGGAAAGAGGATCCCCTTGCCTAAGGCCCCGTGAAGCCCTGAAGGTTCTAGATGGGGAGCCATTGAGAAGGATGGGGCAACTTGCCGTAGTAACCAGGGCCAAAACCCACTTTATCCAGTTGTAGTCAAAGCCAAAAGCTTTAAGAATTTCCTTTATGTAATTCCAAATTAGCTTGTCATACACTTTTGCTATGTCCAGCTGTATTATCATCCCAGCTTGCTTTTTGGTCTTGAGGGAGTGCACCACTTCGTGTGCTTGGATGATATTGTTGAGAATTTGTCTACCTTCCACATATGCTGTTTGCTCCTTAGACACAAGCGATGGAAGTAGAGGTTTGAGTCTGTTAGCAACAACCTTGGAAATGATTTTATACACCACATTGCATAAAGCTATGGGTCTAAATCTTTCAGGTGTCATGGCTTTTTCCTATTTAGGGATTAATGCTATGAAAGATTCATTAATCGCTCTAAGAACTATTTTGGATTTTCTTGAGGAGTCCACTACATCTAGAGTGTCACATTTGACTATTTCCCAACATGTTTTGAAGAAGTCAACATTGAATCCATCCGGGCCTGGAGTTTTCCCATTGTGCATCTCTTTGATGACTTCATTGACCTCTTCTTCCATTACTGCCCTGTTGAGATTATGGTTGTCTTCCCTGGTCACCAATTTTGGAATGTTCTTTGTGAAGCTTTTGATGAACTGAGATCTGTCTACAATTTTTTCCTCAGCAATGTTTTGGAAATGTTGCACCAGAGCCGATTCCATTTCCTTGTGAGTATTTAACTCTTTCCCTTGCGGATCTAAGAGTTTAGTGATCTTGTTATGAGCCCTGTGTTTCATGGTGGATTTGTGAAAGAATCTGGTATTTCTCTCCCCTTCCTCTATCCAATTTATTCTAGATTTTTGTCTCCAGAAGGTTTCTTCCTGCCGGCATCTATAGTCCCATTCTTGCTGCAGAAATTCCACCTGTTCTTTCCTTTCCTATGTGAATCCTTCCTTGATGAGAAATTGATTAACTTCTTGTAATTTTCTTTCTACCTCTCTTTTGGCTTCAAAAATGTTGCCAAACTCATTTCTGTTCCATTCTTTGAGCCTTTGCTTGATATGTTTGAGTCTCTGATGCATGAGGAACATTTTTGTGCCCTGGGTGGGCAAGTCTTCCATCCACCAATTTCTAATATTAGAAATGAAGTTGGGGTGGGTGAGCCATGCATTTTTGAACCTAAAAGGTCTATTTCTTGGGGTTCCAATGAAAGAAGCTTCCAACTGGACTGGCCAGTGATCCGAGCCTCCAAAAGGAAGGATCCAAGATGTCAAAGAGTGTCCGGAAAGAAGGAGATCCTTCGAGATTATGAATCTGTCTAATGTCGAGGCAACTTGGGCGGTTCCCCCTCTCCTGTTGTTCCAAGTGAAGGTGCCATTTGTTGTTTCCATGCTCACCATTCTCATATTGTCTATGAAGTTCTGGAAAGCCAGTGAGTCGTATCCTAACATTCTGCTTCCCCCTTTTTTCTTAGAGAGGGATTTGATCATATTGAAGTCCCCTCCCATGATCCACGAGATAATAGGGTGTCTCTCTCTTAGTTCCTCCAGAGAGGTGAGGAGATTTAGTTTCTCTTCTAGCATTTGAGGACCATATACGTTTGTGATCAAGTAGCATTCTTTGTCTCCCAAAGGTTGTATTACCATTGAAAGGTGATTTCTAGTAGCTTCTGCATCTATGATCTCAAATTTTTGCGGATTCCAGAGGGTAAGAATTCCCCCCGTTGTGTTAATTGCTTTGACCTCAAGGAACTCGTAATTATAGAGCAATTTGTTGTGTAATTATCTGATCTTATCTACTGAGCATTTTGTTTCTTGAATAAACACCATGTCTGGTTTTTCTTCTTTTATTCTGTTACTGAGATTTCTTTGTTTTCTCTTGCTTCCCAGCCCCCTAATGTTCCAGGATGTGAGCTTCATTATTATGTGTTTGTGAAAGAGTAACTGGTAAGATATTTCATCTTACCGGAATTAATCATGATTTTCCCACATTCTGGCAGGAGTTCATTTTGTCTCCTCCTTCCTCTTTTCTTGCCTGGGTTTTTGGCGGAGCATTCAGATGTAATATCCATTTGTCTGACCCCATTATTTTCCTGGCTATCATGGTTTCTTTTGACCCCTGCAGCCTTTGTTTGGGACCTTCAGAGGAATAGCTGTTGTATTCTATCAAACTCCTCTTGTGGTAGAGAGTCTATCCCTTTGCTGGTTCCTTATTCTAAGAAGTGTTCTAGTTCTAGGTTCTCCCTTTCCAGAATCTCTTGTAGGTCTTGGTCCTCCGTGCCTCCTTCACTCGATCATTTCCTGGTCCCTTCCCAGTCCTGTGGTGCTTAGTGGATTCTCCTTTAGCTTATTATCTCGCCATGTGATGTCCATGCTGTCCTCTTTATCTTTTTCTGATGTAGTTTCCTCCATATCCTTACTCTATCCATTTTCTTCCCCCTCTTCTTCTAAAATCTCAAAACTGTTGTGACTTGGTATCTTGTTCTCACTGGGTTTCTTTTGGTGCTTTTTTCCCCCTCCTTTCCCTCTGCCTGCCACTTTGGTGTATCCTTCAGGATCTCTTCCGATGCTACCTTTCAGTTTGTCCTCTCTTTTGATGAGTGGGCATTCTCTAAAGAGGTGCCCATGTTCATGAAATTTGCGGCATCTGAAGGGGATGTGTTCATAGTCAACCGCCTGAACCCATTCCTCATCATAAACTTCTAGGATGACTTTGTTCGGGAGTGCTCCCGATAAGTCCATTTCTACACACATGCGGGCAAAGGAGGTATATTTTCCTAGCAGAGTCGCCTCTGATATCTTTATAAAATGTCATAGTTTATTGCCTATAGCTTTTAAGGATTCCAGAAGCCAATAACCTAAAGGTACAAAATATAATCTAATCCATACCGGGACCGAAGTGAACATTTCTCGCTTCGGCACAAAGTTCATCATCCAAGATCGCATGTAGAGCCCTGCGGCAACATAGAAGTATGGTCCTCCCTTGAAAATTCTGTCTTTATCCTCCAGGTTCGAGAATACCACTGTAAAAAAGCCCTTAGACCCTAGATGTATGGTAAGTTCCCCTTTTGGTTTCCAGGTCTTTTTTATCCATGTGTATAGTGCTTTCTCCGTGGGCCAAATGCCCATAAACTTGCATATGACTGCATAGGTTGCCATGTGATCTCTATGCTCCTGCAGAGTTGGATCATTCAGGACCACTCGTGGTTTAATATTGGACTTGGGTTTGCAGGGTCCCATTGTAGCTCTACCCTCTGTCCCCTGACCACTGTCACCCGCTTTCGAGTCCTGCTGAGCCTCCTCGTGGGTCCCTTCCTCATTATGGGGTTTGCTGCCCTCCATTTTTTGGGTTCCTATAGTTTTTGTCTCATTCTACGATGGATTTTGGGGCTTGTTCCTGCTCTTCCCTTTGCCTCTGTTTGAAACTGCGTTACTGTAGGAGGGAGTGGAGCTCCCTCCTCCTTGCCCCTTCATAGTTACCAGCTTGCTTGCTTGCTTCCTTCTGTCGTCCCTGTTTCCCTAACTTCCCCCTTCCCAGATCCGGAATTGATGTTTCAAATGTAGAGGAAGCATTGAAATATTTGTAGCCATCACTTTTCACTAAGATTCATACTTTCCCATATGCTTATGATGTTGTATTAGATTAGAGATTATGTTGAAGGGCTCCACAATATTGGAGATCTCTTTGAAGAGCAAACATCCTGGGAAGATATTGGAACCCCAACAAACTTTGATTTGAATTTTTTTTAGTTTTCACTATTGAATTGAGGAAAGAAGAGGGAAATTCATTATATTGGGGCAACAAGGTCAAGTAGACGATGGTTCTTTTGTATTTGGAGATTTTTTTGTATCATAATTGATCTTAACAATCAATCTAATTTCCCTTTGGGTGCACCTTTCACTTAGTGGGTTCAACATATATGAGAGGTGTCCAAAAGTGTGTAGGGGATGGTACACTTTCATTTAGTATGGAAACATCCTTTACCCCTCTACAAAACAACATTTAAATCACATATCACAAGAAGTGGTGTCTATAAAAATGTTTGAGAGGGGCCCTCCCTCAGATTCAATGTGTTCGAAGATGCTCTGCTGAGTTTAAGGGATTCCATTCTCTTTGATAGCTCCTTTGACAACCCCTTAAAGATAATATTATTAGATACATTATCTTTAGGCAAAGGTAGGAAGCTTAAGTTTTTTCCTCTAGACATTTCCCCTCCTAGTTCTTACACATGAGGTCTTACTTAGTGGAGGAAGTAAAGTTAGGAAGTTGTTGGTCTCCCTCATATGGGAGGCCTTTAAGAAACTATTGAGTTGATTGGTTAATTGAGAAATTTTCAATTATGTGAACCTCCAAGTGGGGCTTATGGATTTTGAGTTATTTGACATTTGACCTTGCCTACATATGTATCAAGACTAGTTTTCTATCTCCAAATTGAAGGTAAGCTGATTGAACTTTTAATTTTCATAGTTAAATTGGTTGGAAAAAATACCTTTGTCCCTGGGTGCTCCCTTGGTACTTTGTTTAAAGGAGTCCATCATAGACAATTGGTTATATATAACCCTAGTTGTAAATATCTTGTTGAAGAATATATGTACCAACATGGTTTTCTTTTTAATACTATTTATAGGGAAAAAAACATTAATAAACCATAGTTAATTCAATAAATCCTAATCACATGGTAAGAAGTCTTAGTTAATCCTTAATTATATTATAATAAGCCCCAAGTAACCCATATAAACCTTTACAATATATGTTTAAATCTTAAGTAATACAAATAAACCCTACTTGACCCAAATAAATCTTGATTACAAGCTAATAAACCAAATTAATTGTAGGTTAACAAACCTTAATTTAACTTTCATTATATGCCAATATATCTTATAATCAAAATAAATTATAATTGTACTCTAATTATATGCTAATAAACATAAATATCATAAATAAACCCTATATAAGCTTAATTTATATTCTAGTAAACTTGAATTAACCGAAATAAACCTTAATGATATGTTTAGGAACCTTGAATAACTCAAATAAGCCTTAATTAAACCTTTATTTTACCTTGAGCATAGTGGTGTTACAATGAAGTGCGATTGTGATTACAACAACTATCTTAGTGATATAAATTAAATAACTCAAATAAGCCCAAATCAAACCTTTAGTATATCTTGAGGATATTGGTGTTATAATGAAGTGTGATCATGATTACAACTACCTCAACCATATAAATTAAATAGCTGATATATTGGGAAAGGCAGAGACATTTACTTCATGATACATCTTATATTGCCAAGATTAAAAATATTCATAAAAAATAACTAAATTATAACTTTAGTTTAAATAATAATAATAATATTAATTATTAAAAATAATTAATATATGAGTTATATATATGTACATTTAAAAAAGTTTAGTGTAACTAATAGATGAAATGACATTTTTAAGGGTATTTTTCTTTGTTAATTTTAACGAAAATTTGGTAGAGATTTTTAAAATTTTGAGTTCAAGTTGTTTAATCTATAGGTGCCCTATGGGTTTTTCAGGATGCCGAATCTATTTATGCATTCAAAAATATAGTTTAAACAACAAAAAATCATAATCTTGCTTGAAATTGTATCGTTGGATTTTGGTGAAAAATGCCATTTTGTCTATAAGTTAGACTATGCATTTAGAAAAACATGTAATAAGATTCATTACTATGGAGATTTATTCCCACTTTGCCATGGAGATTCATAACTTGTAAATAGGCCTTGTTAGAATACCATGGGCCAATACTGTGACTTGTCAATATCACATGCCCAAAAAACCATAACTCTATTAATAATTGATAATTATAATTAATATCGGATATCACCTTAAACCTTCTTGCTATACTAGAGCAGACTGGAAATGGATCTCTGACCGTTACTTCAAAAGGATATCAGGCTGGGAAAATAAGTGTTTGTCTATGGCAGGAAGAGCGGTTTTAGCACAATCTGTGCTAGCACAACTGACTGTGTATTGGGCCCACCTGTTTTATATTCCGGCAAGTATTATAAATTTGCTGAATAGAATGACAACAAATTTCATCTGGGGTGGATGCAAAGATAAAAGAAAATTTCATCTGACAAAACTTTCAAATATTACTCTTCCAAAGGATCTAGGAGGCTGGGGGATCATGGATCTTCGCAAATTTGGGATGGCCTTGTTATGTAAATCTCTATGGAGGAGTATTTTCGGGGATGGCTTATGGAGTAGATCCATAAGAAGAAAGTACATGGGCAATAAAGACTTCTCTTTCTGGTACAGGAAAGGCACCATAGGATCCCCACATGGCTCTGCCATCTGGCAGAGCTTTCGTAAAATCGAGTCTTTTTTCCTTCAAAATCTCTCTTGGAGCTTACAGAATGGAAACAATGTGTACATTGATTTTGATCCCATTTCGGGAGCAGGGAAAGAACTCATTATACCACCCCAAATCAAAAATGCCTTCCATCGTTTGGGGATTTTTGTCTGGAGTCAAGTCATTGCAGGCTGGCAGGGACCTTCTCCCATATGGAAAGAAGCCCAAGAGTTGGGCCTACAAGGAAATTTGGCTCTCCAATGGAACAAGACTCTGATGATCATGAGGAATATCGGTTTTTGCCGCACCGAAACATGTGACTTTCTCACCTGGAAGGGAAAAAGGGGAAAGGATAACATAAGTGTTGAGGAAATCTATTTATCCTTAACCAGAAGCCAACTTTCTCTCTCAGATTCTCTATTCCCTTATCCGTTATGGAAAATAGGTGTCCCCAACAAAATTATTATATTCCCCTGGCTCGTCTACCATAACAAAAACCTCACATGGGAAAATCTGCAAAAGAGACAATGGACAGGACCGGGTTTATGCTCAATCTGTAAAGCTGATGGCGAAAATAACTATCATATGTTCCTTAACTGCAGCATCACCCTTCAGGTATGGAGGAACCTATCGTCTTATTTCGGTTTCAGTTTTATATTACATTCTTTTCATAAAGAGTCATTTGAATGGTGGAGTGCACAGAAAGCATCATGGAGATCCATTCCACAAATTGTTTTTTGGACAATATAGAAGTGGAGAAACAAGTATCTGTTTCAAAACATACAGGAGGATTTTCAGTTAGTTTTCTACATGATCATCTCTCTCTATAACTTTGTTTCTCCTCAGATCATAAAATATAAAAAAAATCAAGAAACATAAAATTTCTCAATTGAATTTCCCTAGGGATTTTTTCGATGGGGCAACGTAAAATGGGATATGTGCCTACGGTATTTTCATTTCTATGAATGAACATCAAAATTTCTCCATTCACTGGAATGGTGGAAAAGGCACAAATAACAAAGCAGAAGCAATGACACTTTCGGGTCTCCTATATCTTAGTACCTTCCTAAACATTCTGGCTATTCATATCTATGGAGATTCTAAAATCATAATTGATCATGTCATTGGCAAACTTTCCATAAAAAATCAGATGCTAAAAGGATGGATGAGCATAATCGATTTTTTTCTGGAAAAGGAAAAATGATTTTTCTATTCAACATGTGGACAAATCACAAAATGCTCATGCAAACAATTTGTCAAAGAAAGGGATACTAATTCAACCGGGAAAATGGAAAATGAACATTCTTCTGGGTGATATCACTTACCAGATTGAGGATTTTTCCCTCCCTGGAACATAATTTGTATTCCGTTTCTTTCTCTCCCTGTTTTTTGCTTCTCCTTTTTGTTTCTGGCCACTGGATCACTCACATTGACCTCTGCAAAGCATGTTTTTTCATCTTTTACAGGTGATGTTCCTATATCAACAGGGATTTATCTCACTCTGGCCTAACTTTTGGTCTATATACTGATTTCATACATATTTCCAATGTTTTGTCACATATCTCTGTTTTTCCCTCCTTGTACTGCTTTTAGGAGGTAATGTTTTATGATGACTGTTTATAGACTTTTTAAGTCTATGTTTTTGTTTCTGGTTTCTGCCAAACTATATGTAATATTGCAACTCATCTGATATTAATACAAAATCTTGCTTTTTTCGTACTGAAAAAAAAATGATTTGATAAAATATAAACCCACATCATATGTTTTAGATAATGATAATAAACTATAACTAATGCTTCATACCTTCAGAATTAGTAATGACAGTGATAGAAAGTTATCATATATTTACAAGTATAGCTAAATTAAAATTGTTGCAAGTTATAACAATTGCAATTTTTTTTTTTTTTATACAAAATTTTACCAATTAAGATTTTTTTTTTTTTTTTTTTTCATAATTTTAAAATGTAATTTAACAAACTTAAGTTTTTGTAAAATTTATTTATTTTTGCAAATTTTGTTATTTTAACATGACTTTGGTAAAGATATAAGATCTAGATGATAAATATATAAGATCTAGATGGTATGATGCAAAATATTTAGTATTGTTGTGCTAATAAAACTTCCATTATTTTTCTTGTGCCTTTTACAATTTCCATTGAATTAAAAGTTTAAAGGATATATTTTTCTCATGCTTTTTACAATTCTCAGGGAACAATAATGGTTTAAAGGATATATTTTCTCATGCTTCTCCAATTTCCATTGAAAAATAGATTAAAGAATAAGTCCATGCATATGGAACCCCATAGAGTAAAATTTTAATTTGATAGGGAAACTAGAGGAAATCCATGACATCTCAATGGAGTGATTCATGGTAAAGAAGATAAATAAAGATTTTTTTTCGGCTATAAATAATAGAATCGAAGTGAATGCTCCCATGGAAAGCATAAAATTATGTATTAAATTTGGCTTTTAGAGCAAGAGTTGGAGATTCTAAACATTTCATTGATCTATTCCATAATAAGAGTAAGGAATGTTTGTGGTGCCGATAAGATAAAAATGAATGGCTTAAACATGGTACAAGAGATAATAATATGATTTTCATGCACACTAAAAGAGAAGGAAACAAAATTGTCCACTAGTTAGCCAACGTAGCAGTTGATAAGAAAGGTGAATCCATAATAATTGATGTCAATGAAGATTCTAGGGACAACAAGGGATGAAGGTTTTCTCTAGCCTGTATGCTAATATTTGTATTAATAATTCAAAGGTAGTCTCCAATTTCTACCTGTCTAATCACCTCCCACCTTATCATTCTCAATATTAACATATTCATGGTGTATTCAATTTCCAATCTCTTGAACATCTAAAAAAATTATTTAAAAGACAATACCATTTTCCTTTTAGGACCTGTTGTAGCAGCTACAACCACCCTCCAAAATTTTTCCATGCTTCATTTTGGAGATTCCCTCCTAAATCACAACAAATCATTTCACACTGACCCAAGTACTTGTGCTTTGATGGAGATTTATCTTTCGCATTATGGGTTGTGTTTTCTTACTATCTTCACTATCTCACCCACAAGTCGATCTCTTGACTTGGTTTCAACCCAGTTCCAGGTTTGCCTTAATGAACTGCGTAATCCTTGAGGGCAACCAACCTTTCTCTCGGGAATTGCATAGTCCAAGCTGACAATGATCCATCAGCTCCAGAATTGCGTAGAGCCAGACGCCAACCTGTCTTCGGTTGGGAAACTGCGTAGAGCATGAGAGGCAGGCAAGAGCCACTCAACCCAGAAATTGCACAGAAGATTCTCCCTTAGAAGCTGCTCAGTGCATGAGCTAGTGAGTTGCCCAGTCCTTCCCAGAACTGCGCAATCTCTTCGGGAAATGCATGGCAGATTTTCTCGAAAAAGAAAAAAAGAAAAAAGTGAAAAAGCATCCCTAAAAATAGGGATCTATTTTTAGCAGCTCAGAGGAGACGCTCGAGTTATTTTGGAAACTGTCGCCAAGTGTTGCTTTTTCCTCGATTTTTGGCCTTCGCATCATAACCCTAAATCAATCAAATCTATTTAATGGACGCTGTTAGAGCTCATTTGCACATTTGATATTGGAGCTCTGGTATTCCCGAGGAGATCAAGGAACCTATGGTGCGATCGTCATTGCTTTTCCAGGTAAGTCTTACTTTTCTAGTCTTTTGCTATTTTTTCTGTTGCTTTTGTTTGTTTAGATTGTGAGAGTGCTATTTCATTCATTTTGTTGAACGACCGATAACATTTTAACTTGTTTTATCTTGTAGAAGTGTTTTTTTAAGTTTTGCATTGCCTTTCCAAGTGTCGCATCCATCACCCAATTTATGCACTAACGGTCATCGTTGCGATGACTGTCTCCACATGCTTCGTTTTCCTTTAGTTTGATTGATTCCTGCACTTATTTCACTTGCATGCATTATCATTCACTTAGATTTGCACCCAACATCATTCAATCCTTCAAATTTGTTCGATTTATCACTTCCCTTGGGTAGATCTGGGCTTCCTTGGCCCAGATCTCATTTTCCCAAGCATGCATTGCGCATTTCTGGAGATCAAGGCCTCAACCTTGGCTTCTGGAATTACGTAGAGGTTTCCCAGGCCTGGCTCCAACTATGCACTACGTAGTTCTAGGAGCTAGCCCCGAGCCTTGGCCACTGAGACTGCACAATGCACAGTCTCTCCTGACATGTGCCCAGACTGAACTGTGTCCACGAATTTACTTGATGCAATCTGTGCCCAACATCAGTTTCCTGGCATGGGTTGGACATGGAAACCAAAAGAGATTTCCGTCAACATTTATTGCAAGTTTCTTTTTGACTACAGCTACTGAGGAGTTATTGCGAGACAAACTGACCATTTCATCATCTTGGTGTACAAGTTGATCTTTGAGAAGGATCCACCTTGCATGTCCCAAGAAGCGATGGAGGAAATACTTAACATTGTAGATTGGTATGCCTCACCCGGTGGCACCTTCATCAGGATGTTTGGTGGAGAGAAGCCTCCACATGTTCTACCAAGGTATGCCACAGACAAGTTGGTCATGCAAGAGGTCTCATATCACATCTCCACAGGGTTATCAACAGGGTTGCATAGGAGGAAGAAGGCACCATGGCCCGCTCTTCCTTTGTGGATTGGATTGTACAAGATTAAGAGCTTGAAGGATGCAGATGCCGAAGCTAAGGAGATAGTGAAGTTCAAGTTTGGCACCAAAGACTATAATCTGTATGATCCCCATGGTATTTGCAAGAACCACTGTGCGAAGGTGTACTATCCATGGATCCACGAGACATTTCATTGGGCAGAGGAGGACCCTTGGAGGTACTGTTACAACTACTCCAAGCTCAATGAACCAGTCAGTATAGCCACATCATGGAAAGTTTCTCTGCAGGTTGCAGCAGTGTAGGAAGCAACAACAACAACAACAATAAGCAGTAAACTGGTGCAGGATAAGGGTAAGAGGAATATTGTCGAGAACCCAAATGCTGAGAAAAGCTACAAGTTCAAAGAAGATCCTATCACTAAGAAATGATCTTTGGCAGTGGAGGAAAAGAGGCAACAATGAATAAAGAGGGAAGAACAAAGGAAGAAAGAAAAGAAAAGGCTAGAGGAAGAAGAACGAAAGTTGCAGGAAATGAAGAAGTTGAAGGAAGAGTAGGAGCTAAGAAGGAGAGAAAGGGAAGAGAAGCAAAAATAGGGAGAAGAAGAAAGGCAGGGTGCGATGATAGAACAAACAACGCCCATACAAGTTGAATATTCAGAAGAGCCAACAACTGAAGAAGAGGGTGAAAAAATGTAGGGTCGGGAGCTTGCTCAATAGATTGAGCAATTGATTGAAGTGACATACATGGAGTTGGGGCAGAAGCCACAGGACCAAGATACTGACCTCATGCCAAGAGCCCCCGAGGTCACCTCTCAGTCTCCACCACCTCCAGTGTTAGAACCAATCTCGAGCAAGCAAGGAGAGGTTATTCTCCTTGATGATCATATGGTGATGGATGTGTACAATCTATCATTCAACGAGTTGCAGAAGAAGATTGTACAACCTATCCTTGAGATGTTGATGGATGTGTACAATCTATCATGCATCACTTGCATTCATGAAGGAAAGGGTGATAGTGTCAGATGTCAGAAAGCATCTAGTTGTCATGGCCAATGCCACTTTGGCTTATGCAGGAGCCACGAGCTCAAATGTAAATTTCCTGTTAGCAGATAATGAACAGATGGCAAAGAAATTGCAAGTAGTCAGGCAAGAGGTAGAAGAATCCAAAGAGCAGAGCGCAGGTTCCGCAATGGCAAAAATGAGGAAAGCGATACTTGTTGAAGTATTAACAATTGAGGCTACCGTGTGGAAGCTTTACGACAGTTTTGTGACTGTGCATAAGGTGTTTGTCCATATGCATGGCTTTTAGCAGCGTAGCAAAATATTTTTCCAAAATATCACAGACATACATGCTGCCATCACCCATGTGCAAGAGTGGACAATGTGGTACAAAGGGGCCCCACTTTACTTGCCCAAGATGATGAAGCTGTAGGAAAAGATAGACAAAGAAAAGGTCTGGTTGTTGATCCCTAACTATGAGTAGCTCTCCCCATTCGTTAGCAGCATACATGTGTCATATGCACGGTTGCACAAGAGTTTGGATGTCATGGTGAGAACACACACGATACCATCAATCGGTTCCCTCACCGAAGCTAAGCACAAGAACCAAGTTCGGTTAGAGATCGATCGGTAGATGGAGCAACTAAGGTGAGAGGCCACCAGTAATGACTTGGAGTTGAGTGCACGAAACATGCAGAAGTGCATTGGTGGTCCTATCATGGTCAACACCATGTTGCACATGCTTCAGGATGAGTTGGAAAAAGGTTCCAAGACCATATACCCAAAGGCTATGGAGGCAAGAGTCTTCTATCAAAAAGACACCATCAAGCAGTTTTGGGTCATCATTGCAGAATACCAAGGTTGGCATCAATATGTGACCGAAAAACATCAAGTGGAGGTTTCCGAGCTGGTCTTTACCCAAAATTCGGAGTCATAGTGTTTTGTCTTGTTAGGCTGTCTCTAGCCTATTTTGTCTCACATGGGTACATGTGGAAAATGTATATTATTTGTAAATATGTTGTAAGTGAAATTCCAAGTGTCACTAGTGGAATGTGAATAGTCACTATGTAATGTAATGAGTTATTTGTAAAGAAGTTGAAGAGTCATGAGGGTAGTCAAAGAGTCACAAAGGGGAATGTCAAGGGTCACCCCACCCTTTGTTATAAATAAAACCTCATAAATCTTAGAATGGGCTTTTGGGAACCAAGCTTTTGGCTAGGCTTAGGCTTAGAGAAGGTTTGGGAGTACTGTGACGAGCCTTGCCTTCTCCACAACGTAGAGCGAGTATTTTGGAGGAGCAGGTGTTCTTGACTATAATGTTCCACTATTGGGGCTAGTGGCTGTCAATGGTGTATGTATGGATGGAACTTTCACTTATAATAATAATAACTCAGCAAATACACTTTCATGCATATGTTGTTATTGTAATTGGACTATTTTGGTTGCTTTAGCAATGTATGTTGTTTGACCTACTTATTTGTTTATGAACTAATTTGTATGCAATTGTATGAATCTTGTTGAATGTGTGTTGTTTGATTAACCGTTACTTTGGTTTTTGGACTATTCCGCATTTCAGCTTGTGATGTCACTCCGCTCGTGTGTTCCTTTCAAGCTACGTATTACTACATGCTTCTAAGGGGCACACTCCCTTTTCCCCTCCGTGTGTTAGAACCCCCATGCATCTCACTTGACTCGCTGTAAGGTCACACACTTGCTTCCGACCAAAGTCATGATACTTATCTCTGCATGCTACCGTAGTCAAGGCACTACATTACCGCCCACTGCTGGGACTCCCACTCCAAACGGTATTAGGTCAAGTTGTGATTTCTTACTAGGGGGATCCCCTGAATGTTGGCAGGTCCAACACCGTCAACATTTCTGGTGCTAGAAGGAGGGATAGATGACAAGATGAGCCCTTGAAGTATATTTTGAATTTCTGCACATCATTCATGACTTATATCACAATCAGAACCTCAACATGTTTTTTTCATGCTACTAATTTCGATGTGTCGGTGGATGTTATAGATGACTTGTCACAACTCAAATTTGATGCTAAAAGTGGAACATAACTGTTAATTCATGCAGTTTCCTTTCTATGTTTCTACGATAGGAATGAGGTCCCCTTAGACGAAATTTCCTGTGGGTTGTTCGCTTTCACGTTCGAAGGGTGCGTCAAGAAATGGTGTCACACATTTCTTGCAACCTATATACACTCTTTCGAGCACATGATCAAAGAATTAGGACGTGATTTTGTCTTTTATGACCGTAAATCACTTCATCACAAAACTTTAAAATTGCGAAAAGCGCTTGACGAATTAATTGTGCACTTTAATGATTGTTTCGTCATTATTGTTTTGAATTTCCAGAAGATGAAGTTGACTAGAAATTTCTGAATGAAATATTTCAGTATCTTGTTCACATCTCTCAGAATCCACATGAGTTAGAATCTTTCGAACCCCTCCTAACATACCTCGCTGTTAGAGCTTCGAAAAATGAGACAAACAAGGTTGCTGTCCCAAGTGACCCTTCATCCCCTTCTCATCAAACAACTCTAGCTCTTGAAGATGAGTTGGGAGAATTTATGAACCTACTTGTTGAACTGTCACCATCTCCTCCTACCCTACCTGCTCTGGATTTCTGCGCAGATTTGGACTGCAAGCTTGATGGTTGTCACGTGGTCTCATCCGCTCAGCCTCCATCCACTGGTTCCTTTGATCCTCCGTATTTTGGTATGTTGTGTTCATCCATTCTGAACTTCACGTGTGATGTTCACGAGGATCAAGTTATGGACGAAGTTGGTGTTGAAAAACCAACATGCGCTATTATTTTTGATGAGTATGTGCGGGAATCTGAACAAGAAGTTGTGGTGAAGGACAATCTCCTTCGGTCTGCAACTCGTCCACTTTATCCTAACATATTTGGCGGTTCTGCCATTTATGATTCCTCTTGTGAAAATATATCTCCAGATGTTTCCACTTCCGATCATTCACAGAACGCGTGGGATGTTAGTTTGTCATCCGATTGCGCGGAGGACAAATGTTTCTTCGCGGATCCACTTGATCTCTCATCTTTCATTTCTAGAAATTCAAAGGGTGGAAATTCTTATTCTCATCAACCACTCTCTATGATTCATCAGATCATGAGGACGCTATTGTCCGTATTGAATTTTTAGATCATGTTTGTCGTGATCTTTTCACTCATTCGTGTGATCACGATTCTGATTCACCTACTATTGATCTTTCTAAGCCATCAGTCTTTGATGATCCATCTTTTGATGAAATGGAAACTCCTCAAGCTGTCAAGGCACTTCAGCTCGAGCTGATGGTTATGTCAGGTTCTCATAGCCTTGTGGTCAATCCTACTTTTGATAAAAAATATGTTGAATCTCCTCAAACTCCTCATCACTCTCCTGTTAACATTGAAGATCAGTGAAATTCAAATTTTCCGCATCCTCCACCAGAATCACACGATCCTATTGCACATGCATTAGAGGAGTCACACGTGGCAAGCACTTTTGTGAAACAAAATTTTTCTTCTTTCTTCATGTTTGCTCGTTTGTCTAGTTCTAATGTGTGCACATGCTTGTCATCCACGCTCAATGTGACACAACACCATGATACATCTGCAAAGTGCCTTTCATGTGCTTTCGATTTTTTATTTTTTATGGATGCATTCAAACTTCGAACGTTTTGGTTTGGTTTGCTTTATCTTTCTTGTCTGTTGGTATGGTTGAAGATATTTCTCGTCAACCATGCCATCACGTACATGGGTCAACCAATGCACCTGTGGCTGCATTGGAAATATTAATTCATGTGAGTCGGCCCATGCTCTGCTTAGCTTAGGAGTAGGAGTAGTGTTTTCTTTCCTCTTTTGTTTTGCTTACTTTGTTTTTATTTGTATTAAATCTTTCCTTTGCTTCTTTGCTTGTGCACCCATAGGATTAGTTTCCGCATGAAACCGCGTTGGGCTTCTTGAGACAAGAAGGGTGAAATACAAGAGGACTTGTACAACTATCAACACTTGGTTATCTGTCTATTCCCTCTCCTTATGAAGATCTTGCATTTCTTCTAGTCGATGATACCTTGATGGGAAATATGTTCTTTTTAGAGTGAGTCTTGGTGAAATCACAACGCTTGCACTTTTAAATAGTACCACCTACTCTAATCGGTTTTTTATATTTAGTTAACCCTTGTCAACTTAGTCAAGTAGAGTAAGGAAAGAGGGAAAATATTAACGAGTATGTTAGAGGTATATATAAACATCCTTCTCTGAAGGGACAACCTCTTTTGCTCTCAATAAGTCGGGATCCTTCTTCCACCTCATGAAATAAATAAGTGCCTATGCACAGTTCTATGAAAATGAAATAAAATGAAAAATAAAATAAAGGTGAAAGAAGAGAAAGCCTTCCTGTGCAGAGAGGTAAAGCAAGTAACTCCGCCGGGGTACTGTATAGGCTCACCGAAAGTGGAGCAATGCTTGTGTTCTTGAAGTGACTCCGCTGGGGTACTATCTAGGCCTGATGGTAGTAGAGAAATACTAGAGATGAAACTAAAACTCTGATAGTCTATATTACTTATGCATCAATATACCCTTCACCCCCAATCAAAACAAATCAGTTGCCTTGGCTTGGTATGTGTGCTGCTGATAAAGAGAAAGGTAGGGAATACATCTTTAACTCAAGCTAGTGAAGAAGTTATGATGATCAAAGAATCGAACAATACTTCTAGAAGAGTTAGACTCTATTTACATGAGACAAGGTCCATACAGAGAGCTGGAGTACTACCAGTGTGTCACCAATGTTGTAGCGGCTACAACCACCCTCCAAAATTTTGCCTATGCTTCATTTTAGAGCCTCCCTCCTAAATCACAACAACTCATCTCGCACTGACCTAGGTACTTGTATTTTGATGGAGCTTGTCACACGGAATAGGTTGATCTTGCGGACAAGATAGACCTTCCTAGAATCTAAAGAAGACCTAATGACAAGCAAACCAACCAGACACTATCTTTCTATAAATATGCTTTAATAAACAATGGCAAACAAGTGTTTTTAGGGCCTACCTTAGGTCCAACGCAAGCTTGTGGATGCCCTCGCTCCTTCGATCCAAATGAGCTCCTTTGTCGCGAATATGCAAACAGAAACAAGGCAAACAAATTAAATAGCACCTGAAAAGCCAATTGCATAAAACATATTTAACATGAAAGTCAAGGAGTCCATGAAACAAATAACATGAGATACTTGTTGAGAAAAATGAGTTTCATTGTATTAATTCAAAAGAAGAAGAACTTTACAACCTGTGCCTTGACCCTGTACAAGCTCTCCCAGGGTCCAGCAAGAAGTCTCCTCTACTTTGACAAGTTTCACTCACTCCCCATTGAAGCCAAAAAGGTATGTGATATCTCCTCTTAAGCTCAACTAGGAAGTCTTGATTTCACCAGCATTTACCCTCAAAAATGTTCAGCTTCTAACCTCTCCAGCAACCAGCCCAATGCCTGTATTTATAGTGCAATGGAGGGAGGTTACTAGGTCCTCCTTCAAAGGGATAGCTCCTCTCATCAAGGGATTAGCTCCTTCTCTTTTGGGATGCATGAACCACCTCAGAGTGAACAATCCACGTCGAAATTCCTTCTAGAAACCTCTAGAATTAACCCAAAGTGAGTTTTTTAAGATAAAACTTGCGCCTTTTGACTTTCACAGGGGTCCTCACCTACACCGTTAGGGATAGAGCGGGCAGGTCCGCAGTTTTTGTACACAGAAGGTGCGGGACCGCAGGTGACAGTGAGAGAAAGTGCGGAACCAGAGTTACATTGATTTTTAATGTCTTTCTCTCGTTTCCAAAGCTTGACTTGAAGAGCTGAGGTCTGAGACTTGCTTAGGAGGACAATACAAGTGATGATAGACCCATACTGACTGCAAATAATCATGGTGACGATATTTTTGTGTAACAGATTGCCCCCTAAAGTGCGAAGTCTGTAGTAGATGAGGATTTCATTTATCATTTAGGAAGAGTGAAGTACTTTATCATTTCGAGGATCATCTTGTGGAGAGCCCGGTTGGAACCTGTAAAAACATTCAATGCAAGATATATATATGAGATCATATCATCGCTGAGGTAGGCATTCCCATACTCAGATCAAAAATGACTAGAAAAACTAATTACTGCTCTGATATAGGAATGATCTTGTAAAACATCACAAGTATAGACTCAGGTGGACACAGTATGGACGCAGCCATCTGTTTATGAATAGTCCATTATTTAATGAATACAAAATTCCTTGCAGCCTGGATTGTGGAAACTAGATCCAGGGTCTTCATTTCTACTTCCCGAAACAGTACGATTCTATCCATGCGAATGAATGTGTTGATGTCGAACATGGTAGAAACCACTTGATTACCAGTCAATGATGTAAACTGTTAACAAGCGTGAGAGAAACCACCAGTGATGTCAATGGCTCTCAAAGTACCCAGTACAATCCATGAGATGCGAATAAATGTGTTGATGTCGAACATGTCACGGAATCCTTTGATCGAAAGTCAATGATGCAAACTGTCGTCAAAGGCGAGAAACCTGCCATTGAGGCATGCAGATCTCAAGGTACTGACGATTTCTAGATCATCTTTCTAGATAATGAGTTGATGTCGATAGAAAGCGATCCGTCGTAGGCAAGCCCACAACACGAAATCATAGATCAAGTTGAAGAAATTTAGTTGCAAGGACTGACTCAGGGATGGTCAAGATGGATGACAGATATTTTGCAGATGAATGGCTTATTGGCAGTGACCTCTTGAACACATAACGACACGACAGATGGTTTGGTGACAATTGACCCAAAGTTAATACCCAGAAACCGGCTGAATACTTTCAATGTGGTTTGATCAACTGTTAGGTAAAGGATTTCCCAACCCAGGTGAATAAAAGTGTCGTGTTCAAGAGTGGTTACAAAGTATGACAAACAAACTCATTTTCTCTCTTTTCCCCCACCATTTCTGGCAAGTACGTCTTTATTTTTGACAAGATTGAGGAGGATAACATTTGCTTGATTATAAGCTCATCCTTCGGGTGAGTCCAACTTAGTTTAAATTCGAACCCTAAGAAGGAGTGGTTCGTTCCTGTTTGTAATTGAACAGGTCCTTTACTGTGAAATTTTAACGAGTCCAGTATAGGAGAAACTCGGCGTTTTTCATTTTTAGAGAGTCTGAAAAACTTAAGAAAACTCCAGGGTTAACCTTTTTCGTAAATTTGTGTCTCCCAAGCCCGAAAAAGTATAAAATAATACTTGAGAGAACCGCTTGATCTTTTACAACCAAGGAGTACTTTTCGTCATTAGTGCCTTTGACCCGAAAAAGTAAAAAAGCGATCAACGACACGTCATTTTATAACCAATATCAAATTTGAAATGACAAAAATCCGGCAATCTTTTCATGTTTTTACGGTTGGAAAAGAGCTGTAAGTGGACCGTATTTTAATTTCGTTTTAACGAGTTTAAAAGAAACAATTGGCAATATTTTCATGTTTCAGGAGTCAGAAAAGAACTTAAAGGTGACTCTAAATGTTTTTTCGTCGAAAATGATAGATTTCGCCTGAATAATCTTTTATCCTGCACAAAAACACAAACATTACTCATACCTGTTTGAAATAGATAAAAATGTCGCAAAAATACCTTTTTAAAGTGAAACATAAACAAATTTGCAATTTATTTACTCAAAAAACTTATAAAAAGGGCCTTCATCAATTCATTTTTACTATTTGAGTTTGGGTGAGAAAATAGTGCTTTTGCTCAGAAAACTTCCCGTGAAGATTGCGGAAAATCCAACCGTCGGAATCGAACGCCGTCTTCTCCAGGTAATCCACATCATCCTACTCTTCATTTTTAACCGTTTGATTTTTTGTTTTAGTCATTTATTTCATTTTTGGGAGGGTTTTTAGGCATAAAACCCGCGCGCGGGGGCCCGCAGGTTTACCACTGCTGGCCTGCGGACCCCGACTTTTTCTCCATTGGGAAAAAGCTCGGGGTCCGCACCTTCCATGTAGACAAAGTGCGGTCCCACGCACTGTGTCTAACCTGGAGGGTGCAGTCCCCGTCGCAAGGGTTTTTAACCCAAAAATTCTCAAAAATGGACCAAACAAAACAATTTCTAGCAATTTAATTTATCCTTATACTTGATGCAGAGAGTACATCATGCTAGATTGGCGTGAACGAGAGCATGAGGACGTGGATGCTGCCGCATGGAATCATCAGCCTTCACTTGATGCTTTGAGGGCGTGCGACTTGTACAAATTCTGGGCCATTCCTGGCATGAGGGCTCAGGTGGATTTCCTATAGTGGATGGTTGACAGATGGAGCGTATAGGACCAGTGCTTCTTCATTGGTGGCCACCAGCTCGAAATCGAGTTGGCGGACATATATTTCTTGACTGGTTTGCCTAAGAGAGGCGAAGACTTGACTCTGTTTGGGGCTAGGGCAGGTGGCCAGTCTGTCGATAGCCTCTGGCTAGAGTACTGCAACAGCCAGGCTAGAGACAAAGGGATAGACATAAAAACCATATCCCGTCCTGAGCTCATGGTGATTTCGTTTACTGTCACCAGACTTTGCGGAGCTGTCGCATTACATATTGCCACCGGATCCCAAATGCGTATGGCAGTTGATTGCTTCCGAGGCACCATCTTCAACTGGTGCGATGCTGTGTTGGCCAATGTGAAAGGCCAACTGACCAGGGCCAAGAACGGACGACTAAAGACCTTTGGTTATGGGGCTTTGGTCGTGAGTTTTGGCCTGGAGAGGGTTCCTATGCTGATCCCGCAGCACCCTACTGTTGGAGCTGGGCTTCCTCGAGAGCCCAAACTGATGCGATGGGTCGCAGTTATGGCCCGTCACCCGGACGAGAGGATAGAGGTTGCTCGATTCAAACCTGAGTATTTCCAATGGCTGGAAAACCAGGTCTTTTCTATTCAGGACTTCCCTTACGCTGGGATAGATTTCCGTGGTGACCCAGACATGGTTCTTCCACCAGGAGAGCAGTGGGATGAGTCAGGTAAAATCCTTTTCAACATTTTTTCTATTTTAATTTTTTTTTGTTATTTTTCCATCATCTCAAAATTGATAGTAAAAAATTTCAAATCCAGATGTGGGTCCACAGCGACCAGCCGCTCTCCGGCATTACGAGAGGAAGTAACCAGTTGCACCTGCGCCAGCCCCACAAGACGAATCAGCAGAGGTTTTGGCCGAGTTGGAGGGTCATCTCGAGCGCTTGACAGGAGATATCCCGGAGACCACTATAGATGACATTCCTCGTCGACTTTAGCGCTATGTGATTGGAGTCTTGGGACCTTTTAGGAGGTTCCTTTACAAGGTGGCCCGTGCAGTGGTTTCTTATAGAGATCATCACCAGTGATAGGATGATCGCCTATTGTGGGCAAATGTGACATTTTTGTTTTTTGTACTTATCATTCTTGCCGATCATAAGGTGTTTTTCAACCTATGATCGAGGACGATGTATTTTTTGACACACTCCTATATATATATCACTATTACCGGCTTAACTTGTAAATCATATTATGGAATGGTTTTAAATTTACATGTATGATTATTGCAAATGTCTATTTAACATTTGAGAAGCAATTGCATCTGCTAATGTATTTAAAGATCTTGGAATATGCTGATATTCAATATAATCAAATTCACGTTCCAAGAGACGCACTCTCAAAAATAATCTTAATAACACTGGATTTCTAATGGCATACACTCTATTAAGCTGTAATACAACGAGTTCAGAATCTAACCTCACTATCAAACTCCGAATCCCAAATGAAATAGATTCAGATAATAACTCAATCATTGCACTATACTCGGCAATGTTGTTCATTATTTGACCGAGGCTTACCCCATGCATAGATACTAACTCTTTAGAGGGCGAATAGATAACCCAAGCTGCGGAAGAGATGTTCTGTGTATTACGACAAGCACCATCAGCGAAACCAATGTATGTTTGGAGAGGCATCGACATCTGCAATATCAAGAGTAAAACCAAGATAAGCAGGAATAATGACGAAAAACACTCTCTAAGCTAAGCACACTGTTTAAACTAAAACACACCAGCTAGAAAGAAAAACTATCCTAACTAAAAATCTCCATACCCATCCTTTAAGCATAATACCTCTTCAAGTAAAGACCATTTCTGGGTTTACCCAAAGAGTCCCCGTCAAAGTCTACCAATTCATAGGCCCCTTTGGCTAGCTTTCGCTTGACAACATAGGGACCATGCCACATAGGAATGAATTTTCCAGCGCCTAATTTATCATTAGCTTGATCGTAAACTAAGACTAGATCTCCTTCCGAAAAATTTCGAGGGGTCACATTTCGATCATATTGAGCTTTCATGCGTTTTGCGTGAGTCTCGATCGCCAATGCAGCATCACGTCGATTCTCATCTAATTGAGCCAAGTATAACAAACGCTTTTCCTCTTCGGAAGTGGCTGGAAGTAACTCGATGGCCATTTGCAGTGACGGGATTTCGCATTCAATGGGTAACACAGCTTCCAAACCATATACTAGTTGGAAAGGAGTGAACCCTGTTGATGTTTTTACTGAAGTTCGGTATGCCCAAAGCGCTGAAAATAGCATGTTGTGCCAATTCGACTGATGAATCGCAGTGATTCGTCGGATCATGATAACTAAAACTTTGTTGATGGATTCAACCAGACCATTCGCTTGTGGATAATAAGGGGTTGAACTGTCGTGACGTAAACCAAGTTGGCCTGTAAGTTCGGTCGTCATAACGTTTCGAAAATGATGCCCATGATCAGTGATTATTGCTTGCGGGACACCAAACCTAGCAATTATATGATTGAACACGAAAATTGCAGCTGTCTTGCCGTCTGCCTCAAATGTAGGCATCGCCTCGGCCCACTTAGTAAAATAATCTACCGCAAGGATGATATACACATGCCCCCCGGCCGAGTGAGGGTTACATGTAATAAAATCGATACCCCATTTGGCAAAAGGACCAACGGCAATTATAGGGTGGAGAGGAGCAGGTGGAGCGCGCATCTTTCGATAAAAAATTTGGCAGTTGTGGCATTTTCGGACCGCCGTAATACAATCTTTAAATAAAGATGGCCAGAAGTAGCCAGCGCGCAATATCTTTTGGGCTGTGGCAAACCTAGACATTTGACCGCCACACGCTCCAGAGTGACAATCATTTAGAACCCTTTCAGCTTCCTCGTGAGTTAAGCAACGTTGAAAAACAGAGTCCGCCCCACGGCGATAAAGAGTATCTCCAATAATCCTGAATTGTTGGGATTGGAATCGAATTTTTCGACGTTCTGACCTTGAAATTTCTGGCCGAAAGGATTGGGTCTAAAGTGCTGATTAGAAACAAGGATTCCTCCGCAATGGGCTCCTCCACCACAGCTTTCGTGTCAGCACGCGGGAAGTCACACATTAACTCCGCAAAAACTAAAGATTTCTTAGACTTAGATTTCTCAAATTCCAAGTCGAACTCCTGTAGGATAACGATCCATTTAGAGTACTTGCCCTCTAGCAATTGCTTGGTCAAAATGTAGATCATAGGGTTGCAATTCGAAATTACCATAGTTTTACGTAGTAAAATGTAGTGACGAAAACATTGGACAGCTTGAACAGCTGCCAATGCCAATTTCTCCACATGTGATTATTTTAGCTCAGTTGGATTTAAAGTTCGACTAAGGTAATATATCACATGTTCAGTTCCGAATTCATCTTCCTGAACTAAGACCATTCCAATGGTGGAATGAGAGGCGGCGAGATACAAGAAGTAATCCTGGTTGTAGTTGGGAGGATGCAACAACGGTGCATGGGTCAACGCGTGTTTGAGTGCATCAAAAGATTTCTGAGCTATCTCATCCCAATAGAATGGAGTATTTTGCTTCAACAACCGGGTAAAACCCTTTGTAACCTCGGCGTAGTTAGGAATGAATCGTCGTAAAAAGTTTGCTTTCCCTTGCAAACTTTGGAGTTGGCGAAGACTCGAAGGAGGAGGCAATTTGATGATAGCTTCGACCTTCGAGGGATCAACGCGAATGCCGGCTTTTGAAACTACAAACCCCAGCAATCGACCCGTTTCTATATAGAAGACACATTTGTGTGGGTTCAACCGAATCCGATAATGCCTACACCTCATAAAGATTGCTCGTAAATGGACGAGGTGATCAACTCGATGTAATGAATGAGTAGGCAAGTCATCGAGATACGGTTGCACAATGTGCTTGATGTCATGAAACACATAAGACATCGCCCTTTGAAAAGTTGCTCCAGCATTCTTAAGCCCAAAATGTAACTTGCAATAAGCAAATGTCCCCCATGGACAAATGAAAGCCGTTTTTGGTTGATCGGCAGGTAGAATGTTGATTTGATTGTATCCGGAAAAACCGTCCATAAAGGAGAATATTTCGCTGCTGGCACAATCATCAATGATTTGATCGATATAGGGAGTTGGGTAATTGTTCTTTGGATAGGCTCGATTAATGTCCCTATAATCGATGCATATTCTTATTGTTCCTTGCTTTTATTCGATACCCAATCCGTTAGCGAGATCGGATAAATGAAACCTGCTTTCAATAGTTTTTCAACTTCTGCTTAATTGCAGCAGCTTTTCGTGGGTGCATCTGACGCAAACGTTGCCGGATGGGTTTAGCGTCCGGGTAAGTCTTGATCTCATGAACAACAATCACGGGATCAATTCCTGGCATTTCCTCATAGGACCAGGCAAACACGTCACATAATTCTTGAAATAGGGCCTTATATAATTGAATTTCATCATCTGTACACGAGGCACCTATATGAATGTTTTCAACAATTCCGGGCTTAACCAAAATGTCAATAGGAATAGTTCGAGCGATGTTTCCCAAATTTAACTCTGAATCGAGATGTTTCATTGGATTCTGAGGTTCCTTAACATATTCAGTTGTAAAAATTGATGAGAAACCATTTTCAAAACGATCATCCTCAGGTAAAAACGAAGATCTGTGATGGAGATCTTCCCATGGTAAATCATCTACACATAGGATTTCACGAATTTGCTCATCAGAGTGAACAAGTTTAGAAAATGTGGTTAAATTTGAGGTTGATGTGAAAAGTGATTCCTCATGGACCACATTCATTAAGTCATTTTCTGTTGAAGATGGGTCGGCAAACGACTGCACGACTTCATAGGCAATTTCATATGGACTCAAAGGCATGGCATTACCAAATGAGTCTATCTCAGATTCAGAAGGAATGATCCAAGGATCATCATAAACAATGATGTCTGATGTAATCATATGAATGGTTGCAAATGAAGACGATGCGTTGATCGGAGGAAAAGGAAAAGTTCCCAGTAAACCGACATCTTTAACTAGTCCTACTCCAACATCCTTGTACGGGATAGTCGTTTTACCGACATGCTGAATACTCTCAGAAGAGGCTGGGTCGGATGAAAAATAAGCCAGTTGGTCTATTGTTACGATCTTTCCATTATGTGGGAATTTTATTACTCGAAAGACCGATGAAACGACCGCTGTCATAGCGTAAGACCAACTTCGACCCAAGAGAAGGTTGTAATCTAGAGGGGCATCAACCACCTCCACATCTAGACTAACGGTTTTTCATTCAACCCCTATAGGCAAATCCTGTAGAATGCCAAAAGGATGAAACCCACGGCCATCAAAGGCCTTTAGAATCGTCGGGGATTGATTTAGTGAAGGAGAACCAAGCGATATCCAACACTGTATCGACATAATACACATTGAGGCTCCCTCATCAATTACAGTCCGATGAATAGGCCTATTTTTGACTATCACTGGAATCTGGAAAGCCATTTGATGAGGCAAACGCGGTGTACTATTTTATAGATCGAAAATTATTAGGTTCGGGTCCTGAACGTCAACAGCTCCTATAGTCAACAAAAGTAATTTACGTTGTGCTGGACATGATTGCAGCACTTCCAAAGCCGACATTGCTGAGGGTGAAACAGCTAAATCCTCAACAATGTTATAATTCTGAGCCACTCTCGCATGTGGATTGAAAGATGAATTTCGAAGTATACCCTTGGCGGGCGGTTTGATTACCAAGTCTGGATTAGGTTTCTCGATCTGTAGTGGATCGGAACCGAGAGCTGAGGTTGATGGATTAGAATGAGAAGATTCTGCTTCTTTACCATCAACAGGACTTTTACTACCATAATCTTGCGATCGAGTCGCAATCCTAACATGGGACATCATCAGTATGGGTTCTTCATTGGCATTCGAGGATTAACCTATTATCTTACTGTCTTGAGCTGGAAAAGGATCCTTCAAAATAGCAGGAGTTTGGGAACCCTTGACAATTTTCGCAACCTCTGCACGATGAGGGCAGTCTCTTGTAAAATGTTCATCATCACAAATGAGACAAGGATAACGAGGTTTGCGCTTTTCATCATTGGATTCCACCTTTTCAGGTTTCTCCTTTGAACTTTTGTCCGTTTTATTCTTCTTCTTTCCTTTCTTCTTCCCACCGGATTTTGATTTGGCTGTAGATGACTCTACAACGTGAATATCGACGGAAATTTCTGCAGAAGAATCTCCTGTCGGGGAATCAGACAAGGTTATGATGGGAGAAGAATTCTTGGAAGATTTCTTCTTACTTTTAGTGTTAACCGTGCCAATCATACCATCGGCGGCATGAGATCCCGAAGGAGCTGCAACGATTTGATTTTGCTTGGGAAGATCGGGGATTTTCTCGTGTAACGTACCTGACTGAGTATAGACCAAGTCAAGGTACTGTGCTTGAGCAATCACTTGATCCTCAGTAACAACTCCGGCTTTAGCAACATCTTCAGTGATCTTTGGCAACAAAGATTTCACAAACCACTCGGCCAAGATCTAATCCGGAATAAATACCTTCACTAAACGCCGTCGACGTCTCCACTCATGAATATGATCTGAAATGTAAGTGGATGTCGATTGTTTTAACGAAGTTAACAATTTCGTGCCATTTTCATATCGGACTGGCAACTGAAAATGAGTTAAAAATGAGGTAGCTAACTGACTAAAATTATAAAAAGTGCCTCGCGGTAACTCAATGTACCACTTGGCCGCGAGACCAATTAGAGTGCGCTGGAAAAGTCTAAGACGGATTGAATCATCTGAAATGGAGTTAGACGCACACCAGAGGTGGTAAGTCATCACATGGTTCGACGGGTCCTCTCCTGATTTACCTTCGAACTTGGGAATGTCACTGGGCAACTTATTCGGCATTGGCGGCCAAAACGAAAGATAATTAATGGGATTGTTCGTTAGGCACGACAAGTCAAGCAATTCCAAAGTTGCGATAAATGGTAACTGTCGATTAGGATCCCTAAAACGCTGGGTCATGAGACCAGCCCCAGGAGGAGGATATCCAGGATAACTAGGAATTGGAATTGCGTTCGGGATATTATATCCTCCCGGAAAACCAGGATTAACCGGACCTTACAGGGGTTGTTGAGGTTGTTGATATGTGTACCCAGGATACGGTTGATACTGATAGACTGGCTGCTGCATTGCAGGACCGAATTGGTACTGTCCCTGGTACGGTTGATAAGTGAATTGTGGTTGACTTGTGACAACCGTACTTAAACCATGTTGTCCTACAGGCATCTGAACTGAAGTTTGAATCGTAGATCCAGAGGTGGTAAATATGTCTGAGGAGTAGATACAGGAACAATAGAAACCGGAGCTGTCGATACTCCAGAAGTAGGTGGGGTAGATTTAACGGATGTTGCGGCAGTTGTAGCAGTCGTTTGAGGCGGAGTACGAGGTGTATAAAGCCCAGGTTGAGAAACTACCGAAGGTACAGAAGTTTGAATGTTAGACTGGACTGGTTGCTGGGGTGTACCAGAAACTAAGGGTTGTCCAGTTTGAGATGACAACTGTACACTTGGCTGCAACACTTGTTGAGTTTGCGATGGATCCCACACTATATTCATTCCGGGGTATTGACCCATAACAGGTTGAGAATATTGAGGACCATAACTAGGTTGAGGGTAGGATTGATAATTGAAAGGTACATTTCCCGTTCCTTGAACATACGTTTGACCGGAGGGTGGTTGGAAACCTTGGTTCGAGTACTGACCTTGGGGTTGATACCCTTGAGGCACGTACTGATACTGGGGTTGACCTTGAGGTATAAATTGATACTGGGGTTGACCTTGGGGTACATATTGAGTCTGGGGTTGACCTTGAGGAACGTACTGTCCCGTAGGTATGTACTGTCCTTGAGGTTGCCCCCCAGATGCAAATTGTGTGCCTTAAGGTTGCCCCCTAGGCGTTAATTGAGGCTGACCCCCAGGCTGTAACTGACCACCTTGAGGTTGAGGATTGGGAATAGAACCTGAAATCATAAGAATGTCTTCTATGCTCAACGGCTTAGTACCATTGCTTCCAGTTAATAACCCTTGCTCAATGGGTTGAGGAGATGCTCCCGAAAAAGTACCAGAAAGGGACCGATACCCGGAGGGAACAGAAGGACCGCCGTACAAAAAGGATTCGGGCGATTGAGTAAACATGGATGACTGTCTTGACATATTTACGGGAGTATAAAAACCTCTAGGTGTTGGGTGATAAGGAGCACGAGGTGGTGAAAAACTTAACCCTGAGTTTTCTAAAAAATTAGTCAAAGAAAGATACCAAGAACTGCTCCTAGGTGGACTGTAAAAAAATTGATTCACACTCCCTTAGCTCAATAACAGGCTGATTTTCTGGGATAGGGATGCCTACTTCTTCTTCCGGAGCAAGTTCTTCAATAGCAATAAGTCCAGAAGGAAGATCTTGGGTGATTACTCTTTCTACCCTAGGTGAACCAGGACCACTAGAAGTTGGAGAAACAAACCCCGATGTCGGAGTAGCAGCAAATTCCCTTTCAGGCTTGGATATTTCAGGTTCCTCACCTATATCACTAGTAGATGAAAAGCTACCAGTAACTTCGGAAACAGACACTGACTGCAGATTATAATCTGCCACTAACGGTTGAAAATCAGGATGTACAATCAAAGAAGATTCTCCTTCCTCAGGTGACCCAACTCTATTGTCTCTAGGAGTTACGAGGACTTTCAAGCCTTCAAGCTGGCTTGGTACTTCCTCAGGAGGTTGGCCCCGAAGTCTACGGGACTTCCTCTGTAACTCAGCCATGTTTACAATCTCAGGAGGTTGGCCTCGAAGTCTACGGGACTGCCTTGGTAATTCAGCCACAGTTGAAAACTTTTAACTACTTCACACGCAAACAAAGTAAAATCTCAATGAAAAGCACCTAAAGTCTCTAAAGAACCAAACAAATTTGAATCACACGCCTAAAGAATCTAGGAGATCAAACACACACAAATAGTAACTTTCCGTACTGAAAACACTAGTTGGTGATGAAATCCAACGTCGCAGAGTTCAATACAGAAATGGTGGTTGGAACAGTTACCCCGGCAACCTGCTTAATGAATAGACTGGCACAAGTTCCTCCACTTAACCGTCTCGAGTGAAGAGAACCCCCCAGAAAATCCAAGTGAGTCTAGCCGACGTCTGCTCTAGGTACAGTGGGATCTTCCCACCACTGTCACCTCAGGAAGAGTCCTAAAGAATATGGCCACTAAGGTTACCAACTGAAACAAATATACCTGGGGGAACAGTCTACGATCCGATACGCATGCAAGGGAAGAGTAGCAAGCTCAATCCCCTTGAAGGCTCCTTGACATAATCCAAGGTTTACCAACAAGTGACCCCAGGCTTCTCGACAATGGTTAATCCGAGGTTTACCATTTTTAATACGTGAATATCTGGCGTCGTTCCCAATGAGGAAGGATTGATTCCCACACTGGTTTGGACACGATCTCGTGCTTCTCCTTTAAGAGGAGCTTTCTCAGAGCATAAATGCAACAATTGGATTTCTTCCCTACCACAAGATACAACTACTTGTTTGTTTTGACTGTCTTGGAGAGTTAATTACTCTCCTACTCCAAGACACTAGCCTAAGCTAAGTTGGTGTATCAGAGCCCTAGAAATAAAAAGTTACTAGGTGAATTTTACTTTAAGTGTTAATTTTTATTGGTTTTTGTTTAAGTCAAAAGGTGCGGAGATGAAACTCGTGGTATGAAGACTCGACTCAAAATCACTAAAAATGCACCTAAGATGATCTAAACAATCTTTTTCTCTTCGATGAACTTCTAACTAAGAAAGAGTTCGAGAATGCAAATACTTTGTAAACACAAATCTTTCTCAATCAAACAAATTAAAAGAAGAGTTTTTGTCCTTTTCCAATGCACTCAAAACGAGACAACTAGTTATTTCACAAAAATTTCCCTTTTTCGTTTCAAAGCACTCAATCACTACAAAACAAACTTTTTCCAAAAGAGATTTTTATATTTTTTAATAAAACACTCAAAACTATGAAAATGACTAACTTCGAGATCTATAAATTATAAAAACCTATTTGAAGTCAAAGCCTACTAAAAGTCTTTTTAAGGATGTTTTACTTAGCTAGATGTAAGCTAAGGACCAATTTATGCAGAATCACAAATAAGTCAAGAACAACCAATTTTGTTTTCTTTTTGAAAATGAAAATCCAAACTCTCAAACACAAGCTTTTCGAAGTTTTGTAAAGAGAAAACTCAAAGCGGATTCCTCAACAAGGGGAGATTTCATAAATGGTCAGACTCATAAGAAGGCTGGTAGACACTAAGGTGATCTGAAGTCCCTATAGCTTCTAAGCTCAGAGCCACTACACAACCAAAATGAAAAACAAGCCCAACAAGCAAAACTCCTAGGAATTTCACTTAAAACCCTAACACTAATGAAATCAACCTAAGGAAAGCTTCTGACAAGTTATATGCAGGTCTGGGCAGTGGATAACAATTTCTAAACAAACACTAAGCTGACTAATAGAGGAAATCTCAGGTTTTTCAAAATTTTGACAGGGTCCGCAGGCCCACAGTTGACACAAGTGCGGTCCCGCTCTGTGCTAAAAGCCAAGCTGCGGGTAGGTACACACTGTGTCAAACGGCTAGGGTGCGGTCCTCTCCCAAAGCTATGAAAAACAAAAAATAACCTTGGATCTACAAACTCTACCCAATTTTACACACAACAAGCCAAAAACAGAAACAAAAACACAGTTTCTTAGGTCAAAGTAAAAACAAGGAAAACAATCAAGTCCCCAGTGGAGTCGCCATTTTGTCACACGGAATAGGTCGATCTTGCGGACAAGATAGACCTTCCTAGAATCTAAAGAAGACCTAATGACAAGCAAACCAACCAGACATTATCTTTCTCTAAATATGCTTTAATAAACAATGGCAAACAAGTGTTTTTAGGGCCTACCTTAGGTCCAATGCAACCTTGTGGATGCCCTCGCTCCTTCGATCCAAATGTGCTCCTTTGTCGCGAATCTGCAAACACAAACAAGGCAAACAAATTAAATAGCACCTGAAAAGCCAATTGCATAAAACATATTTAACATGAAAGTCAAGGAGTCCATGAAACAAATAACATGAGATACTTGTTGAGAAAAATGAGTTTGATTGTATTAATTCAAAAGAAGAAGAACTTTACAACCTGTGCCTTGACGCTGTGTAAGCTCTCCCAGGGTCCAGCAAGAAGTCTCCTCTACTTTGACAAGTTTCACTCACTCCCCAATGAAGCCAAAAAGGTATGTGATCTCTCCTCTTAAGCTCAACTAGGAAGTCTTGATTTCACCAGCATTTACCCTCAAAAATGTTTAGCTTCTAACCTCTCCAGCAACCAGCCCAATGCCTGTATTTATAGTGCAATGGAGGGAGGTTACTATGTCCTCCTTCAAAGGGATAGCTCCTCTCATCAAGGGATTAGCTCCTTCTCTTTTGGGATGCATGAACCACCTCAGAGCGAACAATCCACGTCGAAATTCCTTCTAGAAACCTCTAGAATTAACCCAAAGTGAGTTTTTTAAGATAAAACTTGCGCCTTTTGACTTTCACAGGGGTCCGCACCTACACCGTTAGGGACAGAGCGGGCAGGTCCGCAGTTTTTGTACACAGAAGGTGCGGGACCGCAGGTGATAGTGAGAGAAAGTGCGGAACCAGAGTTACATTGATTTCTAATGTCTTTCTCTCATTTCCAAAGCTTGACTTGAAGAGCTAAGGTCTAAGACTTGCTTAGGAGGACAGTACAAGTGATGATAGACCCATACTGACTGCAAATAATCATTGTGACGATATTTTTGTGTAACAGAGCTTTATCTTTAGCATTATGGATTGTGTTTTCTTACTTTCTTTACTGTATAACCCTCAAGCCAATATATTGACTTGGTTTCAACCGGGTTGTAGACTTGCTTTAGTGAACTGCGTAATCCTTGAGGGTAACCAACCTTGCTCTTCCGAATTGCGCAGTCCAAGCTACCAGTGAGATTTCAGCTCCAGAATTGCGCAGAGCTAGCTGACAACCTGTCTTCAACTAGGAAACTACGCAGAGAATCAGAGGCATCCCACAGCCACTCAGCCCAGAAGCTTCTCCCTTGGAAGCTGCTCAGTGCATGAGCTAGTGAGTTGCCTAGTCCTTCCCAGAACTATGCAATCTCTCCAGGAAATGCATGGAAAATTTTCCTGAAAAATAAAAAAAGAAAAAAGAAAAAAAATCCCTAAAAAATGGGGATCTATTTTTAGCAGCCTAGAGGAGACACTTGAGTTATTTTGGAAACTGTTGCCAAGTGTCTCTTTTTCCTTGATTTTTGGCCTTTGCTTCATAAACCCCAAATAAATCAAATCTATTTAATGGACGCTGCCAAAGCTCATTTTCACGTACGATCTTGGAGTTTTGGCATGGCTTGGACATGGACACCAAAAGAGACTTCCGTCAACATTTATTGTAAGTTGCTTTTCTATTGCAGCTATCGAGGAGTTATGGCGAGGTTGAATGAACATTTCATCATCTCGGTGTACAAGTTGATCTTTGAGAAGGATCCACCTTGCATGTCCCAAGAAACGATTGAAGCATACTTGACATTGCAGATTGGTATGCCTCACCCCATGGCACCTTCATTAGGATGTTTGGAGGAGAGAAGCCTCCTCATGTTCTAGCAAGGTATGCCATGGATAAGGTTTTCATGCAAGAGGTCTCATATCAAATCTCCACAGGGTTATCAACAGGGTTTCATAGGAAGAAGAAGGCACCATGGCCCACTCTTCCTTTGCAGATTGGATTGTACGAGATTAAGATATTGAAGGATGTAGATGCAAAAGCTAAGGAGATAGTGAAGTTCGAGTTCAACACCAAAGAATATAATCCTTATGATCCCCACAGTATTTGCAAGAACCACTGTGAAAAGGTGTACTATCCGTGGGTGCATAGGACATTTCAATTGGAAAAGGAGGACCATTGGAGGTATTGTTACAACTACTCCAAGCTCAATGAACTGGTCAGTATAGCCAAAACATGGAAAGCTGCTCTGCAGGCATCATCAATGCAGGAAGAAACAACAACAACAACAACAACAACAACAACAACAAAAATAAGCAACAAAACGATGCAGGAAAAGGGTAAGAGGAAGATTGCGGAGAACGCAGAGGCTGAGAAAAGATATAAGTTCAAAGAAGATTCTATCACTAAGAAAGCAACTTTGGCAGTGGAGGCAAAGAGGTAACAACGAATAAAGAGGGCATAGCAAAGGAAGAAAGAGAAGAAAAGGCTGGAGGAAGTAGAACGAAAGTTGCAGGAAAAATAGAAGAAGTTGAAGGAAGAGTAGGAGATAAGATGGAGAGAGAAGGAAGTGAAGCAGAAACAAGAAGAAGAATAAAGGCAAGTTGTGAGAAAACAACGACCATAAAGGTTGAAGATTCAGAAAAGACGTCAGTTGAAGAAGAGGGTGAGAAGATGTAGGGTCGGGAGGTTGCTCAACATATTGAGAAATTGATTGAAGTGACAGGCATGGAGTTGGGGTGGGAGCCACAAGACCAAGAAACTGATCTCATGCCGAGAGCACCCAAGGTCACCTCTCAGTCTCCACCACCTTCAATGTCAGAACCATTCCTGAGCAAGCAAGGAGAGGCTTTTCTCCTTGATGATGATCCAATGATGGATGTGTACAATCTGTCATTCGAATAGTTGCAGAAGAATATTGTACAGGCGCGCAGAAAGCATTTCCCAGATGATCACGCGTCACTTTCATTCATGAAGGAAAGGGCAAATAAATTTTAGGTAGCCATGCAATAGGTAGAACAATCTAGAGAGAAGAGCGCAGGTTCCACAATGGCAGAAATGAGGAAAGTGATACTTGCTAAAGCATCAACACTTGAGGCTACCACGCGAAAGCTCTATGACTAATCCATCACTGTGTATAAGGTGACCGTCCATCTGCATGGCTTTCAACAACAGATAAATTTTTTTGTCCAAAACCTCACTGACATACATGCTGCCATCACCCATGTGCAAGAGTGGACAATGTAGTACAATGGGGCCCCACTTTACTTTCCCAAGATGACGAATCCGTAGGAAGAGATAGACAAAGCAAAGGTCCAGACGTTGACCCAAACTATGAGTAGCTTGCCCCATTCGTCAACAACATACATGCTACATATGCATGGTTGCACAAGAGTTTGGATGTCATGGTGATAACGTACAAGATCTTGTCAATCGGTTCCCTCATTGAAGCTAAGCAAAAGAACCAAGTCTGGCTAAATATTGACATGTACATGGAGTAATTAAGGCGAGAGGCCTCAAACGATGACTTGGAGTTGAGCGCAGAAAACATGCAGAAGTACATTGGTGGTTCTATCATGGTCAACACCATGCTGCACATGCTTTAGGATGAGTTGGAGAAAGGTTTCAAGATCATATACCTAGAGGTCATGGAGGAAAGAGTCTGCTATTAGAAAGACACCATCAAGTAGTGTTATAGACATTTTTGTGCCTTACAGCATGAAGCATGAAATGTCCATAATCTGAGGGATCCAAAGTCCCTAAACATGTTGTTCCTACCCCTAGAGGAACAAGGTCAGCAAACCACAACACTGAATAACAGTTCTCCACCTGAAAACACTCAGAAACAAGCAAATTCTGGATCATGTCAACTGCTCCACTGAGCATCTGCGCTGAATGTCAAGTGCTCCACTCTGTACCTACGCTGAATGTCAACTGCAAGGAAGGCCACCTGCGCTGAGCGTACTTGGACAAGTGGCAGACTCATTCCTCAAGGTGTCAATGCCCAGGAAGCTTCCAAAATGACACTTGGATCAGGGAATTCGACTGGTGATGAGTAAGAGGGTCTAGATCTCCAAGTGGAAGCAAGAACCTCCAAGTGGACTCAAGAACTGAAGAATAATTGAAGTGAGAGAGGACACTAGTAAGATCTCAAGCTGACTCATCCTTTCTCCAAAAACTCCTATATATAGAGCTCTCTCATGAGGTCTAAGGAGGCTGGAATCTTGTGAATGTAAGGAAGTGCTGTTGGTTTGAGTTTAGAGCTATTGGGTGATTTGCTTTGAAGGAGGTGAAGAGGAGATTTCTTTCTGCTGGGAGGTGATGCTGGATTGGGCCTTTTATGGTTGTATCACTTCCTGAACTTTACTTCTTCCATTAATAAAGCATTTGAGGTTCTTCTATATGCATGTATTTCAATGGTGTATTGTTATGCTTGTGTATTTGATTTATTCTAATCCTTGAATCAATTATGAATGTATGCTTCTTGTAGTTTCCCTCTCTTGTCATTTTGCAGGATCTTGGTGTAGTTGGGCCAGCGAAAGAGCAAGGAGCTGGGAGCAAGCAGCAAGGAGAGAAGATTGGATCAACCATTAGCGAAAGACATCGGTTAGTGGATCTCTTTCTCCCCTATTTTACTTTCATAAAGAAGAAATCTTAGATAGCTTTGCTTCGGTTGTTGCTGAGGTACTATCACCCTTAGAGTGGGATAGGGTCATTCCGTATTGGATACTTTTCCCAACAACAAATTGGCGACTCCGCTGGGGATCGTATCTTGTTGATTGTTTGTGTTTTTTGCTATTCATTTCCTAAACACAGGGAGTACCGAATCGAACTGCATTTGGATCTTTCAAATGCAAAGTAGAGGGCAGCTACTCTAGCTCAGTTTCTGGGCATGTTTATGATTTGAAGAGCTGATCCACAAGGACTCTGAACAACTCTTAGTGATAGCTTTTCATCCTCCTAATTACCCTTTAGTGTGTACTTGATTGATAGCTTTTGATTTGGCCAAAAACTGTGAATTTTTGAGCAATTTGTGACCCGGAAACCAAGAGAAACGAGAGTTTCTCTCTTCATTGCAGGCACTGTGAAGGCAGTCTGCATTTCATCGCAGGTCCCGAAGGGGCTACCTGCGCTGAATGTCAAACTGACAGTGTACTACCTGCGCTGAACCAGTTTTGCCTTGTGCAACTGGGGTTTCCTGCTGTTTATTGCCCTGTTTTCATCCTTGTTTTGTAGCCTGTTATCAGTCAATGTACCTATCTGAAACCACCTTTCCTTGCCACTATTCCGCCTCGGTTGTATAAAGAAACTGTATTTGTTCTTTGTGTATTTCTTACATCATTTGCAGTTTCCCATAACGAAAAGTGAACTAGTCTTGCTGTGACCTCTTAGATCTAGACCTGTGATAAGTGTCGTATTGATCTTAAGAGTTAGTTTGTTTGCTGTTCATAGCTAATTGAGCTTTTGCTTTTGTCATATGGTTTGAATTTATGTATTTCTAGTGTTGAAACAAGTAAATCTTAAGGTGTCTTTTGATTTTGGACAAAGCTTGTTTGCTTTCACTTGAAATTGAATTCAAAATTACACAACAGCTTTCTTTTTGTAATACATCAACATTAAGAAAGAGAAAAGAAATACCTGCATTGTGCATGTGCATTTTGACAGCTTGTATGTTGATTTAGGGAAAAGTGCATTAGTGTGTGCTCTATGATCTGTGTGAAAAGATGATGTCTTTCTTTTCCCTCAGTAGTTAAGATTTTCAAAGTTGAAAGATTGAAAAGCTTGCTTATCATCTTAGACTGCATTTAGGAAGTTGTATTATACATCTCGTGGTGATCCATAAAGGCAAACTGCTAAACAAGATCAACTTAAAATGAATTGAATTTACATAACAACGCTTTGAAACATAACGCAAACACATAGAGGTCTAAGCTAGAGACGTGTTCCGGCGTCGTTAAACGTGATATCTTAGCGTTGAGTGGTTGGGTGATTCCTCCACGGTGAAGCGATAAGTATCAATACAGACTTGTGCTCCCACGTACCGTCGCGTATATATTGGGAGACCCCTATAGGAACAAAGCCTTTATCCATAGGAAGCCGTGTCGGCCGCCCTACTGATCGCAATGCAGTGAACACAGCATTCACGAAGATCGACCACCCGTACCGTAAAACGTATTCTGTGGTTTTGCGAAAGGTTTGGCACACCCTCTACCTAGATCTCCAGAGCAGTTTCTTTTGGCCTTTTTCAAACTCTATAACTGAAAAAGTCCATCCGAGCATTTGTCACTTCGGGCTCGTTAAAACATCTAAGGAGACTAGAGTCATCTTTAGCTTTTTCTCGAGTCTTAAAAAGTGAAAAAGCAAGTTGTGTCTAAAGCGTCGTTATAAAATTTATTTTAAACGGAGCATAATCACCTCCTATTCCTGTGTTGATCTGTAGGTTGAGAACATGGAACGCCCCAACCAAGGAATTCCCCATGATGGAAATCCTAGTCCTTTCTCCTCTTGGGGAGAAGTTGGTGCACCCCACATGGCCACATTGTCGCTTCCAGGACTGACAATTGGCCTGCCATTTTGGCTATTCTCAACCAATGTAGTTCAGAACACCATGGTTCCTGAACAGTCGAGTCAACAGTTAGATTAGTCTAGAGCTGCCCACCAGCCTTCTACTTCCTATAACTCTTCCTCCAATCCCTCGTCTTCGCAAGGTAGAGCCGACAAAAGCCAAGCTCCCATGGAGAAGAAGGAGAAGAAGAAGAGAGAGAAGAAGAAGAAGGAGCCTAAGGCGACTGGGGGAAAGCAAAAGACATCTGACAAAAATCCACACACAGCACAGACCGGGCCTAAATCGCCATGTGTCATATGTAGAGGAGACCACTTCCATAGAGATTGTCCCTGTATTCCCCGGATACTAAGGGACTGGTCCCCTCGTTTGCACAATTCGGGAGCATCAACCTCTGATAGCCATGTTGAATGCTTACCGTCAACCAGCGAAAGTGAAGGTTCAAGACAAAGAGGGGGAGTAAGATCCCCCTGCAGACTGTGTGAAGGCGATCACGCCATCCACCGTTGTCCCTTCTTAGACGAAGCGAAGAGAGTTTTGGAAGATCGTCCGGTTTCACCGTTGAGACTTCCTCCTGGATACAAAAAACTCGTGCCAAGTCCTTCGTTGGTTGAGAATACAGCTGGCCCGCTCAAGTGGTCGGCTGAAGCGTCAGTCACTGAAAATGAACCTACTGAATCCAGACCGGACGAAAGTCCAAAGGTCGAAACGGCAGTTGACCTGGTTCTCCCTTCAGAAGTTTCATCTTCAAATGACACCGTCACTGAAGACTCATCTTCAAATGACACCCTCACTGAAGAGAATAAGGATGACACCATCCAGATTCTTTTCATCAACACAGACTCTGATGAGCATTAGGGCAATGCGCCCATTCCTTTTTCGCAGGAAGGAACATCGTCAGGGTCATATCCGGCCGTATATTTGGTCCCACCACCAAGCAACTTGGTTGTATCCTTTGATTGGAATCAACTAGGCAGACCCCGGTTGCCAGCCAGTATACCATTCAGAATCATAGTCCAAATATACAGAATGGTAATGGCTGGCACTATCATTGATGAAGGGGCATCTGTGAGTATCCTTTCCTCTATTGCTTGGAAAGCACTGGGTTCCCCGGCGCTTTTGCCTGAGATAAGAAATCTCTCGGGTTTCGATAAAGGAACCAGTCGACCATTAGGGATCCTCCCCAATGTGCCTATAACATTGAAAGGGAAGACCGTTCAAATGAACGTGATGGTCGTTCAAGGACCCTTGGATTATAACCTACTCCTTGGACGAGACTATATATATTGCATGGGAGCAATAGTCTCCTCACTCTTTAGAGTAATGTGTTTTCCACACGAAGGAAGGACGGTCAAGCTCGTAGACCAACTTTCATTTCCGGGATCACGCATCGCAAATAGTCACATACCAACCCTGAATGGTCTATTCAATCAAGAAATGTCTCCACCCCCAGTCCTTCTTCCCGATGAATGCGAGTGATTCGGAAAGATGGGATTGGAACCCAGGGGGCATGCATCCTGGTCTGCTTTAGGCAGAGAAAACCTTGGGTATAAGGTAGAATTTCCGCGGGAGAATATGACTAGTCCGTACCCTGTCCGTGGTTGGAAGAGGGGTTGTTCTAGAACAAGATTCTTTTGTCAAAGTTACGTGTTTGGCACCAGTCATTCACCCTTGTCTATTTCGGTAGACATTGCCGAGAAAGTGTCTTGTTTGAAAGATTAACGAGACAATCTTTGGGTAACCTAAAAGAGGTAAGCCTCTCTCGATTAAAACAAATGTTTTGGCGGAGGGTAAGTAGAGGTAACCTTGAAAATCTGTTTTATACATGGGGGCATGCGACCTTTTGGAGTGCAAGCAAGGGGCGACTATTTATTTTTTAAATTTTTAGGTCCTCCCTTTAAACCTGTAGGTCTAACCCTTTAAACTCGTAGGATTAGCCGTTTCCGAACTTGCATAAAGAAAGGATGAGAGGGAGCATAGCTTTGGTAAGGCGCAAGCTCTATAAAAAATGGAATCTTTCAGGAGACATTCTTATCTTATGACTAGTATAATCGAGCAGTTTTAGCATAAAGTTCATGCTCGTTAAAAAATAAATGCAAGATCCGAGCAGTTTTAACGCGGTCTTCATGCTCGTTAAAAAATAAATAAAAGCAGTGAGCAATGTTTCCCCCAGAGTTTAAGCTCATTTTTAAATAAAAAATGAACCTATTTCCGGTAAATAACCTCTGTGATCGTAAATTTATCAGCCATAAAAAGCCTTGGTCGTGTTTGCACCTGCCACCTCCACCGTCATTTGGCCGATCGTTCACCTCCATATGATTATTTACCCATTTTGAGGAACAACTGCGAAGAGTGATTTCACCTAGCCATCCTTGTGACACTGTCGTGATTGGAAAATTCCAACCTGTACCTGGAATCAGTTGCTATCCCTGTTTATCACTCGTTCCTCAAAAAACGAGTCTTCTTTAAGCTCTTTTCATCTGACTCGTAAAATATGAAAAGTTTGCCGAGTTTTGGCCTTCCAGCTCGTTAAAGTGACCGGAAGAGCTATCCCTCCTCTAGATTTTAATCTTTTTGGACCTGAGGGATTATTGCACAAAAAGGTCGAGCGCTTGTTTTATTCGGCTCGTTAAAGTTATCGAAAACTCATCCCTTCTGTATTGTTTTACACTTTTTCGGACTCAAGGGATTAGATGACGAAAAAGGAATTTTGGAGTTAACTTTCTGTACCTTTTCAGACTCTCTAAAAATGAAAAGGACCGAGTTTTCCTTGTCGTTAGACTCGTTAAAATGATTAAATAGCGACAAACTTGTCTTTAGACGAGAAGGAGTTTCCCTATCACTAGGCTCGTTAAAACATAGCGATGGGCTTGCCCGAAGGGCAGGTTATAGAACAAGCATATGTTATCCTCCTCAAGCTTGACAAAAATAAAGAGGTACTGGTCAGAAATGACTGGGGAAAAATTGGGAGAACCTCAAAGCTTTAATGGTAGCAAGTCGCTCTTGAACATGACACTTTTCCTCCGTACCACATCGGGTTGGGTTGTTTCATTCACCAGTCTCATCACCATGGTCTCGCCAAACCATCCATTTGGGGTAATGCTACCGATCCATCGCATCAGTGTCGTTATATGTTCAAGAGATGTTGTTCAGAAAGAGTCAACCGTGTCCCATCCACTGCCATACATTATCCTTCATCCATCCATGACCGCCTCCCTGAATCATATGTCATAGATTGTTTTCACCTCCACTAAAATCATTAGCTCCGTTCCGTGTCACTGATGTGGGATTCATTAAGGCCCTCCTTTGACGGATCGCTTCTTGTCGACGTCAGCTCATTATCCAAGGAGTTGATCTAGGAACAAAACCCCCAGTACTTTGAAGCTTGCATGCCTCAATGGCAAGTTTCTCACTTCCGGCGACAGGTATACATCAATGACCTTCGACCGAAAGATTTTACGTGGTGTTCGACGCCAAGTCATTTATTCACACCACGTGAATTGTACTGCAGTACCTTGAGGGTCATTATCATTATCGGTGATTCCTCTTGCGCTTGTTAACGGTTTACATCATTGACCGGTAATCAAGCGATGTCTTTCCATGTTCGACTTCAGCGCAATTCTCACATGGATCGACTTGTACTTAGAGTGAAGATCGAACGAGTTTGAAGACCCCGGATCTAGTTTCATCCATCCGGGCTGCGATATATATTCAGGAAATATACAGACATTTGACATGTACATCATTGCAGCAGATGATCATCCTACTCAAAGGATGATAATTTCAGCAGAATTATCAGTCTACCATCAGACGATCGTCTGTTCTATGTACCAAAATGAATTTATAAAGCTGAGCATGGGAATGCCCGCCTCAGCTAGATCATGAAAGCAGAATGAAAAATAATGTATTGTATTGTATTTTATTACAGGTCATCTCTCAGCGATTGAATGAACTTCGGATCCTCCTGATAAAGCATTTCACCCGATAAACGACCTCATACTTTAGGGGGCAACTGTTATAGACATTTTTGTGCCTTACAGCATGAAGCATGAAATGTCCATAATCTGAGGGATCCAATGTCCCTAAACATGTTGTTCCTACCCCTAGAGGAACAAGGTCAGCAAACCACAGCACTGAATAACAGTTCTCCACCTGAAAACACTCAGAAACAAGAAAATTCTGGATCATGTCAACTGCTCCACTGAGCATCTGCGCTGAATGTCAAGTGCTCCACTCTGTACATGCGCTGAATGTCAACTGCAAGGAAGGCCACCTGCGCTGAGCGTACTTGGACAAGTGGCAGACTCATTCCTCAAGGTGTCAATGCCCAGGAAGCTTCCAAAATGACACTTGGATCAGGGAATTCGACTGGTGATGAGTAAGAGGGTCTAGATCTCCAAGTGGAAGCAAGAACCTCCAAGTGGACTCAAGAACTGAAGAATAACTGAAGTGAGAGAGGACACTAGTCAGCTCTCAAGCTGACTCATCCTTTCTCCAAAAACTCCTATATATAGAGCTCTCTCATGAGGTCTAAGGAGGCTGGAATCTTGTGAATGTAAGGAAGTGTTGTTGGTTTGAGTTTAGAGCTATTGGGTGATTTGCTTTCAAGGAGGTGAAGAGGAGATTTCTTTCTGCTGGGAGGTGATGCTGGATTGGGCCTTTTATGGTTGTATCACTTCCTGAACTTTACTTCTTCCATTAATAAAGCATTTGAGGTTCTTCTATATGCATGTATTTCAATGGTGTATTGTTATGCTTGTGTATTTGATTTATTCTAATCCTTGAATCAATTATGAATGTATGCTTCTTGTAGTTTCCCTCTCTTGTCATTTTGCAGGATCTTGGTGTAGCTGGGCCAGCGAAAGAGCAAGGAGCTGGGAGCAAGCAGCAAGGAGAGAAGATTGGATCAACCATTAGCGAAAGACATCGGTTAGTGGATCTCTTTCTCCCCTATTTTACTTTCATAAAGAAGAAATCTTAGATAGCTTTGCTTCGGTTGTTGCTGAGGTACTATCACCCTTAGAGTGGGATAGGGTCATTCCGTATTGGATACTTTTCCCAACAACAAGTAGTTTGGGGACATCATTGCACAATACCAAGCTTGGCATCAATACGTGACCGAGAAACATCAAGTGGAGGTTTCCAAGTTGGTCTTTCCCGAAACTTCAGAGTCGTAGTGTTTTGTCTTGTTAGGATGTCTCTAGCCTATTTTGTCTCACATGGGTGCATGTGGAAAATGTATATTATTTGTAAATATGTTGTAAGCGAAATTCCAAGTGTCACTAATGGAATGTGAACAATCACTATGTAATGTAATGAGTTATTTATAAAGAAGTTGAAGAGTCATGAGTGTAGTCAAAGAGTTACAAAGGGGAATGTCAAGGATCACCCCACCCTTTGTTATAAATAGAACCTCATAACTATTAGAACGAGCTTTTGGGATCCAAGATTTTGGATAGATTTAGGCTTATAGAAGGATTGGGAGTATCATGATGAGCCTTGGCTTCTCCACAATGTAGAGCGAGTATACTTCTTTGGAGGAGTAGGTGTTCTTCACTGTAATGTTCCACTATTGGGGCTAGTGGTTGTCAATGGTGTATGTATGGATGGAACTTTCACCTATAATAATAATAACTCAACCAACACACTTTCATGCATATGTTTTTGTTGTAATTGGAATATTCTAGTTGCTTTAGCAATGTATGTTGTTTGACTTACACATTTTCTTATGAACTACTTTGTATTAAATCTTGTTGAATGTGTGTTGTTGGATTAACCCGCCACTTTGGTTTGTGGACTATTCTGCATTTTAGTTTGTGATGTCATTCTGCTCGTGTGTTCCTTTCAAGTTGCGTACTATTACAGGCTTCTAAGGGGCACACTTCCCTTTCCCCTCCGTGTGTTAGAACCCATGCATATCACTTGAATCGCTGCAAGGTCACACACTTTCTTTTGATCAAATTCATCATAATTTTCTTTGTACGCTACCGCGGTCAAGGCACTACATTACAACCCACTGCTGGGACTCCCACTCCAAACATCTGAGGTCTAGTTCTGACTTTTTACTGGGGAGATCCAACGAATGTTGGCGGGTCCAACACCGTCAATAGGACCTTGACAACAACTTTTAATAATATTTGTGAGTGTTAAGATAACATGATTTAACATATAAATTGTATGGATTATTCTGCAGGATCATTATACTACCAAGGATAAAAAACGGTCCAAAGAATGAGTATGAGGAAAATGGAGCTCAAAGATCAAATTAGAAGGCATGGGAAAAGGGAATATTTGACCTTGATCACCATAGACCAATTGAAGGAAGAGAATTGGATTCTGTATGGTGACATTGGGCCAAGAACAGAGGTTGTTAAGCACCTAGTAGGAGAAAATAAAGAAGCATAAGAGGCTAAAATAGAAGCTACAAGAGAGAAGATACACTCAATCCTATATAATAGAACTTGATTTTAAGGATGGATATTTTAGCGAGTTGTAAAAGAATATGGATAAGTGGAAATGTGGGGCCCTTAGTGGGAATTCATGATAGAGTGGCACTAGCACAAAAATTAGATAAGTTTCCAAAGACCACGCCACATATTTTGTAGGGTCATTAGAGATGGTAAAATATGATCAACACTCGTGATTTATATTTGAGGAGGTAATTGATAGTTTCCATTAATGAAACAAGTGGTGGTCTAATGACCTAGTATTTTTGAATAAGGCTTCCCACCTGTTAGTGTAGATGTAAATGCAAAGGTTTTGACCTATTTTGAGTTTGGTTATTGTTGTTTATTTGAGGTTGTTAAAATTGCAATTGTTAGAGCTATGTTTGTTATTGGTGTGGTCATTACTATTGTTTTTTTATGGTTAGGCCTTGAGGCTTAGAATATGACATTTTGTAATCAATGAGAAATTTGGTGATTGCATTATTATAATAAGGTTTTCCCTTCCATATTTAATGGTGTATTATGTGTATATGGATGATTTCCCCTATTTAGTTTATGTTGCATTTGCTCAAAAAGGTTTAATGTTCATTGCTTAGTTGTGATCTCATTGTTTTTTTTTAATGTGGCTCACAGACATTGAGTGGTCGCTAGATCCACGGGAAAATCCAGATAGATCAACTTGAAGCGATCTACCCTTCGACAAAACTAGAAAGGCCTAACCCCAAGGGCGTCAAGGAGATTTGACCCCGTGACCTCTCAATAGGTGAGGTATTTAGAAGCAAGAACTCGAACACCTGAGCTATCCCTTAGGGCTTTGTGATCTCATTGTTATGGATGAGTAGAGTACTGTGTGGTATCAAACTCATCTAGAATGGAGGATTTACTTTGTAGAGTACTTTATGGTTATAACACTAATATAGAATGAAATATTTGTTAGTATATGAATAGTCAAATGAATGAATTATATCACTATTGTTTTTATTGTATCGCTTAAGCCTTGCATGCTCCTTATGTATTGATAAACACATTAGGTGAGATCTTCCCTATAACAAGGTATTGAAAAATCCATTACAGACTAAAATGACCCCTTTGTTGGACACCCTTGCAAACATTGTTCTTAAATGAGCCAGAAAATGGTTTCATGTTAGGACTTCATCACGATGAGTGTGTATTTTAGAAGTATGATGACTATAATGATGGAAGATTGTGTGGGATATTGGTGGTTTAAGTAGGGAAACACCCACAAATTAATTGAGAAAAATTACGACATAATAATCACAACTCTTATGGTCGAAGGAACTTAGCTTGAGTGGTATGGCACATGTTTTGTGTTGCCAACTATGTGGGTTCAAGTCTCTGGAAACACGCTGGATCTTGTAGCATTTATGAAATAGTTGTTTTACCTGGTGAAATAATGACAACTATATATACGAAGTTACCGATTCCACCAAGTGGACTATATTCATTCCCATTAAAAAATTCACAACAATTATGAAGTATATTGGGACATGTTTCCAATAGATTTATATGAATCCATGATTTGTTTGGAAACAATGGAGAAAGGTTGATTATAAATTGTGAATTTGATCAATTTATAGAGGTTAGACGATGAAGTTACGAGAGCTATACATTTTTGGGTAAATATTGCAGTTGATGGGGCATATTGTGAAGTTCATTGTTGAACTTAATTAGTCATTCTCAAGAGTTTAATAATAATTTTCCAAAGGACTTCATGGAAAGCTAGTTAAAGAGATTCTAATTTTGTTGAGGATGTTTATTGTGGGGGTGTATAATGGGTTCATCATAAAGTTCCAAAATCTATATGTACAATCATAACATTGCATTAAAATGAAAGAAATTAAAAAAGTGTTTGGGAGAAAGTTATTGGGACTATGATAAATGATTTCATGACTTCATTAGCAAGCTATCACACTCCATTCAACCATCATGACACAAAGAATAGTATATCGGAGGGGTGATAACTATAAGAAGAATTCCATTAATGTAATAGCTAATCAATTCTCCTAAAGAAGAATTACCACAAGTAATGAAGATAGAACCAGGGAATGGATACCTCACTTGAGTTAGAGGAATAACCTCATCTAGCCCATTGACTTATGTGGTTACACCCAATAACTCGACCCCTAAAATGATGTAGTTACAAACATATACCTTGGCATTGATGAATCATATATGGAATTTAGCCAAGAGAAATAATATTAATATAGCATCCTTGGTGCATAGTTTGAAAAAATGAATCTAATGTTGCAAATAATTGTCTCACTGTGAAGGGTGGAGTAGGAGCTCCCAACCCATTCCTACAAATAATGAGTTCCAAGTAGTAGTTCTAATTAATATTGTGAAATTTGTAGCATCGTTGATCATCCACCACTTATATGCCGCTTTCTATAGAAGTACTCATAACACAGTTACCAATTTCATGGGAACACTCTAGAGTTGTCATTATTTTAGGTCATATTTGGTGGTTCTTTTTGCTCCCGCTTCAAAAAAAGGCGTTACTAGTAGCACCTTTGTTTTTAGGGATACAATTACAACCTTTCACGACCATGGTATTAACAACTTTGTAATATTGCTAACCAAAACCTTAAAATCAACTTTTGAATTGAAAAGTGGCACTACCAACAACCTTTTTTTCCTAAGGTCTCCATTACAACTCATTTAGCACTATCAATTCAATAATATTGTTGTAACAAAAATCTTAGAATCAACCCCTAAATTGAAAAGTGGTACTCTTAGTAGCAATCCACCCTTTTTTCGAGGTTAACATTGAAATTTTTTTGAAACCATGGCCTTGACAATTCATATTGTTACAACCAAAATCTTCAAATCCTCAAATTAAAAATAAGTTTCGCTAACAACCCTCCCTTTATTTTTTGGGTTTAATTTACAATATTTTCTAAAGTATGATATAAAATACCATTATTGTTGCATATATAAAATCATAAAAATGAAGAAATAGAAAAAATAAAAATGAGAGAATAAATCTAATATACAAGATAAAAAAGATTTTCAAAGTTATTCTCTCTCTCTCTCTCTCTCTCTCTCTATATATATATATAAGCTTGGCAGGACTACATCTTCATCATGTCCAATATATCGCCTCGATCGAGGCGGGGAATTGAATCGGTGACTTCACATCAAGGACTATCTTAAAAGAGCTCTTGATTACCATCTATCCAAGACCCCATGGACTATTAAAAAAATAAAATAAAATAAAACATTTTAAATTAAAGGGAAAAACATAAAATAATTAAAAATAAAAATGAGTCCCTCCCATTCATTAAAAAAGTAATATATATTTTTTCAAAGGGACAATTAGGATGTTTCTATTAAAAAGAAAAATTAGTTTTTGGGTCAGAACCCTTACATATTTCATCAAACTCCACTATGATTCTACTTTCAGATGTCCAAAACATAAGGAGCCTATGCTTGTGGCATTTTTTTACCTACAAATCTTAAAAAATGCCTATTATATTCTTTGTAAAAGACTCCTATATAAAAATAAAACCTACATAACAACAACCAAACTAAGACAAGGAAGGTAAACAAACAAATATCTAGCTTATCGCTCCGGGCTATTCTTCAAACAAGAGTTCATTGATCAAACATGCCTCTCTGAACCTTGGACTTTCTTTCCTTTTTTCCATACTGCGTCTTCAGTAGCTTCAACCTCTGTTGACGCAACTTGAGCTCCAGTGGTGTAAATTTCTTTCATCTCAACCAATTTATAGTTCATGATTGCTAATTGAGTCCTGAATTACCTTGTAACCTGCCAATTTTTGTTTGCATCTTCTCAAGCTTGGTGTTTATGAGTAATTGGAAGGATTTTTGTGCTTTCCTTTGCCTCATTCCGTTGGTTAAAAGCAAACAATAGACCTTCCATTACTTCCAGGATCCTGTCCAATGTTGGGTATGTGCTATATTCTTTCCGTGACTAGATTTAGGCACTGTTATGTTGCACCGGGCATAGTGGGGAGGGAGGGGGGGGGGGGTTGAAAGGGGGTGGTAGCCGCCCAGCACGGGGTCCCTCATATTTTATTTTTTATTTTTTTACATTGAACCAATAATAGTTGGGCGAACCCAAGGACGGGGTGCAGACCCAAAAATGGTGGGCGGACCTACCCATGGTTTTGTGCATGGTTTTTGCACATGGTTTCGGGCATGGTTATTTTTTTCCATGGTATTTTGTAGATCCGGTTAAGGGAACTACGATTATGTTCTAATCCAGGGTTAATGGATTGGGGTTTAATGCTTCGACACATATATAGTGTATTGTAACATTGAAAGGAATATAATGAAAAATCAATTTCGTTTTCCAAGTTTTGGATTATAGGAAGAAATCTCAGTGTATATTTTATGTTTTCGCTATTATATATTTTTCTATTTTAAAAATATGATTGTAGGTGATTTATGTACGGGGTTAAAAACTACATCCAAAAGGTGATTCATATCAACATGCTAATTGTTCTGGGATGAAGAGCCTATATTCTCTATTGAGAGTCTGCACATAATAAATAATTGGCTCCCAGATGGGGAAATTCTTCGCCACACACGAATGCAAGCTCTTAACACTAGAACTATGTTGGTTCAATTCCCTCGCTTGATCTTTATTATCCATAGGGTAGAATGAGGGTTACCCCACATTATATAATCCTTAGTAATCATAGCACCAAACCTGTCATATCCATATCGACCTTTGATTCTCATTCTTATAACATCTAATTACAAGATTGGATCGTCCATTTCGAATTTTATTCGAGTTTCTTGCTAAGAATGAAAATTGATATAGAAAAGGACAGGGAATAAAGCTAACTTGATGTGAATTGAATGAAAATTCAGAGTCATTATTCTCAACCCTTTAGAAATCCAATTACCAATGTGAATTAGAAAGAGCATTAAACACCTGTACACTAGCTTAACATGAATCACATACCATCTATGGATATCACTTCGACGACGGTCTTGTAGTGGATTTATTCGAGGCTAGGGAGGTATTTCCTAATGCCGGTCCATGGGATCCATCATCGAAGGACGAGCTGAAGCCTTCACATTCCATAGATTTTTTTGCACATCTATTTTCTCATGATCCAACATACTTGATTGACATTTATTTCCTTTAATTATTCCTTCATTGTCATATATGAGGATCATGGCAATGGGGAGTTTGTTAAAAATGTTATTCAATTCTAAGAACCCTTGGTCCAATCTTCTCCCTTTGTTGGCTAATGCATCTACTGCAAGGTTCAAATTTTTTAGAAAACAGAACAATTCCACTTGTTCCAATTGTTGGAGTTGAAGAAGAATCCTTTGCACAAGGGGGGAGAGACTATTGTTATGAAATTCATTTGAGTTCCATACTCATCGATTACAATCAATGAATCACCAAATACCATGATATTTAGGATTTTCTTTTCAATGGCTATTTCATAGCCTTTTTAGAGGGCTAGAAACTTTGCTGGATTATTAGTGGCAACACCCAGTCCCCAAGCATATTGAATCTTGATTTTTTCATCAAGGCAAAGGATCATCCCTCCTACTCTTGCCCCTCTTAACAAAGAAATATTTCTAAAAAGGAAATTAAAATAAATTATTAGTAGAAATTGACCAAAAAAATATTTAAAATAAATTGAAAAGTTAAACCCCACGCAAATGGTAAAAGTATATAAAAATTATAAAAAAATAATTAATTAATTTAAAAAGTTAAGAATGATTATGGAAAAAAAATGGTAAAGAAAACCTAATAAAATAAAGAAATATGTAAAAAAAGTTAAAAAGCAAAAATGAATTAAACAATTTAAAAAAACAAAATAACAAAAAACACAGGTTAAAAATGAAAAACCACATTATTAGTGTTTGTGGAAACCACATTATTAGTGTTTGAGCATAATATTTTGATTCAAGTCAATTTAAGGTTTTATTTTATTATCATGGTAAATTGGTAATTTGTTGGATTATTAGTGTTTGTGGAAACCACATTATTAGTGTTTGAGCATAATATTTTGATTCAGAGTCAATTTAAGGTTTTATTTTATTATCATGGTAAATTGGTAATTTGTTGGAGTAATCTGTGCGAGGACAAGATCAAACATAGCGGTTGCCTTTGTAACACCAATTGTGTGATTTGAAACCGGGTGTAGGGGATAACATTCCATTATACCAACCACTCATTCATCCAATGAGAAGACATCATTTAAGGTTTTTGTCAACAACATTATGAGAATTTTAAGGTCATGGTTGCAAAGCATTGCAATTTTAATTCGAAAAAATAAAGGTGCTATCAATAGCACCACTTTTCATATTTGTGACCCCAAAATATGGATTTTTAAGACTAGAGTTCTTGTTTTAAGATCATAGTTTTCCTCAAGTTCATAACTATGTTACTCTTCATTATAGATTTTGCAACTGTTTAATGCTCATAAGGAAAAAAACCTCCAAAGCACCACAATCACTTATATAAAGGTTTGAAAGGACCTCTTTCTTAGTCAAGGATAATATAATGCCCCAACAATAGTTGGAGACTCTAACAACCACCTCACGCACCCCATATCCCATACTAAGGGTAGAAGAAGTTGTTACTATCACTGAATCGGCCTCCAAATCACTGCCCAACCCAGCGGCCCCGGGCTGGCTGGTCGATTTCCGGAATCGGTCAGCTAGCCCAGGGCCGCTTGATCGCTGGGCTGGGAGGCGCGCAACTGCCAAGACCGCCCAACCCAGTGGCTGAGTGGGCTAGGGCTTGGCATGCCGATTTCGAGAATTTACCTTGGGCCCAAGCCGATTCTTAGAATCGACCTGCCAAGCCCAAACTTCATATTTGGATTTTTCTTTTAGGATAATGTTAATAAATTTTTTAGTTTTTAATTTTTTTTAAATTAGGTTTATTTTTATATTTCTTTTTTTGTTTTTGTTTTAATTATTATTATTATTTTTTTTTTTTGGTTTTTTTAGTTGTTGTTGTTGTTGTTTTTTTATATGTTTTATGTTTTAATATAATATTTTCTATTGGATTTTTATGTTTTTAATTTAATTTTTATGTTTTTTTTTAGTTTAGTTTAGTTTAGTTTTGTTTTCGTTTTTTTTTTTTTTTTATTATTATTATTTAAAATTGTTTTTTACTTTTGGGTTAATTTTTTTATTTTTTATTTTATTTTAATTTAGGTGTGTTTTGAAATATTTGTATATACTTTTTAAAAGTTTTTTAAATTTTTTGTTTTGTTTTGTTTTGTTACATGTTAATTTTGTTTATTTTTTTTTGGGTTTTTATATATATATTTATATATTTTTAATGTTAATTTTTTATTATTTATTTATTTTTTCTAATTCTGCAAAAAAAACTTTTAAAATTCATTATAAAAAAGCACTGCAAAGAAAAATTAAAAAAACACTTGTTTGGAAAACCCTTTAAAAACTAACATCCTAGGACGAAAAACAAGAAGAGAAATCAGATAACTTTAAAAATTGTTAAATAACCAACATTTATTTATGTTTTGTTCATACTAAGGACATAAGAAAATTTAAAGTGTCAAAAATGTCTTAAAAAATTGTTGAACGCTTGTGTTGAATGTCATCAGTTCCCATTTCAAAGTTTACATTGTTCACAGGAATAGAATTTGTGACCTCCAAGTTCACAACACATCACCTTACCACTAGGGCACAAGGTGTTTCTTGTTATACCTAGTGGCACTTTTCTATTTAAAGTTTATGTGTTTTGTTATTGGGGAACACGGCTGGGGCTAAGCCCTGGCCCTCAGTCACCCAATGCCCATGAGACCAAAGGTAGGGGAGCCAAGGGCTCGGGCTTAGCCTCGGCCCAATGTTCGGGCACCCTCAACATCAACCACTATATCACCGCATGTAACCAAAGCGCCAATAGTTAAGGGGCTAGCGGTTTAGCCCTGTCCCAGGTTGGTGTTGAGCCCCAGAACTACCTCTCTTCTACATATTTTTCTAAACCTTTTCTCTTCCATTTTTCCACATCAGTGCCCCATAAGCTATCAAAGATTGTTACATATTGATTATAGGAGTGCATTTAAGTGGTTTTCAAACTATATCTTTGTGTGTGCTATTTGATGTAGATTTTGTTCATTAGCTACGGAATGTAGCCACTTTCCGCAACTGACTTGCAATTCCGCAGCTGTTTTCATTGTTCTATAGGTTACAGGTGTCGGCAAGGGAAACGAGGCATGTGGGCAGCTCATAAATGTTCTACACATGGACAAGGTCCTATTTGTTCAACCGAATTCGTAAAGAAAGGCGTCGGTCAAAGGACGGTCAACAAAGAGTCCTACGTCCATTAGGTCTCTGTTCCAGCATGTGAAATAAGTCCGAGACCGTTTCTGAGTTCATGGATCCACCTTTGCGAGCTGCATGCCATCTCCATGATGCAATCTAACACTCACCTTTCGTAGATTTAATGTTTATGGCAACCAAGAAGCTAAACTCACAGATTCTGTCCTGTTTACGTGTCCTCTGCTGCAGATTTTTCTCCAAACAACAGTTATATATTTTCCTCTATAACGCAAGTAGTTAGTCTTGATGTTAGCTTTGATGCTGTTGGTGTAGCATTAGTCTTGCTGTTGTAACGAGAAGACATATTATCTGTTTTGCAATACAAAAAACTCAGTTTCTTATGATTATTTAAAGCGTGATTTTGAGGTGATAGCGTATTAACCAAAGGCTGCGCAGGGGGACCCTGCTGGCTGAGGTTTTGTTTTTTGTTTTTGTATAGTTTCCATGCATGTTTCTCTTATTTCCACTGTACATTTCTCATAATTTGCTTATGGTATTACTTGATTTTGTAGCATTGTTATATTTTTCACTAATACTGATCAGTGATTTCAGGATAGGTTGAGCTAAAGCCTTTTAATATAATCTTTGCATCAAGTAGTGATCTGAGATTTGCTTCTCTGCTGAACTTGTTAGCTTTTAAATTGCAGTTGTTATGCTTTGATTCTAGTGAGATTTGTTTGATGCTATTAGCTAGTTTAGATATCAATTCTTCATGTTATTTGACGTTATTTCTGGTGCCATGGCTTAACCCCAGAAGTTAATTGGCAAGCTATCAGATTATAAGTGAAGTAATTTGATTTTTCTTTCTTTAATCTGCAAGTAGGTAATTTAGATATCAATTCTTCATGTTATTTGACGTTATATCCGGTGCCATGGCTTAACCTGAGAAGTTAATTGGCAAGCTATCAGATTATAAGTGAAGTAATTTGATTTTGCTTTCATTAGTCTGCAATTTTTGGTTTTGAGTGCAATAGTTTAAATTTTATTTCTGTAATTAGATGGAAAACAGAGACAATAACTTCATGATCAACACTTCATCTTTTGTTTGATTTAAGTAGCTGCATATTTACACTTTTGTTCAAGTACTGATTTTATCAATAGCATGTTTTGAGATCTTTTGAAGTGCTAAGTTTTGGAAGTTACCATAAGGGACATAAACCTTGTCTTGAAATCTACATCCGTACTTGACCTTTAAAATTATTCTTAAGACCTTAGAATAGGATTTCCATTTGCATTAGACACTTTAGGAGATCAATAAGAACAAAATCCCAAAACAAGATAAAAACTGAAAACAATAAAAGTAAGAAAGAGGTTGTCTTGCACATACTGTGCGCCGCACTTCATCAGTTTATGACTCACGGATTGATAATTAATGTAGCAATTTAGGACATACTAAATTGACTAAACATTTTGGTGCTATTGCCGGGGAAGTGTAACTAGGTAGCCTATCTCTTACATAAAAAAATTAGGGAAAAATTGATAATTTCTTGAAGTATGCTCTCCTCTTGCACCTAGTGTGATCTGGAGGATCAGAAAAGAGAGTTATTAGTTCAATAATTTCTTGAGTATGCTCTCTTCTTGCACCTAGTGTGATATGGAAGATCAGAAAAAGGATTATTAGCCCAATTAAAAAAATCATTAAAAAATAAAAAATGAAATGCATAGAGCCAGAGATTCTAGGGGAAGGTTTTTAGCTAGGAGGAAAAGTTCAATTTTTACAACTCCAACTACTTCAAGGCATAGACAATATACACCTCTATCCTAGACTCATACTCCCAGCCTTAGGATTCCTGGAATTCAAGGGGCAGCAACTGGATTAGAATATTCTCCCACACTATCTATTAAATCTGACCTAGGAAAAGAACCCTTCTTCACCTCTATAGGGGAACATATTGCAGTAAAAGAAGTAGTATCACCCCGAGAAGAAGAAGAGGTAGAGACTCTCTCTCATCAACCATTAATAGAAGAATCAGAAGATCTTGAGGAAACTATCATGGTAGAGGAAGTACTAGATGGAGATTTTTCACTATTTGGAGGAGGGGGTAGAGGTAGAGGTAGAGGAAATAATGGAGGTGGTGGGAAAGGAAATAATGGAGGTAACAATGGAGGAGGTAGAGGTAATAATGGGGGAAATAGGGAAGGAGATAACTCATTTGGATTCCCTATAGTCAATGAGGAAACCCATACAACAATGAAAAACATTTCACCATCTGTCCTCCCAAACTTTTATGGATTGCAAAGTGAGGATCCTGAAACATTTCTATTTGAGTTTGAAGTTTTGTGCCGAACCTATGATTATCTAGAAGACTCTCAAAAACTCGAACTGTTTCCTTCAACATTGAAAGGGGCTGCTTTGAAATGGTTCATGGGATTAGTCACTCAATCTATTAGGACTTGGAATGATATGAAGCAAACATTTTTGGATAGATATCTGGATTATTGTATGCCCACTAACCATAAGGATGAGGTATTCAAAATGATGTAAAAAGAAGATGAGAACTTGGAGGATCCACTTGAAAGATTTCAATACAACTTAAAGAGAGCAAAAATGAACAATTTAGATGAGGAAACCTTGAAAGCCCTTTTATTGAAAGCCATTAGAGATGAATGGATAGATATTTTAAACATGATGGGGAAGGGAGAGATTTCTCAAATTCCACTACATGACATAATAGAACTATGTGTCCATCTCTCAAGGGGAAAATCTAAAACTGGAAAAGGGCCTAGAGATCCTTCTCTTATTAGAGCAAACAAATCTGCAACTGGATCAGTAAGTAGAGCAGAGATTGGCAATATTCTTGATGAATTCAAAACTGACATTTTAGGGAGCCCTAGTGAATAGCTAGACACCCTCAAAATCCAAAACAAGCAGAAAACAGAAGCTGATGCTTTAGCCATCTTTTACCCAAAATGTAGGAAGAAACATGCTCTAAGGGAATGTCCCTTGGATGCAAAAGTTGTAAAAACATGTATGATTTGCTCAGAAAGTCATGAGACCAAGGATTTTCCTTCAATCCCAGGACTCAAAGCTATCTTTTAGGAGGACCCAAATTCAGCAGAATCTCTTTGTTTTGTTTCAAGAAGACTGTGGCAAGGGAAAAAAAATCAAGGATTTAACAATCCTACGAATTTTCAGCCCCCACCAAATTGGAATTCTTGGCAACAACCTTGGCCCCAACCTCAAAATCAGTGTCAATCTCAATCATGGGCACAAGGGGTACAAAATCCTTATGGGATATTTGCTCAATTTTGTCAATATCCTCCATCTTTTCAGGGCTATCCTATAATCCACAACTTCCAAATCAAAGCCCACAACTTTCATTTCCGTTTCCACAACAACAACCTCCCCAAAAAATTCAAAATCCTCAACTCTTGCTTCCATTTCAACAAAAGCCAAATCAACTACCAGCCCAGCCATTACCAAATCCCAAAAACAAAAACCCTTAGAATGCTTACATGGTAGAAGGACAACAATTTCCTACCTACATGATTGTTCCTCTAGATCTTAATGATGTTCAACTTAGATCTGGTAGGATTTTAGAAAAGGAAAAACCTTCTACAGATGTTCAAGAGCAAGATGCTTCTGGGAAGGATTCTCTGAAAGTCAATAAAAGTTTTGAAGAAGCATCCCTTCAAAACCCAATCATTCAAAAAGAAAAACAAAAAGAGTCAACCCCCAAAACTCCTATAGTTGAGCAACCTGCATCTTCATCCACACCTCCTTTCCCTGAAAGATTACAAATTGACAAAGGGGTAGAAAAACAAATCTTGTTGCCTGACTATGATTTCCTAGATGAATTAAAGAATGTCTGTATCAAGATTCCCTTGCTACAAGCCATTAGAGAGATTCCTATTTTAGCAAAAACAATAAAGGAGTTGAGTTTCAAACGACCAGGTAGGAAACCAAGAGATACAAAAAGAATCCACCTGGTAGGAAAAATTGCATATATCATGATGGAAAAGATTACCATGTAGAAATATGTGGATCCAGGTAGTCCAATTGTCAAGACACACATAAATGGGATAGAAATTCCAAATACATTGATTGACTTAGGGGCTGCTATAAACATTATGAGTAGACACACTATGGAACAAATTAAACTTCCTAATCTGCTTTTTACACCTACCTTACTGCAACTTGCAGATAGATCAGTAATCAAACCGGATGGTGTATTAGAAGATATTTCGATCTCCTTAGATTCTTGGGAATATCCAGTAGATTTCATGATTTTGACTCCCAAGAGTAATCTAGGAGGGCACCCACTCATCTTAGGAAGACCTTGCCTAGCCACAACTGATGCTTTTATTAGTTGTAGATCTGGGGACATGTACATTTCTGATGGTAGTTCAACGAAGAAATTCAATTTGTATCCTCCAGCAAAAGTAATTACAAAAGTAGGAGACAATGAATGGGTTGATGATGAAGATACTATACAACCTGTCTTTACTCTCTCTGAAGTTAGTGAAGATAGTAAAATCTTAAATACATTAGAAAATTTTGAAATATCTTTAGAATATGACCACACACAATTTCAGATAGATTTTGATATTGAATATTTGTCATCAAGGCAAATGTCTCTTTACTCTATGGAAGAGTTTGGCAGTTCTGCAGTTGAAAATTTTCCAGGCAAAACATTGAATATTAACAAAAATTTGGAAAATTTACAACAAGAAGAGCTAACCAAAAGCTTGTAAAAACATTCTGCTGCATTTGCATGGGAGTATATTGTTATGAAAGGTATTGACCCTAAGACTTGCATCCATCATATCTATATCAAGGAAAACAGTAGACCAATTAGACAACCTTCGATAAGGATGAATCCAAATCTCAGGGAGATTGTAAAAGAAGAGCTCCAAAAACTACTCAATGTAAACTTCATTTACTCAATTTCAGATAGCCGATGGGTTTCTCCCTTGGTTATAGTACCTAAAAAGAATGGTAAATGGAGGGTGTGCATTGATTATAGGGAATTGAATAAAGCAACTTTTAAGGATCACTTTCCTTTGCCCTTTATCGATCAAGTATTAGATACATTAGCAGGCAAAAAGTACTTTTCATTTCTGGATGGTTTTAGTGGTTATAATCAAATACAGGTAGCACCTGAAGATCAGGATAAAACCAGATTTACTTGTCCTTGGGGAACTTTTGCCTGCCGAGTGCTTCCTTTTGGATTATGCAATGCACCCGCAACATTCCAAAGAGCGTACTAGGAATTTTTTCTGATCTAATCCATGATTGTTTAAAGGTGTATATGGATGATTTTACAGTTTATGGTATTACATTTGAAGGGGCCTTAGAAAATTTGGAAAAAGTCCTTATAAGATGTAAAGAAACAAACCTTTCATTAAGCCATGAAAAATGCTTTATGATTTTTACTGAAGGTATTGTTTTGGGACATCATATTTCAGGGGATGGGATTAAAGTTGATAAATCAAAAGTTGAAGTCATCTCCAAGTTACCTATTCCAAATTGTCAAAAAGATGTTAGAAGTTTTCTAGGATTTACTGGTTATTATAGAAGATTTATAGAAAAATTTACCAAAATAGCATCTCCACTCTTCAAACTGCTTACAAAAGATTGTGAATTCAAATGGAGTCCTGATTTCCAATTAGCATTTGAAGCTTTGAAAACAAGAATATCTGAAGCACCTATCTTGAGAGGACCAAATTGGAAACTTCCTTTCCACATTTCTACAGATGCTTCACATACAACTCTAGGAGTTGTGTTGGGACAAAAAGATTTAGTTCCTTATGCCATTTACTATACCAGTAAAAATTTGACTCCCACTGAGTTGAATTATACTGTGACTGAAAAAGAGTTCTTAGTTGTTGTTCATGCAATTAAGTTCAGACATTATATAACAGGCTATGAAACTTTTATTCATATTGATCGTTCTGCAATTAGATATCTAATGAAAAAACCTGTTACTAATGGCAAAGTTACAAGCTGGATCCTACTTTTGCAGGAATTCAACATTACTGTGTTAGATAGACCAGGGAAACAAAACACAGTAGCTGATTTCTTGACTAGGATTCAGAATATCAAAGACGATTCACCTGTAGAGGATAAGTTTCCTGATGAATACTTATTTGCAGTAACTACTAAGACTCCTTGGTTTGTAGATATGGCTAACTATTTGGTTACAGGGAAACTATCTCCACATTTATTTCCTAGTGAAAGAAGAAAGATTATTCAGGAGAGTTCAAGATATTCATGGATTTCTAACAAATTGTTTAAAACAAGGCCAGACTTAGTGATCAGAAGATGTGTCAGGGAAGATGAAATGCCTGATATCCCCAAAGCATGTCATGATGAACCGTGTGGTGGAAACTTTGCTGACAAGAGGACAGCCTATAAAATCCTTTCTTTAGGATATTATTGGCTGTCCCCCTTCAAAGATGCAAAACAATATGTCAAAAGGTGTGACAGCTGCCAAAGGGTAGGGAAACCTACCTCCTCAAATGAGATGCCATTACAACCTCAGGTACTCATTGAACCCTTTGAAAAATGGGCTTTATACTTTATTGGACCTATTAATCCTCCATATAAACAGAAAAAGTATATATTGGTATGTACTGATTATGTCACTAAATGGGTAGAAGCCGAAGCATTATTTTCTGCTACTGAAAATTCAGTTGTTAGTTTTATTTATGAGGATATTTTTACTTGCTTTGGTGTTCCAAGAGAAATTGTGACAGATCAGGGAGGTCAATTCACATCCAAATTGATGGAGAAGCGGATGGAAGAGTACAAGGTCAAGCACAGAAAATCCACTCCTTACCATCCGCAAGAAAATGCTCAGGTGGAGTCCACAAACAAAGTAATTGAAGGCATCATTACGAAGACTATTCATCTACACAAAAGAGATTGGGCAAAAAGGCTTCCTGAAGCCTTATGGGCCTATAGAACCACATGGAGGAGCACAACAAGACATTCTCCCTATGAACTTGTTTATGGGAAGGAAGTTCTGCACCCCATTGAGTTCCAAATTAAGACCTTCAAGATGACATTTCAATTGGGAATGAATCTATCAGAAGCCCAAAAGCACATAATGGAGCAGTTGAATGAGCTAGATGAGATCAGACAAGAAGAAATTCAAAGAACTGATCTAGTTCAACATCAAAGAGCTAAATGGCATGACAAGTACATCAAGGAAAACAAGTTTCAAGAAGGAGATTGGGCATTTCTATTTGATTCCAAGTTAAAATATTTTTAAGGTCAATTTCAGACTCATTGGTTTGGGCCATATGAGATTGAAAAAGTTTTTAGCAATGGAGAAGTAAGAATCAAAACAATTGATGAGTATCAAACTCCTCTCATTGTGAATGGTCACAGATTGAAGATCTATCATAAGCCACTCTCAAAGGAGGAGTTTATCAAAATCTTTCAGGATAATTCTGCAATGAGGTTTGTGAAGCAGAATCCTTCTTCTCCACCAGCCTAGTCTTTGTTCTTTTCATCATCATCATATATATATATATATAAGCTTGAAAACCAATCATTGATTGGCAGCCTTATATAGAAAATATGGGGCGAAAATCAGAAGCTTCTGACGCCCTATATTTTCCAAAAAAATCTCTCTCATTTCACTCATAGTTGTTTCATTTCATGTCATTTCATTTCATTACATTTTTATTCCATCTCACCACCACATTCCACCGATAAGAATTTCTTTCATGTTCAACTTTCCATATATCATTCATTCAGTCATCTGTCATTTCCATCCATCTTTATTCATTTCACCAGGTCATGTGTTATTCACTATGTCAGTTTTCGTAGCCGAATTCTGATTCCACAGCTGAATACTGATTCCGCAACTGATTGTTGATTCCGCAGCTGAATACTGATTCCGCAACTGATTGTTGATTCCGCAGCTAATCCTCTGTTACTCTGCAGTGACAACCAGGTAATTAGCCAAATAATGATGAAATTCAGATGCAGGTATGGAAGAGGAAAATCTTTTGAAGATGTTAGCACCTCAAAAATCACCTACAAGAGGCAACCAATCAAAAGTTAGCGAACGGAAGTGGTAAGATTCTAAGGTATGAGAAAAATCAATTTCAAATAGCATTTTAAACACATAATCTGTACAGTTGTAAAATCAAAAACTCCATAATGTGTAATGATTGATTTGATAGTCGCCTTAACTCCTCCATGACCTCTGCATAACTTCACCATGACCTCCGCATCAAATTCCAACGACCTCATAATCCTCTTCCGAATTTAACTCATACTCCGTTGCACATTCGCATAACACCTATTGAACCAGTTAATCATGAAGACGTAAGCCAATTGACCACGACTCTCCTCCTCTGACGCACCAATCCGCAGTCATTTTATGAATTTGCCAACGTCTATTCTGCAACCTTTTATTTCAAAATTCTGCTAGTCTCACGCTGTCTCCATACTCTCACACCAAGTTTACGATTGCTAGTTCAGGGTTTGTTTACACAGGCCTCCGTTCTGTGAACCTGTTCTCATTGCATGCTCTGTATTCTTCCCGCATTATAACCACTAGTTTTCTCCATAGCCCTTCTTCCATTCTTCGCTCATATCATTGTCCTGCCTCCGTGAAACCTTCACTTACAGAGGTATTTTCGACGAAAAGAGGAGGAATGGGTCTTTTGGTAAGAACAGATCCGGATGGAGCCAAATTTATGGAGGGCTATCCATAACTAAAGAGCACGTTAAGAAAAGCAAGTCGGCTGCAATTTATTCAGAAGTTCAGGGGTTATAATAAAGAAGTCACAAAGACATTTGCAAGGTCCTTCAACGGTGTGGAAGTTAAGATTGGGGATATCAAATTCTCGGTGACAGAGGCATCCATTGCAGCAACAACAAAACTCCCACAGGAAGGAGAATGATGGTTCAAAAACAAAGATTTCGATGAAAAGGCCTGGAGGATCATTTTGCGTAATCCAGGTATGGATATATCCGTTTTTAAACTTGGAATTCCTGTTTTAGCCCTAAAGGAAAAATGGACCAGTCTGCTGTTTATAATCCAAAATTTCATTACGTGTGAAGGAAGGTATGGGTCTATGTACATGTACCATATAAGGTTATTAATGAATTTTCTGGAAACCATCAATCTGCCTTATTTCTTGTTAAGTAGCTTGAAAAAGATGTCCACCACTATACAGAAAAATCTAGATGACGTGGAGGCTCATCTTTATCATCACAGCCTTGTTAAAATTCTGGTTGAAAATCAATTGAAGGAAAGAATGGACACATGGGAACAATTCTTAATTAGAAATTTCTTCCAGGACCCACCTGAAACACCTAAGGGAAGCTCAAGAAGAAAAAGTAGGAGAAAAAGAACAAATGTAGAAATCCAAAATACTCCTACTAGTATCACTAGAGAAACCAGTAAGGAAGAAATGCTGTTTGAAACCTTGATTGAGATCAGAAAACAAGTGAAACAGAAGGGGAAAAGAAATGTTGAAGATGTTTATCAAACCCCAGAACCTTCTTCAGAAGAGGAATAGGTACTTTTTGAGAGACTAGTTTATCTTAAGGAGTAGTCAGCTAAGGAAAAAGGAAAAGGAAAAGAAAAATAGAGTTTAGAAAAGGGAGATACCAGCTCACAGAATTTAAGAATGAGCTCAAGACTTAAAGGAAAATTGAAGAAAGTGCAAACCAAAGGAGCCCACTTCATAGATCTAGGAGGGGAAACACCAGAAAAGTTACCAGAGATTACTCCTCCTGACCATAGTCCACAACATTCTCCTTTTCCTCAACCAGATTTTGAAATCAGTCCAAGAAAGACCACACCAGAAATTGATCAAACTCAGCAACAGATGTATGAATTTATTGAATCATTGGAAAAGACTGCAACAGAACAGGGAACTTCATCTACTCAGCCTGGTACAGCTCAGGACACTGTGATCCAATCATTAAAATAAGAAGTATTTGAACTATAAGTCCTAAATAGACATATCAAAAGGGAAAATGAGACATTGAAAGAGCAGAGCAAGTTGGATAAAATTATCCATGACAACACCATGTTGCATCTTGGATTGTGGCACAAGAAAAATAGGAAATTGAAGAAGAAGAATAGGAGGTTGAGTAGAGACGTTATCAACCTCAAATACAAGTTCCTGATGATGAAGCCTAGGATGATAGTGACACAAAGGAAGAAGAAGAAAAGGTTAGATGTATTAGCAGAAGTCTCAGAGTAGATGAATTGAAGGAAGGATAGCCACAGTTTTGGTTGCATGAGGACATGCAACATCTTCATAGTGGGGATATGTTGAGCCCCAGAACTACCTCTCTTCTACATACTTTTCTAAACCTTTTCTCTTCCATTTTTCCACATCAGTGCCCCATAAGCTATCAAAGATTGTTACATATTGATTCTAGGAGTAAATTTAAGTGGTTTTCAAACTATATCCTTGTGTGTGCTATTTGATTTAGATTTTGTTCATTAGCTACAGAATGTAGCCACTTTCTTTCAATTCCGCAACTGTTTTCATTGTTCTATAGGTTACAGGTGTCGGCAATGGAAACGAGGCACGTGGGCAGCTCAAAAATTTTCTACACATGGACAAGGTCCTATTTGTTCAGCCAAATTCATAAAGAAAGGTATCGGCCAAAGGACGGTTGACAAAGAGTCCTACGTCCATTAGGTCTTTGTTCCAGCACATGAATAAGTCCGAGACCGTTCCTGAGTTCATGGATCCACTTTTGCTAGCTGCAGGCCGTCTCCATGACGCAATCTAACACCTACCTTTCGTAGATTTAATGTTTATGGCAACCAAGAAGCTAAACTCATGGATTCTGTCCTATTTATGTGTCCTCTGCTGAAGATTTTTCTCCAAACAACAGTTATCTATTTTCCTCTATAAATAAAACGTTTGTAAATGCAAGTAGTTTGTCTTGATGTTAGCTTTGATGTTGTTGGTGCATCGTTAGTCTTGCTATTGTAACGAGAATACATATTCTCTATTTTGCAATACAAAACACTCAATTTATTATGACTGTTTAAAGCGTGATTTTGAGGTGACATTGTATTAACCAAAGGCTGCGCAAAGGGTCCCTGCTAGCTAAGGTTTTGTTTTTTGTTTTTGTATAGTTTCCATGCATGTTTCTCTTATTTCCACTATACATTTCTCATAATTCGTTTATGGTATTAATCGTTTTTATTCTTGTACATGATTTTGCAGCATTGTTATATTTTTCACTAATACTGATGAGTGATTTCAGGATAGGTTGAGTTCGAGCCTTTTAATATAATCTTTGCATCAAGTAGTGATCTGAGATTTGCTTCTCTGCTGAACTTTTTAGCTTTTAAATTTTAGTTGTTATGCTTTGATTCTAGTGAGATTTGTTTGATGCTATTAGCTAGTTTAGATACCAATTCTTCATGTTATTTGACGTTATTTCCGGTGCCATGGCTTAACCCGAGAAGTTAATTGGCGAGCTGTCAGATTATAAGTGAAGTAATTTGATTTTGCTTTCATTAATCTACAAGTAGGTAATTTAGATATCAATTCTTCATGTTATTTGATGTTATCTCCGGTGTCATGGATTAACCCGAGAAGTTAATTGGCGAGCTATCAGATTATAAGTGAAGTAATTTGATTTGCTTTCATTAGTATGCAATTTTTGGTTTTGAGTGTAGTAGTTTAAATTTTATTTCTGTAATTATATGGACAACAGAGACAATAACTTCATGATCAGCACTTCATCTTTTGTTTTATTTAAGTAGGTGCATATTTACACTTTTTCAAGTACTGATTTTATCAATAACATGTTTTGAGATCTTTTGAAGTGCTAAGTTTTGGAAGTTACCATAAGGGACAAAAACCTTGTCTTGAAATCTACATCCATACTTGACCTTTGAAAGTATTCTTAAGACCTTAGAATAGGATTTTCATTTGCATTAGACACTTTAGGAGATCAACAAGAACAAAATCCCAAAACAAGATAAAAACTAAAAACAATAAAAGTAAGAAAGAGGTTGTCTTGCACATACTGTGTGCCGCACTTCATCAGTTTACGACTCTCGGATTGATAATTAATGTAGCAATTTAGGACATACTAAATTGACTAAACAGTTGGGCGCGTTGCATGGGACCATAGTGAAGGGATTGACAGAGGATGTAAAGACTATGTCCCAACCCAAGCCATATGGACTTTCATGTGACCACAACGCGAAGTTTGGGTGGTAGGTGAGGGTGCTACAAAGTTGGACTGACCCTCGATCCCGTGGGGCACCACATGGCCACGTCCTCAGTATTAAGGGTTTAACTGGTGGGGGTGGTCGTTAAGGCCCAACCCTCGCCCCTATGTGGCCTTGTTTTTAGGATTAAGGGGTCCGAGGCTAAAATAAATATCCAATATAATGCATCGATAGGTAGCAAAATTGTTGCTCTATTAGTGATTTTCAGAGCAGATTTGTAGGATAGTTTGACAGAAGGTCGAATTTGTAGGATGGATAACAATCAAGTTCATGGGAGAGCTTAGGAGCTCATATATTTTTGAGTTTTTGATCAAATTGAGCTAAAAAAGAGTCCACTTAGTGGTTTTTGGATATTCTGAATCCATTGGTAACCTCTAATTTCTAATTTGAGCACATATACAGAGTAGTTTGGCAGGTTTGAGACTAAATGTGTATGGATCAGTCAGGGTTTGGAAGCAGTTCTGGAAGGTATTTGGGCATGGAGAAGACCTTGTAGGGCATTCTCACCTTCAGAAGTCCACTGAAACAAATGTAACTTGCAGGGTTAATATCAGGTTTAACTTCTCTCAACATGAAGTTTTGTTTATGTGCTTCTATGTGGAATTGAAGTGTTCACATGATCTTTTTAGCTCATTTCAGTTGAAGTGTCTCATCTTTGTAGGAGATGCTTTGATTTGCTCCTGTTTCTGAGATTTCTTTATAGTAAAACATTACCTTGTAGGGGTAATAGCCACATATTTACTTGCAACAAACGTTTATAAAATTCATTTGATACTGAATATATGAGCGTTCTAGTCATGTTGACAGGCTCAGAGATGTAGGCTAGGAGGGGTGAACTCCATCAACAAACCTTTTGTTTTTCTCTTCATTATGCCTGCATGGATTGTGTACTGTTATGTTCATTAAGTTTAGTTACATATGAATACTAATTCATGATTTGAAGAGACATGGGAAAAACTGTTGTTTCAAGACCCATTTTAACCTTGCAAAGTGTTAACACGGTCCTAATTTTAGTTTTTTTGGATTTTGGAAAAGAGGAAGAAATCACCTAATACAATTTCAGATCAGTTAGGTATCAGAGCACTAGTTGACGAAGTTGCAAGAATGCGCAACAAAAAAGAGTTTTCAAGAACTAGAAGAGAAGAATTTGGCTCTTCAGATGGAGAACATAGAATTGAGAAGGATGTTAGAGATAGCTTAAGAGGAGAAAAAACACGTGCTTTTTTTTTTGCAGCAAGTGCTTGATGAGCAAGTTGCATAAAGTTCTACTCATGTACCAACAAGATAAACCTCTAGAATGAAGCCAATATGTGGTCATGGTTCAACTAGTGGTTTTGGACCATATGCAGAAGATGTTGCATGTGCATTTTGAAAACATCTTCAAGAAGCACACCATATTCCAGTGGTTAAGAATGGGTGGCTAGAGTTAGCTACAAGTCGGCCATCATCGTTATCATCAAAAGATGAAAAGATGAATGACAAGTTTAAGGAGGTAATTAGCATCTCAAGTACCGCTCCTTCCATTTATATGCACAAAAACTATTTTGCAGTGTTTGAGAAACATGCCAAAGGCAGATGTATGAAGTTTCTTTCCAATATAGGATATGAAGGTGGGGATATTCACATAAATGACCAAGTTATTACCAATCCAATTATGGTTGAAGAGAGACCAAAGTGTATGGCATTGGGATATGGTCGAAGGGAGTTAGGAGAATGCTCCAAATGGATTGAGGTACATCAATAATCTAAGAATGAGATGTCACCACCTTTTGATAACCATCAAAGCTGCAACTCTAGAGACATGTATAACTATCAATAGTATTTTCCAATCCATGAAAATTTTGAATACTTATGGAATAAGTACCCTTGTACATTTTGTGATGCACTTGACCATTGCATGGCTGTATTTGAGCAACGCATGATAATGGTTAAAAGAATGAACCAAATTTTAGGCATAAAGCATAATGACTCTATTTTTCATGAGAGAAATTCTATGTCAGCAAACAAGAGGAAGTTATCCTGTACTCATTGCAAGGTGCATGGACATGACACTGAACAATGTTAGGAGCTACATCCATAGCTTCGTTCAAATAAAGGTAAAGATATTATGCTATATAATGCAAGGGAAACAAGAGGTGTAAAAGAGGACTCTCAACAATCCTAAGCGACCTTCAAGACAAATATGATGCAAGAGGAGAACCCATAAGCCTAGGAGAGGCAAAGTTTTTTGGGTAGACTTATTTTAAAAGTTGTTTTGTAAATTTTGTAAATACTTGTTGTCATTACTTGTTTAGGTACTTTTTCAAAGTGAACAATCATTGTCACTATGTTCAAAAAGTATATGTTTTTCATTGATGTATGTATTGTCTCGTTATAGTCCACATGTTTAAGGACTTTTGTGAATGTACAAGATTGTCATTCAAAGTTGTCTACAAGTTTGCAATATGTTCACCGATACAAGTATTCAATTTTAAACTTGTGTGGATAGAATTTTGTTGTTAAGATTGCATAAGATGACTATGTTTTGTGAACAAGGCCAATCATATCCTGAAAATTTTTGTAGCAGTGTACTTTTCATGTAACAAAAGTGCCAAAATTTAGAGGGATAGTGGTTTAGTCCGACCTTAGGTCATGGCGTGTTGTATGGGACCATAGCGAAGGGCTCAATGGAGGGCGTGAAGACTAGGACCCAACCCAGGCCATATGGACTTTCACGTGATCACAACGCGGAGTTTGGGCACTAGGTGGAGGTGCTACAAAGTGGGGGCTAGCCACGGGGTTGTATGCCACTAGAGGAAAACACACAAGCAAAACAGGGGATCCAATGGTTAGGGCAGGGCATTGGCCCAACCCTCGGTGCCCCACATCTCGAGTATTAAGGGCTTAACTAGTGGGGGTGGGCATTAAGGGCCAACCCTCGGCCCTATGTGGCCCATGTGGCCTTGTTTTTTGGATTAAAGGGTCCAAGGCTGAATTAACTATCCAACAGAATGCACCAGTGGGTAGCAAAATTGTCACTCTGTTAGCGATTTTCGTGGTGGATTTGTAGGACAATTTGATAGAAGATCGAATTTGTAGGATGGATATGAGTCAAGTTCATGGGAGAGCTTAGGAGCTCATATCTTTTTGAGTTTTTGACCAAATTGAGCTCAAAAAGAGTCCACTTAGGGGCTTTTGGATGTTCTGAATCCATTGGTAACCTCTAATTTCTGATTTGAGCACATCTATAGAGTATTTTTCCAGGTTTGGGACTAAAGGTGTATGGATCGGTAAGGGTTTGGAAGTAGTTCTAGAAGGTATTTGGGAATGGAGAATACCTTGTAGGGTTATTCTCACCTTCAAAAGTCTGCTGCAATAGCTGTACCTTGTAGGGTTCAACTCAGGTTTAGTTTCTCTCAACATGAAGTTTTGTTTACGTGTTTCAATGTGGAATTGAAGTGTTCACAAGCTCTTTTTAGCTCCTTTCAGTTGAAGTATGTCATCTTTGTAGGAGATGATTTGAGTTGCTGTTGTTTTTGAGATTTCTTTGTTGGAGAACATTACCTTGTAGGGGTAATAGCCACACATTTACTTGCAACAAATGTTTATGCACGTCATTTGATACTGAATATATGAGTGGTCTAGTCATGTTGACATGCCTGAAGATGTATCCCAGGAGGGGTGAACTCCGTCAACAAACCTTTTACTTTGCTCTTCATTATGCCTACATGGATTATGTGCTATTATGTTCATTATGTTAAGTTACACATGAATACTAATTCATGATTTGAAGAGACATTGGAAAAAATTGTTGTTTCAAGACGCATTTTAACCTTGGATAGCATCGACACGATCCTAATTTTTGTTTTGTTTGATTTTGGAAAAGAGGAAGAAATCACCTAATCCAATTTCAGATCACTATCTTTCCTGAGCTTTATGATTATATACTAAGGCCGGTTATGCAAATAATTTTAATGAAATAATTTAGTTATTAACAAATATTCACTAATCTCTTTTAAACTCAGGAAATTTAAACCGATTTCAGGCTCATATTAACATAAAGATTCACATATCGCATAAGATTAGAGATTAATAATACTCAAGCTCATAAAGAAAATATAAGAATCAATCATTCCTTAGGAATTACATAGGAATCAACTTTCCATATTCATACAAGAAATCACTTTCCTTAACTTTAACAAAAGCATTTAATCAGCACAATAGGCATATGCATAATATTCAAATGCAAAAGAACAAAAGTAAATACTTATCTGATAATTTTTTTTGGAAACTAAGGTTGGGACTTCAACTCTCCACCCAACCTTAGATTGGCTTGCATTGCAATATTTCTTGCATCCAATCACCCCCAAGCCATATTTTTGATCTTGAGGAGGTAGGTTAGACAATATCTCTTAACCATCACTCATATATAGTGAGCATAACCTTTTTTCTTAGGTGTTGTCAATAGTTCCCGATTGTTACAACTAACATGGATTTAACCCAATAAGAATCAATGCAAGGGGTTCTCACGCAACACAAAGAGTCTTAGTTCTATTTCAAGATAAAGATGAAATTAATTAGGGGGACTTATCAGTTGTGTTACTACTGTAAGATACCTCTCAGTGGCGCTACACCTTTTTTCTCAGCCCTAGGCTACACAGGTGTTATCAACTCAATTAGTCTTGGAATGCCTCTTTCCAGGACTAACTGGGATTGAGTACTCCATGCAATCTCATGAGTTCTTTTATGAAAATTTGAGCCACCTCACTTGCTGTATAAGTATGTTTTACAACCACAAAGTGAGCCACTTTTCCCAACTTGTCAACCACTACATGATGAAATTATTTTTCTTGGTTTCCCTTGGAAAAGTAATTAAATCCAATAAAATTACCCCCCATTTCCATTCTAGAATGGGGATTGGTTAAAGTGAGATTGCTAGATGTCTACATTCAACCTTTACTTGTTGACATTGAATTCATTTAGAGATAAAATCAACCACCTCTTTCTTCATTCCAAGCAATAATAAAATTTCTTAATGGAAGTTAGCATCTTTTGGTAACCTGGGCGACCAAAATATGGTTTCTTATTGAACTCTTTCAATATGAGTTTCCTCAAATCGTCCTTTCTTGGCACACATATTTTGTCTTTAAATATTACCAACCCATCTTCAAAGGGAGTGAAATAATTGACCTTCACCCCTCCTGGATCTTGATGCAACTTTTCCTTCAATTGTTGATATCTGTCATCTTGCTAAATAGCCACTTCAATTATTTCCTTTAGATCAATCCCATAGGAACTTATGGCTGTTATATGGCTCATTTTCACCCTCTTGCTGAGTACATCAATGACTTAGTTTTCTTTTCCGTTAATGTATTTTATCTCAAAGTTGAATAAACAGATTGTGGCTAGCCATATAGCTTACCTGACATTTAGTTTAAGCTGATGAAATAGATGCTTCGACCCTCCATGATCAATCATCAAGGCAAATTTACTTCTAAGGAGAGAATGCATCCACATCTTCAATGAATGAATGATGACAACCAAATCTAAATCGCGAGCCATGTAGTTGTGCTCGTTCTCATTTAGCTTTCTTGATTTATAGAACACCACTTGGCCTTCCTGCATCAAGACTACACCAAGTCCCTCCTTGTAGGAATTTGTGCAAAGTGCAAAGTCCTTGTTCGGGTATGTTATTCTTAACACTGGTTCTTGAGTAAGAAAATGCTTCAACTTCTCAAATATTACGACACATTCAACTGTCCATTCAAATTTATTCCCCTTCTTTTGCAATGTTGTGATTGGATAACCAATATTGAAGAAATTATTAATGAACCTCCTGTAATAACTTGTTGGCCCCATAAATGATCTAATTTTAGCCACATTTCTTGGTGGTGGTCACTCCTTGATGGATTTAATATTTCCTGGGTCAATAACCACTCCCTCCTTTAAGACAATGTGTCCAAAATACTAAATTTGAGACTAAAAGAACTCACACTTGCCGATCTTTACATATAACTTGTGCTCTCATAACAACTATAACACCACAATTAAGTGTTCTTCATGCGCCCCCCTTGGTTTTTAAGAAAACAATATATCGTCAACAAATACTACTACAAACCTATCCATGTAAGGATGCCATACATTGTTCATAAGGCACATAAAAGTAGCAGGTGCATTGGTAAGCCCAAAGGGCACAACTACAAATTCATAATGCCCATATCTTGTCTGAAATGATGTCTTATAAATTTCTTTACCTTAATATACACATGGTGATATCCATATTTTAAATCAATTTTCGAAAAGATTGCTACTCCCTGCAATTGGTCAAACAAATCATCTATGTGTGGAAAATGATATATATTCATGATAGTGTCTTTGTTAAGCTTCCTTTAGTCTACGCACAACCTAAGTGTACAATCCTTGTTTTTCAAAAATAAGATCGGTGCTCCCCATGGTGATACAATCATTCTTATATACCCTTTTTCTAGTATTTCCTTGAACTGTAGCTTCAACTCCACCAACTTTGGGGTGCTGATTCAATATGGAGATTTGGATACCAGTGTTGTCCCTGGTAAAAGCTCAATAGATAAACCTACTTCTTTATGAGGACATAAGCCAAGAATATCCTATGGAGACACTTCTTGAAATTGTTTGAAGATTGGGCGCTCCAATAAATTGTTGCTTCTATTGCCATCAACACTGTTGTCAATTTGAACAACAAACATTTTGCATTCCTTTAGACGACTCCTCTTAGCTTGCATAACCATTATAAACCTTACAGATATGGATTTTATTTTCACTTGCAACACCCTCCTTTCTCCAGGCTCATCAATGCATTCAATTTATTTTTCATAAAAATTGACCTTGGTTCGATGAAGGGCTAACCAATCCATTCCCAACAATGCATCATATGTGCCCAAGGGAAATAAATTGAAATTCGAAATCATAGGCATGCCACTCAGTGCAAATGGGTACAATTTCACTATCTGCTCACTCTTCTTCTCATTCCTGTGGTTAACAGAACCAACCATGAATCATACACTTCCTTGGTCAGTTTGCATAGTTCAACGATTGTTGGGATAATATAACTAAATTTCGACCCTAAATCAACTAAAACATATTTTTTTTTTTTATTACAAATCATATATTCCATCTCAATAATGGATTCTGGGTGATTAAATTGTCTATTATCCATAATAGCATAGATTATGGGCATGTTCTAAGTCACATCCTGAAATGTTTGGGCTTCCTATGTGCTATACAAACTTAGTCCAATGTCCTTGCATTGGGGATAGTTGCTTCATAAGTGGTCTCCTTTACATTCCCAACATATTGAGGATTTCCTCTGAGGTCCATCCATTCCTTATCCAACAAATTTAGAGAATTGGTCACGACTCGTAGTAGTAATGGGCCTTGTGCTTCTACCTTTTTGGTAATCAACAATATTCCACCCCTTTCCTTTATAGCTAGTATTTCCTTTGGTTTTCCACTCGGTCCTATACTCTAGCCTATGCCTTGATTTCCCATCAAAATGTTTTAATTTTCTGATTGCATCCTCAAGAGCTTTTGGTTTGTCAAACTCAATTCAGTCTTTAAATATTTGTGGCAAACCGCTAAGATACGTCTGAAATTTTTCCTCTTCATGCTTTAGGTAAGGGTATACCTCAATAATTATAGGTATTTTGTGGTGTATTCTTCTTTGGACAACTGCCCCTTCTTGAGATAGTAGAAATCCTTACCCTTTTTGTCATAGTGTTCTTCAGACATATACTTATCCTAGAAGTATTTTTCAAATCACCTTCAAGATGTTATTCTTCTAAAATGTCCTTAACATTCTTTAGGTTTTCCCACTAGATATTAGCTTTGCCACTTAGGCTGAGATGGATACCCAATTGCTTTCATATTTTCAGATTAGTCATGGAATCTGAAAAAAATTCTTCATCCCTAGTAGCCATGCCTGTGCTTCTTCAACCTTGTTCACCTATCCATCAAATGTAGGAGGCTTTTTCTTCTTGAAATCTTCTGGCATGAATTCCTTTCTTCTCCTTATTTGCTGATAATGTCTTTCTACTATGCCATTGGGTAGGTATTGAAGGCTTCTTCTTATCCTTTCTAGGGTGCTTATAGGAGTCCCACCCTTCATTGTGTCTTCACTTCCTCATCTGTGTCTTTTCGTAGATTTGATGCCCTCTGTACCATCAATCTCCAACTCTAGTCTTTCAAGCTCTGATGAACTTTACTTAAGCTTGTAGTTGGTTCCTAGTTCATACTTCTTTTGTCTCTACAAGTTTGATAGGCTTTGCAGTATAATTTCATTAACTTTAACTTACTCCCCTTATGCCCTGACAAGCCTCTCATTGTCATCTTTACAACTCTTTATTTCGACCCTTAACCTTCTCAATCTATCCTTGAAATCAGGAGAGCCTACCTCTCCTTTGTTCTCAACTAATTCTTCCTCATCATGTGCATGTTGTGTTTCATTAGTACTATAATGCACCATTCTTTTGCTCTTTCCTTTTATCCCTTAGTGTCATGTTATGTGTTGTCACACACATAATTGTTAGCACATCAATACATCAAATACATCTATTCATCATTACCTTGGAAATCCTGCCATAAGCACATGGTTATTAGTGTCTCAAACATCAACACGTTAGTTTCCATGATAGAATAGACATCTATATATAATCCATGTTCTAATTCTAATACCTAGAATAGGAATCATAACTAAATAATATAGTAATACTTTACTTTTCTTCCAGAGGTATAGTGCTGAACCTACTACACTATTAACTTTGTTTTAGAGTTCCAATTTTATTCCCAAAGGTCTAGTATTGAACCTTTGCTTTGATACCACTCTGTAATTTATCCTCCCCATTCACCCCATAGCCCACACTGAGGGTATAAGAAGGTGTTACTATCATTGAATTAGCCTCTAATGTCCTGTTATGGAAATGGGGTCTAAAAATTTCAACACTTTTCAAACTCCTCGAAACTTAAAATAAACATTGCTATCATGTAACTAGTTGAGAACTTTGTTAAGATATAATTTTTTCTTCAATCTAACTCTTAGATTAAAAGTTATGGCCATTTAAAAATTTGACCAATAACCCCTTTCCACATCATTAATCTTTTCCATGTGGCCCTCACATGGCATACCATCTCATCGCCATGTCAACACTTGAGTGAGGTCCATGTCAATGCACTTCCCCGTGGCATGTCACTGTAGCAAAGGGCTCGTCATTGCATGTTTCCCCATAGACCCTGCCCCTTTTCTAGGCTTGAAAATCATCAATTTTACGTTATAAATATTTTGTTGTATCGATTTTGCACATGTGGCATGGTCACATCTCCATAATAGGTTGAGATTTCTTGGTTTCACCAATTTGCAATTTTTCACACTACCTTACCAACTGAGAGCTCAAGGTCTCGAGGCTCGAGATGACGTTTGATGACATCTCTTGTTCTCACCCTTTTTTAAATGAGAAACTTTTTCCCTCCTTTTAAAATGCCTTTGATCTCGAGATATAGTGACGTTAACATTGCCAATAGTTGTTGGGGATTTACTGCCTTAGGACGTAAAATCATCAACCCGTTTCATAAATTTTATAAATGTGCATATTCAGGGCTCCTCGAGGTCTCGAGACAACAATCCATTTTTTCCTCTTATCAATCCCCAATCTACATCTCGACATGTAAATGACCCATCAACCATAACACTATATATATATATATATATATATATATATATATATATATATATATATATATATATATATATATATATAGCTATATTTCCTGAGCTTTATGACTATATACTAAGGCCTGTTAGGAAAATCTTTCTAATGCAAGAATTTAGCTATTAAAAGAGATTCAACCATCTATTTTATATTTAGGAAATTTAAACTAATTTCAGCCTCATATTAACACATATATTCACATTCTCTTAGGACTACAGATTAATGAGACTCAAGATCCCAAAGAAAATACAAGAATCAACCATTCCTTAGGAATTACACAGGAATCAACATTCCATGTTCATATAGAAAATCACATTCCTCAACATTAGCATAATCATTTAATCAACACAATAGACAGATGCATAATATTCAAAATAATAAGAACATGATGAAATACTTATCTTATAAAGAATTTTGGCAACTGATATTGGAATTCAACTCTCCACCCAACCTTCGATTGGCTTGCAATGCAATATTTCTTGTGACCATTCACCCTTGAACAAGATTTGAGAGCTTGAGGAGGTATCTTATTCAGGATCTCTCAATCACCGCTCACATATAGTGAGCATAGCTTGTTTTATCAGGCGTTCTCAATAGTTCTTGACTATTACATACAAAGGCCTTTAATCTAATCAACATTAACATAGGGGGTTCTTTCACGACATAGAAATTCCCAATTTAGTTTTAGGATAGACTTATAAAATCAATTAGGGAGACTTATCAATTGTGTTACTACTATAAGAGTGAGAGAAAACTTACCCAGATACCACTCAGTGATGCTACACATGTTTTCTTAGCCCTAGGATACACGTGTTATCAACCCAACTAGTCATGGAGTGCCTCTTTCCACTAGTAGTTCTCAACCAACTACTTCCCAGTGGTTTTATGAGACATCAAAGCAAGCTATTGCTCTATGATTCTCAACCAAAAATCCCTCTTGGGTTTCATTAGTTGGCTACCACCAGAGCGATCTCTTTTTCCTTTGAACTCTCTCTGCATTCTCTTTCTTGGAATCCTCCTTCTCAACCATGTTCTCTTCCCATGCATGAATCTATCCTCTCTCGAAGTTTCTTCCATTTTTCTTTTTGGCCTCTCAATTCCTTAGTCCATTCCCCTATACCCACATATCGTAATTCCATTCCGAAGCTCCCCTTGCAACATTTTCCATCATTTCTATTGTAACAAAAAATGGTCCTCGTGGTTGCGCGCTTGCCCAGGGAAAATATCTTGCCAACACAACCAACCTGTAATTCAATTTTTGTCCTCTTTTGCTTGTAAATTTTTCCAGGAAAGATATGGTCCTTGTCCTCTCTTCTCCAGTTGAAATAAATGATGTATTCAACGCATTTAAGGCATACGATTCAGCCTCTCATGAATGTTATTAAATGACCAAGATTCCTCCAATTTCCTAGGAAATCTCCTTCCTAAGCTCTGAATCCATGTTCCAATTCTTAAACTTTTAATTATAACAAAATTAGTTACAATGTTTGTAATAGGGGGATTATCCAGGGGCTATCATGTTGGGTGTGGAGCCTGATTATCTTCTTGATTCAGAGGTATTATTTCAACCGCGTTTGGATCCCAGTCCTTGATGGGTGGGGGGGGGGTGCGAGGGTTCCCACCCCCCCCACTACTGCTGTAGGGGGCGTCTAGGAGGGACGACAACATGATTTTGATCTCCCCCAGGGAAGGGTTCATGGGAAACGCCCATGAAATAATTTTTTCAGAGAAAATTGCCTTGTAAAATATTGTAATTTCTTAGTCAATCTGAACCATTCATTAGGCAGAAGATTTGACAGTAGAAGTTATGTTAATTTAGGGTTTTTTTTTCCCTATAAGGAAAATATCGATTTATATGAGGGAATTGTATTGCAACTGTGTATTATTATGTGATAAAAAGAGAGGAGATAGTGTGAGAGAAAAGATGAAGTTATAATGAATGTGCTATAGGTTGTATCCCTTTAGTTTGTCGGATAATATAAAAGGAAAGATTGGATGTTTTTCCGTGGAAGTGGCCCAAAATTAGGTGAACCATGTATATCTATGTCTCTCTTGTTTTATGCTTTTTCTGTGTTTCTAATATTTCCATTTCATTTCTCTACTATTTAATTTATAACAACTAGTATTAGAGAGAAAGGTCTATTTGGCTAATAAAATCATAGGAAAGAAGGGTTCTTGGTTTGGGTGGGAGTAATAACGGGAGATGGTAGGTTAGGGTTGAGAAAGTCAATGACCAAAATTGTTATCAGCCTATTTTTCTCACTAGGGTTACTATTTCTAAGATATTATGTTGTTTGACATTTTTCTGGGCCTCAAACCTTTTTTTTGCTAGTCATAACACCCAGTTGCATGGATGATGACTTATTAGAGCGACTAAAGCCTTCCATTTGTTGGAAACTTGCCTTATGAGAGCAAACACAATATTTTTCTCCTTATTCTGTGTTTGCGACTGGGGAATCTTTATAAAGTCTCGTGTTTCCTAGGAGATCAGTTTGACTCATCACCTGTTCGACTTGGACAAGACTTATCATTGGGAAAATTCCATAACTTCTCGTCATCCTGAGCATCTACATTCATCCTCCTAGGAGATCTCTTCATCTTATTTATACTGGACCACTTGAGAGGGTGAGGCTAGTTAGAGTCTTTGGGATCTAGAGTTTATTATTTAGCATCAAATTCTTGCTGATAGAGATAGAGTTTGTGAGAATTATGCTTCTAGAGTATTTTTTCTTCAAGGATTTTTTCCTATTATTGTGGGGAGACTCTTCCGAATTTTGGAGAGGTGACCTTTTTTTTCCACAGAAAAAATTCCAACCTTTTATTATAAAAAGGGTTACATAAAGTATGTAAGGTTTTGGAGAGGTGACCTGGGTGAAGGTATACTTGTATTTTGATCTTGAATTAATATAAATTTATATTCCTTCCCTTTATTTACATGTTTGCTTCAACAATTACATATATTGATTCTATGATGTTTTGAGATGAAGATCTTTAGAGGAAGATTACTTGTCATCCTTGGGTGTTTGTGGATGTGTGTAGGTGTTGAGATTTAGTGCATATGCATTAGAATGCTTGAGTGAAGCATGAGGATTCTGCTACAAATTCAAAACCCTTAAACGACCTGCGAGGAGGCCAGGTGCACATTCTTTTCTTTATAGCATATAGAACTGTTTTCTTGCTGCATGTTTGAGCATTGGGTTGGGATTTGATTGTCTATCTATTGGCCATTTTTTCTCTTCCTGTCTGGTGATCTTATTCAAGCACAAGATCAAGGAGAAATAACTCCTTACATGTAAATTTCATTGTAACAAAAATTACCAGCTATGGAAGATGAAAATGGAGGATTATTTGTATCAAAAATATATTTACCTAGCATTGAGCAGAAAATAAAATAATATGGCAAGTATGACAGATGAAGAATGGGAGAATCTTGACAGAAAGACACTAGGAATGATATGGTTGTGGCTTGCAGCGTTAGTGGCCTTCAACAATTCAAAGGAAAAAAGAATAGAAGATCTGATGAAGGCAATGGCCAAACTATATGAAAAGCCCTCAACCTCAGACAAGGTATTTTTGATGAAGCATTTATTTAATATGAAGACGTCAGAAGGTGGATTTGTTGCAGATCATTTAAATGAATTTAACAGGCTTACCAGTCAGTTAAGTTTTGTAGGGGAAAAAATGTATTTATTATATTAGAGATAAATATGATGTCTTTGATACTTTTAAGAAATGGAAAGATTTGGTTGAGAATGAGACATTAAAGAAGTTGAAGTGTCCTATATAAGATGTAGAAAATCCTGTAGCTTCATAAGCTAATATTTGCTAAAGCAAGAGACAAGAATCTACTTCTATTGTTTACAACAGAAGCCCACAAACATCGAGAAAACAATAAACAATAGAGGAAGAGAATCAAAGGAAAATAACACAATAAATATCCAGGAAAAGTCACAGATCAAAACCCCACTATCTGTTTTGTATTAATCCGGAAAATCAAGATGAAATTACAATGCTTTTTCTCTCTAGAACAATACCAACACTTAGAAAATTAAATCTCCAACTCATAAGCAAGCTCAAGGCCAAATCTTAGCCTCTTCACAAGCTCTCCAAATCTCTATTCCAATGTGTAATTACTATGGAGAATAACTTGTATTTAAAGGGAAATAAAGTCTCTAAAAATAGCGCAATCACTTAAGGATCAATTCTTGAATTGTTGGGCGAGGGATCCCCCAAGGGAAGTTTTGGGGCTTAGAGCCCAGATTTTGGTAAAAAATTGTAACCCCAATGTAAAGTCTCCGCATTTTATGGGCCCAGAGTGCGTAGATTGTAAAAGAGTCATAGGGTTGTCCACCCTCAATTTTGTAATGTAATGTCAGCTGTAGAGATCTACCCATGGTCCGTGAACCATGGGATTGTATAAATAGAGCAAGGCTCTAAGTAGTTAAGACATCAATAACTCAATAATAATGAGAAGGATGAAGAGTTAAGTCATAGCTGAAGTGTAAAGTCTAGTTTTGGGTCGTAGAGTAGGAGAAGGCTCTACAACTGAGTGCGCAGGGCGAGTTGAGTCTGTAACAGTTGGAGAATTAATAAAGAGAAGTTTCATATCTATTATGTGCATTTATTTCCTGTCTTATGCATCTGTTACATTGAATATACATTGCACTTTTAATGCTTATATGATGTGCGAATATGTATGAATGTGTTGATTAAGTGAAAGCAAGGTAGAATATCTGTTTACACGAAGTTAACTAATATCTTTAAGAAGATAAGTAAGATACGCGGTGTAGATTGGGGAAATAGTGCAGTTCACTGCCATAGCAGCGTGAAAGCATCTCAACCTCTGGTTAGGGCTTTGCGAAAGGCAATTATAATAGACCGCGAGGGTATTGAAGGTTAGAACAGTGGGCGAATTAACTTACGTGAAGATAGGTAGAGTTGGACTAAATTGATACCTCAGACATCTCAAGGGTGTGGAAACTTGGTTCCAGAATCCCCCCATACTGCTTTGGGTGAGACTCCAGTCCGCACTCCGTGGGCTGATGCTGAAAGGGCCAGTAGTGTAGGGATTTTTTTGGCTAAATCACTCCGAACCTGGGTCAGGCCCCATCATGCCAACAAATGGTTCCATTGCTATGTAGTGGAAGCTGTAATGCCTATGGAATATATCGTGCCTAGTCTGTGCATAGCAGCGCTCACAGGTATGATGGACCGCAGAGCCCTGGAGGAGAGGCTCGCACAATTGGAGGAGCTCGAAAGGCTTGGTACGATCGACATATTAAGTTGCACACCTACAAGGCGAACGATTTGGTGTTGTTGTATGATAGTAAGTTCGATAAATTCCTAGGGAAGCTCGGAATGCATTGGCTGGGACCATATGTTATTAAGGAGATCACAAACGGTGGCATGATGCAGTTGGTAAAGTTAAATGGAGAACTCTTCCAAGGAAAAGTCAATGGCAGTCGTTTGAAGGCGTACATAAGGGGGCTCAACCATCTGACTAGCCGACAGAAGCATAGTCTTAGCGCTCTAGGCAGTTGAAAGGAGGCACAGGACTATAAACTACTCTGCTCGAGAGCTGTGCGATGTCAAGACTGCGTGCAGTAGCGAAGTGTCACAGGGTTCGCGATAGCGTGAGGGTAGTTGTGCTGCTGTGCAGGTCAGCTAGAAAGTGACCGTTATAGTCATTATTCACGATGTGATGCTTGGTTTGAGACCAAATGGAGCGGGCAATAGGCATTTAAGGCAAAATTTATGGCTAGATTCTTGAAAATCTGTCGCCAATCGAGCATTAATGGACCGAATGTGGGGGGAACGGTTGAATTCAAATTCAAAAGGCGCTATACATTACAAAGGGGTGTCCATAAAACAACACTTGGAAATTTGAGGACTAAGCTGTTGCGCGCACGAACATTCATGAACCCAGATTTGTTCAATATTTTGAAGGCGAATTCATTGTTTGATCATTTACCCGAGCCATTAAGAGAATTGTGGAATAACACTATGGCAGCACTTGAGGAAGCCATGGATACCAGAGTAATGACCGCTGAGGAAGCTACACAGGCCATGATGGAAGTAGAAGTCCTAGAAAGTTTTGGGATAGTCGCACAAATCCTAAATCGCCGCACACGCCGAGACCCAAGAAAGATAAGCAGGTTATGGTACTAGTGCGTGTATCCCCTAGAAACCTGTTAAAGACTAAGCTTACCATGGAAGAAAAGGGGAAAGCTATTAATTTGGAGGCTGATGAGGAGGAAGAAGTTGAAGAAATCCTAGTAGATGAGGAGGAGGATGTAGAAATGGAGGTTGACACCCGGGGTGTGGACCCTCTTACCAAGATGCCCGCATATGTTCCTTCGCAGAAGGGTAAAGCAAAGGTGCCCAAAGACATAGATGAGAGCAAAAGCTCTCTGCAGACTCCGCTGCTCCCTGACGACATTATTTTTGACGGAGCGCACTTGGGGCGAGTGCCTGTATTAAAATTTGAAGATTGGGATCTCGTGGACCACGAGAAGTTCCCACATTTGGCAACCACGTAGATGACGTGCCAAAAGAAAGACGCTGACGGGAGTTATAGAGTTGGAGCAATGTAAGTGGCTGAGAGGTGTAGAAAAGGTAGGATTATTAAACCTGCTCTGGGTACCACATTACCATCGCATCCCAGTGACCATTTTTGTTATTAGGCAGCTGCTTTGCTTGGTGCATGATGGGTGCTTGTGGCTGCAGGAGCCCATCCCCATCACAGACCACTTCATTCATAGAATTACCCGGCTCCCTTGCAAAGGGGAGGACCCAACGAACATCTCAGAGGGTAAAAGTGATGATTTGGCCATTGCAGAGGCCATGAAGAAGAAGTTCAAGCTGGAGAAGAGGAAGAGAGGGTACACAATTTCTAGCATTAATAACCCCCCGATCAAAGTCGCGACACAGATATAGCAGGGAAGGTTATGCGGAAGTGCCGCATGGATGAGGTGCCCACACCAGTGGTTGCACTTGCAGTGGAATGCGTAGAAGGGGTCTAGTTCAACTGGGCTAACTACTTGTGCAGGAAGTTCCTTGAGAGCTGTCACGAGGCACAGGAGTAGCGGAAGACTTTTCTTATGCGTGGCTGCTTTTGTCCATAGTGCTGGTGGCATTGGAATTGCCCAAGGACAACCAACTCCCAACGATCACGCAGGACCTTCCGGAGGCAACGAAGTATGATTTGCTGTGGGGAACTAGAGATGCACAGAGGATAAGGGACAATAAGATATTCTGGGTGTTCATGGAGATGAACATCAGAATGGGGATTAATTGCAAGCCGCGGTTATTGCCCACGGTCTACAACAGGTTGTAGAGCTTCACGGAGTTCAAGGCAGATTTTCGCCATGTGTACATCAGGGCGCGGAAGGACCCCACGAAGACATGGTGCGAGCTACCTTATCTAGCGACGGATGATGTCATCTTCGTAGTCCTTGAGTCGTGGCCACCTGAGTGGCGTGCTCCAGCCAACTCTGTGGTGGAATCAGAGAAGTTCGTCGCACAGAGGAAAAAGGATGAGGCGAAATTACGGATGGTGCAGTCGGTAGAGAAGTGTAGGAACGAAGCGGCAACAGCTAAGGCCTAGGCAGCGCGAGACATTGCGAATGTGGCAGAAGAACAACAGAAGGCAGCAAAAGAAGAGCGTGAAGGATATAAGTCACCTTCGCTTGAACAAGAAACCGATACAGAGCCAAGTGGCATAGACTCGTAAACAACATCCACACAGCTGAAACGATAGCACCCAAGAGAGTAGGTAGGGATGCAGAAGAAGTTGAAGGCTTCAAAAAATTCTTTCATCCCAATCACCCTCAATGAGGGGGATCTGCACGACATTGGGGAGATGATGAGGGAAGTCACCGCAGACACCCTCCAGCAGTTTGCAGAGGAACACCAAATAGTGTTGGGGGCTATCCAAGTGCAGATATAGGAGTTGCAGGTGCACACTCCACAGGCTGGCACTCTGTCAACCAGCCTCATAGTAGGCATGGCCGCGACCGAGGATATGCTGCCCGCCCAGATGAATAACACTATAGTGCTGCCAGAGGGAGCACTTATGACAGAAAATGAGACCGACAGGCCTATGGTCAGTGAGTTGAAAGGAATCAGGCTAAATATGGTTGTGCTCCCTTGGGAGATACTCTATGTTTTGGAGGATGGAGTTACTATAGAACTGCAAGCCAGGGAGGGCCGCGCTCTCCAGGTCATGAGCGAGCAACGCATCAACATTGAACAGTTGAGCCTACAGTGTGACAAGGTAGTGGCGCAGAACCGACAGCTAGTATAGGTGGTCAAGGAAGCCAGCTAGATGGTCTCGAAGCTGGCCATCTGAGTAGAAGAACCAGTGAAGGCACGCGTCTAGAAACTAACAGCAGGGATGCACGAGGCAAAGGAAGAGATGGCTAGGGTTCAGCTCGAATTGAACCTTTAGATAACCAAACTACAATTGAAGGCGCATCCTTCAACTCCGCCAGAGGTTAAGGAATAGCATGCCAACGTGATTACAACAGCCATTGCGAAGGTCAATAGTGCAGTGAAAGACTGAACAAATCTGTTCGAGGAGTCGTTCAAGGTTATCACTACTCTGCAGGAGGACCCGAACGTACAACACCTAGAAACAGAGGCAGCGAGTTACAACAGAAGTACGACGAAGTAAAAGGGACTACGCAGATGGTTTCCCTTACACAGAGGCTCACGTGGATGCAACAGGCAAAAGCGCTCAAGGAGCAGGTGGATGCTGCTCGACATAAGGAAACAATTTTGAAGGCACACTTACATCTGTGGATTGTTGAGGCAACGCCATTACAACCTCTATTGAAGAAAAGCTTGCGCAGATGCAAGGAACACAAGAACAAGTTCAGGGAAGCAGTTCAGCTACAATGACCTCTGAACCACGCGTCTAGGAAGTGCAGTAGGCAGCCGCTCAGTGCATTGATGATCTTGTAGCGATCCAAGCAGAGTTGGGAGGTCTTTGCGCAAAGATCTCCGTACCGACAGAGTAACTCGAGGGCGAGTCACGATGTTTGTGTTGTGGGGCTGTTGGGCGCGAAATCCCCCAAGGGAAGTTTTGGGGCTTAGAGCCCAGATTTTGGTAAAAAATTGTAACCTCGATGTAAAGACTCTACATTTTATGGGCCCAGAGTGCGTAGATTGTAAAAGATTCATAGGGTTATCCACCCTCAATTTTGTAATGTAATGTCAGCTGTAGAGATCTAATTGTATAAATAGAGCAAGGCTCTAAGTAGTTAAGACATCAATAACTCAATAATAGTGAGAAGGATGAAGAGTTGAGTCATATTTGAAGTGTAAAGTCTAGTTTTGGGTCATAGAGTAGGAGAAGGCTTTGCAGCTGAGTGTGCAGAGGCCTAGTAGTCCGCAGCTGAGTCGAGTCTGCAATAGTTGGAGCATTAATAAAGAGAAGTTTCATATCTATTATGTGTATTTATTTCCTGTTTTATGCATATGTTACATTGAATATACATTGCACTTTTAATGCTTATATGATGACCAAAAAATGATCCTAGATAACTTTTCACTCAAAAATTAAAGTCAAAGGATGCCTCTGAAAATAGTCGCATTGCATAGATCTTCTGAATTTGAATCTAATGCAACTTGAATGGGCTAAAATGGACTTCGGGTGAAGAATTTATCGCGGAAAGAAGATTGCCATTGTCCTTTGAAAAGGAGGCAAATTCTTCTAAAAACAGGCTTAAGGAAATCGCATCGGGGAAAGGCAAAGGAGCGGACAGTAGGCTGAAGGATGCAGTAATATGCGATTGTGATTATCGCGTCACAATATCGCATCGCACATAACCCAAAGGGAAGGACCCAAAGCACTGCGAAGAGCCGATGCGCTGATAGTCGATGCACTAATGGGCCGATGCGCTGATGGGCCGATGCACTGATGGGCCGATGCACCGATAACCGATAGCCAATGCGCCGATGGACCGATGTGTGGATGGGCCGATGCATCGATAACCTATAGCTGATGAGGCACCGATCGGAGTGATCGGAGATCGGGAGGTCGACAAATCCCTGATACAAAGGGCCAATGCACATTGCGACTTGCGATTGTGATATGCGATCAGACCCCGACCTGATAAGGATTATAAATGCAATTGCATAAATTTTGAGATCCATATTTTCAGATTTTCTATGTAATCCTTTGTATTTGGGTATTTTGACCTCTTGCCTATGCGATCATAATTTGCGATGACAGGACGGACCCGAGAGGGATATAGATGCGATTGAATGCATTTTGAGATCTGGCTAAACGCTCCATGATGTGTTTTTCAGTAGTTTGCCTGTGTATTCCGTTATGCTACTGTTTTCAGGTTTTCGCCTGAAGGAAGGTCCCGATTCCTTTGTAACTAGCCCTGATCATTGTGCCATACTGCAAGTAGGCATTTTGTAACAATGATGCATTTGTGACGTGCAGAGCCATAGAGCCAGAAGCCAGAGGGCCAATCGAAGAGACAGAGTAATGATCACGCATAGAGAAATGGACAGGAAGCTGCAGAGCTGGAAGAATTCCTCACAAAAGCCAGAGAGCACGATTGAGAGGCAACGCAGAGAGTTTTGGAGTCGCTTGGAGGTTGAGCGATCCACTGTTAGCTCAAAGAGCCAAGAGCCAGAAAGCCTGAGTGCTTCAGAGCCAGAGGGCCGAGCAGAGGCAGAGCCAATAGAGGTTAGAGGCAATACCAGATGGACAAAGCCAGATAGTTGAGAGAGCCAGAGAGATGAGAGCTAGAGCCAGTAGCTAGAGATCCAAAGCCGTAGAGCCAGAGAGCTCAAATAGACTTCTAAGAGCCATGGGATGTAATGAAGTTCAGAACAACAATGGGTCAAAATGATCATCTGTTGCTGATGTTTAGAGTGTACTAAAGATAAAAGAAGGCATTCTAGAGATAGTTAAGAGAATTCTGAGGGAGTCAGAGAAGCCATAAGCTCAAGAAGCTCAGAGCACTGACTGAAGGAGTCAAGTATAAAGAAGCCTAGATTTTTCTGCAGAGTGAGGAAAACCAATGGGATAAGATGGCATTCTAAACCCATAGGTTCAGTGTAAACCAATGGATTTGAGCGTGGAGCTTGTAAAAAGATTTCAGCCATAATCCCAAAGAGCCTAGTCGAGTTGATTAGAGCTCAAGGAGACGTAGCCCAAGATATCAGGGTGAACTCCATATTATATTGTTGTCTTATGTGTTTGTTTATTTGTTACATTATTTACTTTTACATGTATTTAAATATCAGCATAAGAAAAAGAACTCAAGGCACTTAACAGTTAAAAACAAACACAAGCATACACCTCTTTCAAGCACTTTTTAATTCTGCAATTGGTTAATCATAAGGTCTTGGGAATATATAAGCTTTGGAAGTGGGAGAGGTTCTTGTAAGATGATAAGAAGCCTTTAGTGCCCCATTTTCAGATCAGGTGGTATCAGAGTCTGAGATTGATTAACCCCACCTTCAGGAAGGTGATATCAAAGCTGGTTATACCAGAGCAAGTGGTATCAGATCAGAATGCTTGATTGACAAAGAAAAGATTGCTTGTCTAAAAGGTGTTTAAACAGTTAGAGGTTGATTGTATGCTTGTTTGCAAACTGACTATTGTTTGAGTTTGTAGAGGTGAAGGGAAAGATATTGATAGCTCAGTCCAGGAGAGGACAAAAAGGAAGAAGGGCTGAAGGCATTCTTCTTATCCTTAAGGATCTCAAGGCAATCCTTGAAGCACAAGAGGTTTGTTGCAAAAGGCTGCAGAATAAGCCCTTTATTAATCTTGTTTGAAGTTCTTTTGTTCATTGGCATAATGACAACTTCTACAAGAGAGTCCTCGAAATATTCTTTCTTCACAAGATTCTTTGATGAAGACATGAAGCAAGACTTGTTCACCATGATGGATATGGTGAGAGAGATGTATGAGGATGGAAGGAAGAGCAACATACTTAGAGAGTAGTTGAATTCCGTGGAGGAAGAGAAGTAGTTGCTTTCTGACAAATTGCAGGAAATGGAGAGGCAACTTCATATTGCAAATATGAACCTGAAAAGGATGCATGAGTTGGAGACACAACTCTTTATTGCCAAATAATCCTTAGTCACGTATCAGCTTGAAGAAGAGGTAAACAATTCCTGTTTGTCTTCAAATTCTTTTAAGAATGATTATGTTGGTTCTTTTGAAAAACATACCAGAGGCATAGGTTCCAAGTTAATGTCCAAGATGGGCTATGAAGGAAAAGGCTTGGGTAAACACACACAAGGTATTGTTGAGCCAATAATAGTTGAGGAAAGGCCTAAGTATTTGGGTCTTGGCTATGGACAGTCTTATGGAGAAAGTTCCAAAGCTGCCATGAAGGCCATTGAAATAGTTCCAAGAAGGGGTTTCATTTCAGGTCTTCTACCTCAAGAGTGTGAAGATTGTATTCGTGGAGAATGCAATAGCTTGAAACATCATTTGCAGGATGCAGGTGTTCATAAGCATGCACTTGAACCAGAGAGTTGTGGAAACTCTGACAACCTTGAAGAGATTGATGGTGTTCCAAAGGGAGCCACTCCTTCATTTAATTCACCTCCTCATGAAGGCAATAAAGGTGAAAAATAAAGGTATAAATTTGGTTCTAAACATATTCATTTTGATTATGTTCAGCATGGTAAATTTCCACATAAGTATGGGACAAGAATTGCATGTTCCTTTTGTGGTTTGGATAACCATAATGTTTCTAGATGTTGGAAGAGAATGGCCACATACAGGAAACTTTTGAAGGAAAGGAAGCAATAAGCCAAAGGTCCACTGGACAAGGCAAATAATGCTGTCAAGAGGATGCACATGTGTTTCACCTACTACCATAAGCAAGGACACATTGCTGAAAAGTGTTGGACTCTGAATCCAACAATGCTTCCATGAAACTTGAAGAAGGTGGAAAGAGAAAATGGTAGAAATGGAAAGGAAGTTTCCATGAATGATGTGTTTCAAGATGATTCACATGTTGATGTTGATGTGCAGACAAAGGTAGCACCTTTGAAATGGATTGGTAAGAAATGGTTAGAGTTCTTATCCAATTAAAGATTGCATGTATTTTGATTTGATGCATCTATTTTCATTTCTTTGTTAATGGGATGCAAGTTGCAGGATTTTCCCAAGAAGGTGAGTGGAAAAGTTGAGTAGGAGACTCACTTTATTGCTACAACATTATATTTCATTTCATCTTCGAAAGTACAATGTGTTAAGCGAAAGTTGAAAGGTGAAACGCATGCATAAGTATGATGTGCATGAACACAGGGATGTTGATGATTTCCTTGTATTTGAACATGTATGTGTAATTAACTTGAAGGGTTGATTGCTTTGTTTTAAACATGCATGCAATATTGACTTGAGAAAAGTTGATTTGGTCTCCAAGATGGAGATAATGATGAAGTGTTTCATCTTTTGAAAAGAATCCTTGAGATCTTTTCTACATGCTTGACTTGATGGGTCATTTGTTTTAAAGGCATGTTTTGCGGGCTTGGTATCTAGTCCATCATTTGTATGCAGATGTAAGACATGGAGGTATTCACAAGATGTGAAAATCTGTTTCTTTTGTTGAAGCAGGAGTTATAGGCCATCCAGTTGTTGTCTGTATTTCTGTTGTTGTTAACAGTTTTTGTTGACAACTTGTCAAACATGTACAAATGAAAATTTTGTGAATTAGATGTAACTTCACATTTGTTTGAGCCACCTTGGATCAATGATCAAGGCAGAGAAGTTCAAACTACCTTATGTGACCATCTCAGCAGGAGTTCTGCATGAAGTCAAGGAGGAAAACAGTTCTTCCTAAGAGGACCAACACATCCAGGAAGGAGAGTGGTCAAAGGATTTGGTTCAGAGGCACTATGCAAGGCAAGTGTATGGAGGCTGAAAGAAGAGGGTGTTGTTACTCTCATTTACTGTTCAAATTAGTATGTCAGCCTTTTGGAGACCAAAAGATTTTTAGTGGGAAGGTGTGATCATAAAATGATCCTAGATGACTTTTCACTCAAAAATGAAAGTCAAAGGATGCTTCTAAAAATATTCCCATTGCATATATCTTCTCAATCTAAATCTAATGCAAATTGAGTGGGCTAAAATGGACTTTAGTTTAAGAAGTTACCGCAGAAAGAAGATTTCCATTGTCTTTTGAAAAGGAGGAAAATTCTTCTAAAAATGGGCTTAAGGCTTTATATGCATTCCTTAAGGAAATCGCATCGGGGAAAGGCAAAGGAGCGGACATCAGGCCGAAGGACGCAACGATATGCGATTGCGATTATCGCATCGCAATATCGCTGTTGAAAATGCAACAAGATGATGGAGCTTAGTGAAAATAAGTCGCCTTCACTAAGTGGGTCCGCAGGCTATTTTTGGCGCAAAGTCTATTTTTAGACATATGGATCATGGTCTATGAGTTGTAGGATGCTATTTATAGATGATTGGTCATGCTGGTAAAAATAGATGGACTTCTATTTTTAGACATATGGGCGAAGTCTATTTTTAGACTGCAAAGTCAAAAATAGAACAGTTGAATATTATTAGCTCTTAATAATATTTGGACTATAAACATTATCTTATCCTCTTGCAGCACTTCAGTTCGAGCTACGAATGTGGCAAATGCAACTGTCAGAAGGAAATACACTTTTCTTATGGGTTAGTTGAGCTATTGCATGACGGACTTCAGTTAGAACTCAAGTGGTTGAGTTTTGGTGGAGTTGATTGAGGAGTTGATGGAGTTGTGTTCAGTTTGACTTAGTTGAACTAGTTGTATTTAGTCTAACTAAAGAATACACTAGTGATGAGTGATGTGAATTAATTATTAATTAATTCACTAATTATCAACTCATAAAGAAACTAAAGAATACATAAGTTAACTCAGAGCATGGACAGTTCAGTGGAGACTGGTGTTATAGGTGAGTGAAAGGGCAAGACAACTGTCAGTTGTGACTATAGTTGTGCATGAGATTTGCAAAAATCAATGGATTGAGTATTTCCAATGAGGATTGCGCAGTGAAACACAAGGTATAACGAGTTTGGATGAGACATTCTCATCTATTCTCATGCAGGATTGTGCAGTGGAGGCAGGAAAGCAGTGGAGGAGATTTGAACATGTGATTGATTCAGATCTGAGCTAGTTTTGTGTGTAACAGGTGGAGATAGTATTGAGTACTTGCGAGGAGTATTGTAATATGTATTGTTACATGTTCTCAATCAATATAATATACAGATAGTTGGGGGTTTTCAGCTGTATGCTTTCCCCGGTTACATACTGTGTTAATGTGCGCATGCGATTGATGTTTCATTGTTTTTAATTATGCAAAATTGATGATCAACGTAGAGGAGATTATGTATTATGCATGCATTCCGCAATAGTGTATAATCAAGATAATCTCTATGAATAAGTGTCATATTATTCAAAATTTCTACAATTGCATCGCACATAACCCAAGGGGAAGGACTCGAAGCATTGCGAAGAGCCGATGCAATGGGCCAATAGCTAATGTGTCAATGGGCCGATGCACTGATGGGCCGATGTGCCAATGGGCCGATGCGCCGATAGCCGATGGTCGATGCACCGATGGGCCGATGCGCCGGTGGGTCGATGGACTGACGCGCCGATAGCCGATGAGGCGCTGATCGGAGTAATCGGAGATCGGGAGATCGGCGAATTCCCGATACAAAGGGCCAATGCACATTACGACTTGCGATTGCGATATGCGATCAGACCCGAACTCGATAAGGATTATAAATGCGATTGCATAAATTTTGAGATCTGTGTTTTCAGATTTTCTATGTATTCCTTTGTATTTGGGTTTTTTGACCTCCCGCCTATGCGATCACGATTTGCGATGACGGGACGGACCCGAGAGGGATATAGATGCGATTGAATGCATTTTGAGATCTGGCTATGTGTTTTTTGGCAGTTTGCCTGTGTATTCTATTATGCTAGTGTTTTCAGGTTTTCACCTGAAGGAAGGCCCTGATTCCTTTGTAACTTCCCTTGATCATTGTGCCACACTGCAAGCGGGTGTTTTCTAACAATGATGCGTTTGTGACATGTAGAGCCACAGAGCCAAAAGCCAGGGGGCCAGCCAAAGAGACAGAGGAATGATCACGCACAGAGGAGCAGACAGGAAGCTGCAGAGCTAGAAGAATGTGTCATAAAAGCTAGAGAGCACGATTGAGAGGTAGCGTAGAGAGTTATGGAGTCGCTTGGAGGTCGAGCGATCCACTGTTAGCTCAAAGAGCCGAGAGCCAGAAAGCCTGAGAGCTTTAGAGCTAGAGGGCCGAGCAGAGGCAGAGCCATCAAAGGTTGGAGGTAGAGCCAGACAGACAGAGCTAGATAGCTGAGAGAGGCAGAGCCATCAAAGGTTGGAGGCAGAGCCAGACGGACAGAGCTAGATAGCTGAGAGAGGCAGAGCCATCAAAGGTTGGAGGCAGAGCCAGACGGACAGAGCTAGATAGCTGAGAGAGGCAGAGCCAGTTGCTAGAGAGCCAGAGTTGCAGAGACAAAGAGCTCAAATAGACTTCTAAGAGCCATGGGCTGTAATGAAGTTCAAAACAACAAGGGGTCAAAATGATCAGCTGTTGCTAGTGTTCAGAGTGTGTTGAAGATAAAAGAAGGCATTCCAGAGATAGTTAAGAGAATTCTGAGGAAGTCAGAGAAGACAGAAGCTCAAGAAGCTCACAACACTGACTGAAGGAGTCGAGTCCAAAGAAGCCTAGATCTGTCTGTAGAGTGAGGACAACCAACAGGATAAGATGGCATTCTAAACCAATAAGTTTAGTGTAAACCAATGGAGTTGAGCGTGGAGCTTGTAAAAATATTTTATCCATAATCCCAAAGAGCCTAGTCGAGTTGATTAGAGCTCAAGGAGAAGTAGCTCAAGATATCAGGGTGAACTCCATATTATATTGTTGTCTTATGTGTTTGTTTATTTGCTGCATTATTTACTATTACATGTATTTAAATATCAACATAGGCAATAGAACTCAAGGCACTTAACAATTAAAAACAAACATAAGTATACACCTCTTTCAAGCACTTTTTAGTTCCGCAATTGGTTAATCATAAGATCTTGGGAATATATAAGCTTTGGAAGTGGGAGAGGTTCTTATAAGCTGAAAAGAAGCCTTTAGTGCCCCATTTTTAGATCAGGTGCGCGAATATGTATGAATGTGTTTCAGATTAAGTGAAAGCAAGGTAGAATATCTGTTTACACGACGTTAACTAATATCTTTGAGAAGATAAGTAAGATACACAGTGTAGATTGGGGAAATAGTGTAGTTCGCTGCCATAGTAACGCGAAAGCATCTTAGCCCCTGGTTATGGATGCGCGAAAGGTGATTATAACATATCGCGAGGGTATTGAAGGTTAGAACATGTCGTGAAGTAACCTGGGCGAAGATAGGTAGAGTTGGACTAAATCGACACCTCAGACATCTCAAGGGTGCGGAAACTTGGTTCCAACACCCCTTCCATATTGCTTCCGGTGGGACTTCAATCCATGCTCCGCGGGTTGATGCCGAAAGGGCCAGTAGTGTAGGGATTTGTTTGATTAAATCACTCCGAACCTGGGTTAGGCCCCATCACGCCAACATGAATGCATGCACTATCAATGCAACTCAGAAAAATCTAAAACGAATAGTACACTTTCCCTGCACTCTAATCTCAACTAGGTATTTCTCAGAATTGACATGCATGAGTTTCTGATGAGTAAATATTCAGTTAACTAGAGTAGCACTAGTGGAGTTCATTAGTGTCACCACTGACTATTAGCTCACTATTAGTTCTCTCAATCAGTCTGAGGACTAATTTAACTGAACTGACTCATGAAACCGAGTATTCTATTTTACAACTCATAATTAACTCACACTGGACTCCTACAGAGTAGGAATAACATATACATGACTTCCAAAAGAATTACAACTCGAATGTCCTAAGTTAAGTAAGTTTAAGAAACTTAATTTAATTATTTTAAGTTGCTATGAGAATAGAATTCAAATTTAATTCATAGTTTAATTCAAGGACAAATTAAACTGGAATTTCTTGTTGCCATTTCTCAACACTCCCTCTCAATAAGAAAGGAATTATCAACTACCTTGATCCTGTCTCTCTGAAACTCAAATTTACATATTGACAATGCCTTTGTCAAGATGTCAGCATATTTCTCCTCTGTGGGATTATAATCTAACAACATGATCCACCTCAATACACAATCTCTGAGATGATGATACCGAATATCAATATGCTTGGACCGATCATGAAAGAATAGATTTTCAGAGAGTTTGATACAACTTTGATTATCACAATAAATCATTGTCGGATCCATCTGCTGACCAAACAAACCAACCAAGATCTTCCTCATCCAGATAGCCTCACATGCTTCCTGACTTGTAGCCATGTACTCTACCTCTGCTGAACTAAGTGTAACCAATCTCTATTTCCTACTATACCAAGAAAATGCCGCTGACCCAATACTAAAGATCCCTCTTGATGTGCTCTTCTTGTCGGATGGACTGGTGGGCTCCAGTATTGTAGCAATAATGCTACAACTCCTGGAACTCCCTTCTTTAATTTTAACAACCCAGTAGTTCGTAACAAACTTGGAAGCGACAGTGCTGTATGCACAAGTACTAGCTCTTGCCGCAGCTGTCACTTGGTCAGCTGGCACAAGTCCACTAGGAGCTTAAGCCAACTTCTATGAGCTCTTAGAAGAAGCTTTTTAATTGATGGATGAAAGCTAACTCGAAGGAAGCTAATCTAATTGCAAAAAGAAACTGAAAGCCAAAAAGAAACGCAAACCCTAGCAAACCCTAATTCTACCAGCTAGTCCTATTGACGCAAAGGAGAGCATGCAAACTACTGAAAGAGATGCTATTACTTCTATGAAGGTAAAATACATGTGTCTAGACTACCTCTATCTGAAGAAAACATCTTTTTGTATTTTTGATTAAGTTGTTGGAATTATCATGCATGTGCTTTTAACTATTTTTGACTGTGCAGAGGTGGATCAAGGAGGAGAAATGCTTGGAAGAGGTCGGGAAGGTTCAGAGAGGGTCTAAGGAGTCCCTAACACCCTTCCAGAGAGTCTCACAAAGTTTGGCTGCCAAGAAACCGTGTTTATGAGCTTCTACGGGGGTTCTACAGGATGTTCAGGATTTCTACAGGATGTTCTGTAATTCTTCTACAGGATGTTTCGAAATGGGATTTTGGAGCATGGATGGAGGGAAAAAGATGGAGGAATGAGTATGGAGGTGAAATAGGGGTGTGAAGAGGTCTAGGACTTGGTGGATGAGGCTAAGGAGCGATTGGATTTGTTCAAGGATGGAGGAAGCGATGATGCACAAGAATGTAGGGTTATGAGGGCAAGGTGGGGAAAGTATGGCAAATGAAGGGTACGAATCATGGACTAAGGGTTGGAGCAAATTATCTGATGGATTATGGGTAGATAGAGAAGGATAACAGGTGATCTGCAAGTTATTTTTCGAATTTAACAAATGAAGACATGGAAAATCAAGAACCTAATTACCTTGACCTAATCTGACCTAGATACTAGCAAAAGAAATGGAACAGAAGTTTATTTGCACAAAATCAGATGAACTAACTATGCAAGTAAGAAATCATAACCCTAAGCATGCAGTCAAAACTGATACCAAGTTTGACAACTAAGAATCCAACACTAATACTTGCATGGTGAAGCAAAACAACGTTTTTGTGGGCAGCAAGGTCACCTTTGTCCCAACTCACGATCCCACTGAGGGAGAGGTAAGATCAGAGGTGCTTGAGCCCATTTTTCCAAGGATCATTTATGTTATTAATCTATCAAAATCAATCTGAACATGAAAATCTACTTTAATCATCAAAATCAACCTAAATAACACAACAAGTTTTAAATCTAAATAGCAGATTTTACTCTAAGAATGCAGCAGAGACACATGAAAGTAAACAAAGGAGGTACTGGGTGCTTGAGATGGGCCCAACCCCAAGAGCTACAGCCTCCTAAGAGAGATTTAGAGCTGGTGCAAAGTTGGATTCATCTTTATTGATCAAGAAATGAAGAGTTACATCAAAACTGTCCACAAGGAGAACTTGAAAATGAGCTAAAAGCAAAGCTAATCTACTGCCTAAAAATCGAACTACAAAATGACTACAACAAGACTATGAAATGACTAACTACCAGCTAACAAAAATGACTAACTGAAATGAGGCCCTAAGCCCTCTTATTTATACAAATTGAGGACCCCAACAATCCTCCTAAACTTTAGGGACTCGGCTGCCCAAAACTTGCAGTTAACAGCAGTCCTACTTGACTTGCTTGGCTGCCCTTGTGCTGATTGATTTGGTGGCCCTTGAAATCCAAGCTGATGGTGGAGAATTCGAGGTAAGGGCCCATAAATGAAGGGAACACCTTCCTAAAAATACTCTCCACGAATTTGGCTGCCAAGTGCTCATTTCAACCATTTATTTTGTCTCCAAATTGACCAAAAAGGCTACACAAAGCACACATTAGACTTGTTGGCATAATGACTAACCCAATTCACTCTATTAGCATAAATATAATAAAAAACATGCAATAAACTAATGAGAATGGTGGATTAAGTTGAATTAGGAGGTTGAATGAGCCCAAATAATTATCCATTTTTGGGGCTCATCATGGACTCCCTGCCCAATCTGCATCGGTGAAGCCCTGAAGTTTCACTCCCTCTATTTGTCTGTACCATAACCCAAACTGAGTAGTGTCTATGAGATATCTCAATACATGCTTTACTGCCTTCCAATATAGCTTGGTAGGCCTAACTATCGTTTGAATAAGCTGGTTAACTTCATAGCACATATTTAGTCGTGTGTTCACCAAGTACTTGAGTGAACCCACATGCTGGCTATAAACAGTAGCTTCCACTACTTCCCCTGAAGTAGCATCCTCCTTCCTCTTGTTACCAACTAGAGGAGTCTCCACGGGTTTTCTGATCTCCATTGCGAAATCTTCTGAGTATCTCGTTGGCATACTTGCCCTGATATACAAACAACTCCCCATCTCCCTGCCATACCTAGATGCCAAGAAAGTAATGCATGAGCCCCATGTCCTTCATCTCAAACTCTCTTTCAAGGTCCTCCTTGCAAGATTTGATGAGCTTCTCATCACCTGTCAGTATGAGATCATCTACATAAAGTACAATGATCAACAACTTACCTTCCACCACTATGTGATACAGGTTCACATCCGCTTTACTCTTCGTGAAGCCCAACCCAATGAAGTAGCTATCTATCATCGTGTACCAAGAATAGGGTGCTTTCTTCAGCCCATACAATGCTCTCTTGAGTTAGCACACATGCCACTCACGGTCCGAGGTTTCAAAACCTTTAGGTTGCTCTATGTATACCTCTTCCTCAATCATGCCATTGAGGAAGGCAGTCTTCACATCCATCTGATGGATCTTCCAACCCATCTATGCTAATAGTGCCAAAATAGATCTGATTGACGAGTACCTTGCAACAGGAGAAAAGATCTCATCATAGTCAATTCCCTCTACCACTAAAAATCCACGGGCCACAAATCTAGCCTTATGATTCTCGACACTACCATTTGTAGCTTGATTTACCTTGTAAAGCCAACGAGAGCTCACAACTGACTTATCCTCTAGTCTTGGGACCACATCCCAAACACTGTTTCGAACTATGGAGTCATACTCTCCACCATCACATCAACCAAAACGGTTGCTCCACTGCTTCCTGAAAGGAAGATGGATCTGTCACAACACATGCACCCATAAGTTCCATGTATCCCTCCTCTCTCTACGTTGAGAAGAGGGTGCTCCCACATTCTCCCGTGCATCATCCAACAATCTGTTAGCCTATCTAGTGCACTTTCTTCCCTCTATGGAAGACTCTGCCTCAGTGGATGTCTCCACTCTCTGAACCTCTGAATGTGGTTGCTCCACATCAATATGAGGTCCCTCAACCTTAGGATCTAAAATCTCCTCATCCGCATGTAGCTCAAGCTCCCTCCCAAGGGATACTCACATGACATTCTCCTCATCGAACCTGATACCCTTGCAAAACACTGTCATCCGATTGGTCGAAATATACACCTGATAGTTATGGGGTGTATCAATGTACCCCACAAAGATCCCCAACTCTGTTGTCAGCTCAAGCTTCTTCTGTGCATCTTTGGTCACATGGAAATAAACCGATGACCCAAAAATCTTGAAGTGACCAACATTTGGCCTCTTACTGGAATAAGCCTCCTCTGGTGTCTTCATTTCAAGTATCCAATGTGGGACATGGGACTATACATAAGGTGCTATGTTGCATGCGTCATCCCACAAGTGTAGTGGTAGGCCCTGATCATGCAACATCACCCTTGCTACCCCTACTATGCTCTTGTTATTCCTCTTGGAAACCCCATTCTTTTGAGGGTTATGGCGTGTCGTCAACTCTCGTTTAATCCCTTCCGCTGCACAAAAGTTCTTAAAATCATTGGAGACACACTCACCACTATTATCACTCTGTAGAGATTTAACCTTCTTGCTAGACTCTTTCTCTACCAATGCTTTGAACTCACAAAACTTTGTGAAAGTTTGATCCTTTTTCTACATAAAAAATGCCCAGCATTTACAAGAATAGTGATCAACAAATATAACATAATACATGTTTTTGGTCGTGGATGCTGTCGAGAATGGTCCACACACATATGAATGGACTCTCTCCAGAATAGACTTTGCTCGACTGTCTCTATCTCCAAAGGAAGACTTGGTGTATTTTCCCAAAGTACAACCCTTGCATGTATCGAATTTCTCAAGCGTACCTTTGGGAAGAGCGGTAGAGATTTGCTGCAATATCTTCAAAACACCATGATGCAAGTGGCGTAATCACCTGTGCCACAACTTGTCGACGTCTTGGCTCAAGATATTTTCTGCTTATGAACTCAAAGCAACACAATCCTCTATCTCTATCTTATAGAGATTCTGAAACTCAAATCCCTATCATCTTTACTTGACCCATGGCTATGTTTCGAAGGAACACATTTCCTTTCGAAAAGATCACATCATAGCCTCTATCCTCAAGCATGGAAATGGATACCAAGTTCTTCGTCAGTCCGGGTACATGCATAACATTTTTCAAGGTGAGTGGAGCTGCATGCTCCCTCTAAAGATTAATAGTGTCCACACAAGTAACACTATACTTACCGTCATCACCCATCTCGATATGCATCTTGAGATATTTCTCCTGCAGTTCACTGAATAACTCTTTGTCGCCAGTCATGTGGAAAGAAGCTCCACTGTCTAAGTACTTGACACTCCCCATCATTGAAGACACCATGCATGCAATGAGGTAAAATACCAATTCGAATTGGGAGGCCAAAGCCTCACCCGCCGCTCCTCCTGAGTACAATTTGTAGCAAAGCGACCCATCTTGTGACAATGAAAGCATTTAAATTTTGTCATGTCCTTCTTCTTACCTCCATGATAAGAATCTGATTTGGAATGATAAATTTTACCTTTCCCCTTCCTCACCTTAACAATTCTCTTCATCATTTGTTTTTGATGAAGTGCCATCCCTGGTGTTGATCAGGCACTCAGTATTTAGCTCAAAAACCAAAGTTCCCATAATGGATTTAAACCTAAATGACCGTGTTTGTATTAGAAAAATGATCCTAACGCAACTCGTTTCACTGAAAACCAAGTTCGTATGAGGAAGTTATTGAGTTCTGTCTGCTTTGCCAAGCAAGAGAAAAAAAAATGCACAGTCATTACATAGTCAATAGTCCGTACTGCTAACGTGGAAGGTGATTGTGCAAGGTCAATGGTGGTAAATGGCTCAATCACAATTCCCCAAGTGTTGAGTGGTGGTTGGTTGGTAAGTGTGGTGACGTGGCTCATTTTTATTGGACAAATAATTGACCAATGAGGAGGGGACACGTGGCAAGCCCAGAGGTCACCACATGTCCCTCCCCAAAGGTTGGGTTATGGCACATCAAAATTTTTATGGAGGCGCCCGGGTTCGAACCCGTGACCTCCTTTCCACAGACCAAAGCACATAACCATCTCCGATAACCGATGTTACTTAACTGTTATAGAATTCCATGCATAGTTATGGTTTGATAGTTTTGGAGTTGGTGGTTAGGAGGGCCAACTCACGGGCCAACCCTCCCCATGTGAATGCTCCAATGGTGATATCAAACCGTTAACAAAATGACAGAAAACACACCATTACTGCAGTAAAAAAACCGCAGACATTTAATACATGGCATGTGACTGCTCCGAAAACCGCGGGTTAACTGTTTGTGTAACTATGCGGGTTTGCATTAAAAATCAGATTAGGTTAATTAATCCACAATTAATCTTCAGTTAAAATTGATTTTAATTCGGTGGCAGTTTTGGTGGTACCACAAAATTCGGAGATTTCCCCAGATTTAGCGGGCTTAACTGGAGTTCCTCTAGTTTTGGAGGGGGTTTTCTAGGGAATAACAGTTTGGGTCATAACAAGAGCATTTTTCAACCAAATTGAGCTCAAGAAAGGGTGTTCCTAGACATTCTGAACACATTGGAATAGGTCTCGGGAGTAGTAGAGCTTTTCAAATAACATTTTTTTTCCATATTGAGCTAATACAGAGGCCCAAGTCATAGAAGCTGGACCAAGGAGACGTAGCCCAGGAGGGGTGAACTCCTTCATCAAAACAATGTTAAGTGTTCATGTTGATGGTTTGCTATAATTTTCATTGCCACTGTTCAACACTTGTTTTTGATGCTATTTTGTTCATGTCCGTCTGGTGGGCTCCAGTATTGTAGCAATAATGCTACAACTCCTGGAACTCCCTTCTTTAATTTTATCAACCCGGTAGTTCGTAACAAACTTGGAAGCGACAGTGCTATATGCACAAGTACTAGCTCTTGCCGCAACTGTCACTTGGTCAGCTGGCACAAGTCCACTAGGAGCTTAAGCCAACTTCTATGAGCTCTTAGAAGAAGCTTTTTAATTGATGGATGAAAGCTAACTCGAAGGAAGCTAATCTAATTGCAAAAAGAAACTGAAAGCCAAAAAGAAACGCAAACCCTAGCAAACCCTAATTCTACCAGCTAGTCCTACTGACGCAAAGGAGAGCATGCAAACTACTGAAAGAGCTACCATTACTTCTATGAAGGTAAAATACATGTGTCTAGACTACCTCTACCTGAAGAAAACATCTTTTTGTATTTTTTTATTAAGTTGTTGGAATTATCATGCATGTGCTTTTAACTATTTTTTACTGTGCAGAGGTGGATCGAGGAGGAGAAATGCTTGGGAAATGTTGGGAAGGTTCAGAGAGGGTCTAAGGGGTCCCTAACACCCTTCCAGAGAGTCTCACAAAGTTTGGATGCCAAGAAACCGTGTTTATGAGCTTCTACAGGAAGTTTGCAGGGGTTCTACAGGATGTTCAGGATTTCTATAGGATGTTCTGTAATTCTTCTACAGGATGTTTCGAAATGGGACTTTGGAGCATGGATGGAGGGATAAAGATGGAGGAATGAATATGGAGGTGAAATAGGGGTGTGAAGAGGTCCAGGACTTGGGGAATGGAGTTGAGGAGAAGGTGTAGATGGTGAGATTTGTTCAAGGAGGGATGAAATGATGTTGCACAAGAAGATGAGAATCATGGCAAAGTAAGTGAATGAGGTAAATGTAAGGTAAGGGTTCTGAGTGAAGGATGAAACAGGTAGGTTGGATGGGGTATGTCCAGGTAAGGAAGGGTAATAGGTACTCTGCAAGTGGTATTTCAAACTGAACAAACATACACTTATAAAACCTATGACCTAGTTACTTTACTCTATTCTGACCTAAGTAACAACAAAAGGAAATGAAAAACAGTTTATTCGAAATGAAATGCATGAACTAACTTATGCCAATAAGAAATCATCAACTGAAGCATTTAAACACTACTAATATCATCATCTACAAAAGAGGATTCCAACACTAAGAATTGCATGGCAAAGCAAAACAGCGTTTTTGTTGGCAGCAAAGTCACATTGGTCCCAGCTCATGATTCCACTGAGGGGGAGGTGAGATCCAAGGTGTTTGGTAGCCTTTTTCCTGTTATTATCCTACCAATCTATTCTAACCATGAGAAGCTACTTTAACCATCAAAAGAAATCTAAATAACAAAGCAATATTTAAATACAAATAGCAGATTTTATTCTAAGAATGCAGCAAAAACACATAAAGATAATCAAAGGAGGTACTGGGCGCTTGAGATGGGCCCAACCCCAAGAGCTATAGCCTCCTAAGAGAGATTTAGAGCTGGTGCAAAGCTGGATTCATCTTTATTGAGTAAGAAAAGAAGAGTTACATCAAAACTGTCCACAAGGAGAACTCGAAAATGAGCTGACAGCAAAACTAATCTATTGCCTAAAAATCGAACTACAAAATGACTACAACAAGACTATGAAATGACTAACTACCAGCTACAAAATGACTAACCACTAGCTAACCAAAATGAGGCCCTAAGCCTTCTTATTTATACAAATTGAGGACCCCAACAGTGCTCCTAAAATTTAGGGACTCGGCTGCCCAAAACCTGTAGTTAACAACAGTCCTACTTGACTTGCTTGGCTGCCCTTGTGCTAATTGATTTGGTGGCCTTTGAAATCCGAGCTGATGGTGGAGAATTCGAGGTAAGGGCCCATAAATGAAGGGGACACCTTCCTACAAATCCTCTCCCTTGTTCTCCCACGAATTTGGCTGCCAAGTGCTCATTAAGACCTTCAATTTTGTCTCCAAATTGACCAAAAAGGCTACACAAAGCACCCATTAGACTTGTTGGCATAATGACTAACCAAATTCACTCTATTAGCATAAATATAATCAAAAACATGCAATAAACTAATGAGAATGGTGGATTAAGTCAAATTAGGAGGTTGAATGAGCCCAAATAATTATCCATTTTTGGGGCTCATCACCGTCACATTAAACTTGATCAATTTTACCTATTTACATTCACAAACAACCTAAAGAAACTTATTCACAAGAAGAAATGGACAAGCATTTGTTTATAAATATGTAATTGAAACGAGCACAAGAAAACTAATATTTAATTAACAGATCAAGTTGGTATCATAGCAAAGGTTTATTTTCTTGATTGCTTGAGTTTTGTGCAAGTAGGATTTTAATGGTTGCAATATTGTGATGCTTACAAGGTTAAAGTTGTAGAGAGGAGAAGGGAAATAGTTGGGTGCAACTCCTTAGGTAATGCCTAGAAGAAGGAGAGACACAAGGCCACAATCTCCACCCAAAGTTCCAATTTCAGCTGCACGTGAAACACCTCAAGTTTTGCCTTCAATTGAGATTGAAGAGGTACAAGCAATAGCATTTTATGAGCCTAAATCCACAACCATTATTTATGGAGAAAGAGAGCCTGAAGGTCTTTCTTTAGAAGAAGAAGCATTCAAGAAATATTTCTATACTTTAACTAAGATGGTTAAAGTCCTCTATGAAGAGAGGAATACTAGAATGGTTGGAGAGAGTTCTAAGCCTCCACATGGAGAAGGAAGCTCAGAGGATAAAAAATATGAGAATAAGGATTCAAAGGGTAGTGGAGGAAAGCCACCCCCATCTCCACCATCTTCATCATCTTCCTCATCATCTTCATCATCACATACATCATCATCTTCCACTACCACCACTGAAACTGTCCATACTCATTCAAAAACCCCAAAAGTAAAAAATCCCTTACTCAAATTGGACATTAAGTTTGAACTTCCCATGTACAATGGTGAAGTGAATGCAGAAAAGTTAGACAATTGGATTCAACAATTGGAGGTATACTATAGAATTCAGAACCTTCAAGAAGATGACATAAAGATCCAGTTGGCTTCATTGAGGCTAGAAGGAGCAACATTAGTTTGGTGGGAAGCGAAGACTCAAGAGGAAATGCGAATTCATGGTAAGATATCCATTTCTTGGTTTGAATTTGTTTTTGAAATTAAAAGAAAGTTTTATCCTTTAGCCTATATGCAAAAATACATTATGAGTTGGAAAAATTTTAGGCAATTTAAAGGCCAAACAGTCCAAGAATATACCCAGGAATTTAGAAATAGAGCTTTGTTGTTAAGAGTAAACTTGAGTTCCCAAGATACACTGTTGAAATATATTGGGGGTTTATATTCCTATTTGAAACATACTATCATTATGTTCAATCCAAGAAATTTGGATGAGGTATGTGTGCAAGCCACACACCTTGAAGCAAGGGGAAAGAACATTTGGGAAGAGGGTAGTAAGAAGAAGCCATTCAAGGGTAAGGAGAAAGAGAAGGGTGGAAAAGGGAAAGGGAAGAAGAATGAAAGTGTGAAGAAAGAAAGGGAGAAAACCATATGCCAACATTGTTCCAAAGTTGGGCATGATGAAGCCCATTGTTGGAAATTACATCCCGAGCTAAGGTCTAAGAAACAAAACAATAAGGGAAAACAAAAGATGACCGCTACCACACAACATGACCTTGGTTCAGATTATGTTGATAAGACCAATATTTCAGCCATGGTTACAAAAGGAAAAGAAGCTATTGCAAGTACTAGTTCCTCACATAGTCAAAACAACACTCCAAATGAAGAATCAAGAATAGAGTTGTTTCATGTAAGGGTGATTTCAAATCATACAAATATTGATGCATTATTTGATAGTGGGTCAACATCAAACTTAATTTCAGAAGAATTGTTCAAAAATATTAACCTTGAAATTGTACCTCATCATAAGCCATATCCATTGGGTTGGATAGTCAATAATGCAAATTTACAATACAAGGAAGTGCTTATTCAAGTTTGCCATTATTGAAAAGTTCAATGATGAAGTTGAGTTAGATGTAGTTCCACTTGACATATCAGGAATCATTTTGGGTAGTCCTTATTTGTATCAAAGGAAAGCAATATTTTATTTCCATGAGAACAAATAATTGTTTCTCAAGAATGGGGTGGAGTACACTGTGAGAGCCCATCGCAAAAAGATGAACATTTATTTGGTTAATGTAGGACATATGAAGAGACTAATAAATGCAAGTAAAAATTTTGTGCTTCTCATGATCAAGAAAAAGAATGATATTGATTATGAATCTTTTGAAGGTTGTGATGAAAAATTGAAATCTGATTTGTTTGATGTGGTAAGCAAGCATGGTGAGATGTTTTAGGAACCAAAGGGGTTACCTCCCAAGAGGGGAATTCAGCATGAGATATAGTTGCAGCAGGATGTTCCACTTCCAAACAGTGACATGTATCGCATGTTGATTATGGAGAGCATGGAAATCAAGAAGAAAATTCAAGAATTTCTTAACAAAGGTATCATACACCCATCTACTTCGCCATGTGGTTCACCCATTGTCTTGGTGCCAAAGAAGGATGGGACTTGGTGCATGTGTGTGGATTTCTGTGCACTGAACAAAATCATAGTAAAGAATCATTATCCACTCCCAAGAATTGATGATTTTCTTGATCAGTTGAGGTATGCAAAGTATTTCATTAAGTTAGACTTACGAAGTGGCTATCATCAAGTTAGAATAGCTGAAGAGGACATTTGGAAAACCACATTTAAAACTAAACAAGGATTGTTTGAGTGGTTTGTTATTCCTTTCAGTCTTACAAATGCTCCAGATACTTTCATGAGAGTTATGAATTAAGTATTGAGACCATTTCTAGATGAATTTGTCATTGTGTACTTAGATGATATTCTCATATTCAACAAATCCATAGATGAACATGTAATGCATGTAAACAAAGTACTTGATGTCTTGAGAAAAAAAAAGTTGTTTTTAAAGATGTCGAAGTGTGAATTTGGCAAGACTTCTTTAGTGTATTTGGGACACATTGTTGGAGTAGGTGAGATGAAGATCGACCCCTCTAAGGTTGAGGTCATTCTGAATTGGCCCAAGCCCAATACAGTTACAAAGGTAAGAAGCTTTTTAGGGGCAACACAATATTGGAGGAAATTTATTGCTAATTTTTCTTCCATTGCAACTCCATTACATGCATTGACTAATGTCATTTGATGCTTTGAAGCAAAATATCAGTTCAACATCGGTATTGGCTCTTCTGAATCTTAGACATGCATTTGAGATTCAAATGGATGCCAGTGATTACACCATGGGAGCAGTTATTATGCAACATGGTAAGCCCATTTCATTTCATTCTAAAAATTTTAATGCAGTTGTGACTAACTATCCCACTTATGACAAAGAACTTTACACATTGGTATAAAGTGTCAAAAATGGAAACACTACTTGATGGGGAAAGAGACCATTATCCATACCAAACATCAACCATTGCAGTACTTATAGTCACAGTCAAACTTGGAGCATTCACGACACTTCAGATGGATGGGTTTTATACAACAATTTCATTTGGTTATCAAGTAAAAAAAGGGAATCTACAATAAGGTAGTTGATATTCTTTCAAGGCCTATTGTAAATTCATCTATTATAGTCAAGCACAATTTTGTTTTGCATGAAAGTTACATTGAGAAATATGCATGATCCAGGTGGATGTTGGTGGCCACCCACCTATCTCATTTGGACCCCCACAACTGTCTCTTTCAGTTTTTTCAGTTTCCGTAATTGTAGCACAATTTACTATTTTTAGCAGTTTTTTGGGTCCTAAACTTCTAGAGCCGTTTTGAGGCCCTAAACGACGTTTTTTAGGAAATTTGGGAGCAACATGGGTCCATGAACTGGTGTTGCTCTTCCCAAAGTTATAGTTCTTGGATAGATCTTTCTAACGAGCTATTGTACGCATCAAATGGAGATCGTATGCCAAAGTTACGACCCCGGGAAGTTGATGTACCAATTTACCCAAATGGGGCCCATAGTTTGGCGTTTCATATTCTAGAGTTAGGTTTTTGGATGTTTAGGGTTTTACATTGTTTCTCAATAATAAATAGGCCTTCGAGTGTCATTGTAACACAGTTCAGAGGCATGTAACTGCCACATCTCTTCTCAGAGATAAGCTACCATTGCCCTAGCTCGTTTATTTCCATTTCTGTTTGTAAGCATATTTCAGTATTTTACGTTAATGAAATGAAGTATTATTTCCACTGCATCTCTGTTTTTATGGTTATCTCTGTAATTTGTTGCGTTCCTGTTTAAATCCGGATCAGTGGTATTAGAGCGGTCTACTTTTTTCTCTGTTTTTCTTTGCATGTCCCGAACGAGGTCGGGATGTAAGGAGTTAGGTCTTGAACTGGTCGAACCTTTGCAAGACCAGCCTCGCGAATCCAGACGACCTCCAATGGTGGATGAAAAGAAAGACGAGGGGATAGGAGATCCTATCAAAATCTTGCTCGAAGAAGCCCTTGAGCGACAAAGGAACACGATGATGGACAACTTTACCAGATTCTTCAGCAACTACCCAGAGGCGATGCATCGAATTCCAACAACTACTCTGGAAATGCCACACCCTTTAAGGTACAAGTTAATTTTGAAATCCCCATCTTTGAGGGTCAAATAGACGCAGATGCTGTAGATAAATGGTTAAATCTGCTAGAAGGGTGTTTTTCTGTTCATGAATTTTCGAGTCGGGAAAAGATTGTTTTCGCTCTTCTCAAAGCAGTCCCCCACGTCAAGGACTAGTGGGAAACCTACTACGAGCAGAAGGATGAAAGTACGGGCTCACTATTTTCAGCCGCACCCACTTGGAGTTCATTCCGAGATGCCATTAAGGAGCAGTATTACCCTGCCAAAAGCTATGAGGACAAATACATAAAGTGGACCACACTGCGATAGGGAAGGGAGCAAGATCTGCTGGAGTTCATTTTTCATACCCTTCTCACACAGTTGGGTATTAAGGACTTTGAGCTACATTTTGTACTTAAATACCGCGTCTGCCTACACAGATACATCCAGGAAGAGATGGAGTTCCTGAACATCTCTTTGCTCGGCATGGCATACCGATACGCTATCAAAATCGAGCAAAAGTTAAAATAGAAGAAGTGAGACTTTGGATCTGTGAATCTGAAGACCAAAGGACAAAGCCAAGGTGGGGTGACCCAAGATAACCCGTCAAAGCCGCAAGAAAAGAACAACACCACGAAGTTGAAGAAGGACACAGGAAAGTGGTGTGTGTTCCATAAGATCCCCACTCACAACACAAGTGAGTGTCGGACCAAGCAGTCGTGGGTGGCCGAGTTGAAGGCTTCAGAATCAGATGCATGTTCTGACCCTAAGTCAGAACCCAACAAGGGGAATGGCAAAGGGAAGCAAATCATTGATGCGGAGCCCAGCGTCACTGTTTCCACCACTAAGATCCAAAATAATGAGCCTGAAGACCCAGAGGAGGGGGAGTGTCTTTTCCACTCATAAATGTGGGTGAAGGGTTCACCGCTGCAATTCATTGTTGATAGTGGTAGCCAAAAGAACCTCATTTCAGTAGAGGTTGTGAAGTAGTTGAGCCTACCGACTACACCACACCTGCAGCCGTACAATATCAGGTGGCTTCACGAAGACGAGATCTTTGAGTTCGTGTAGTACTGCCTTCCCTGCAACATCAAACCCTTCACAAACGAGGTATTGTGTGATGTTACACCTCTGGATGTTTGTGATGTACTATTAGGCTAGCCATACTTGTGGAGGTGACATGCTGTGTATGAGTCAAGGCCTCATGATGTCATCATTTCTTTGTGTAATTCATTATACAGGATACCAGAGGTAACCCCACCTACCACCACCTCTTTGATCATTGCCAAGAAAGGCAGCAAGCTCATCTCCCAGACTAGGAAATTCATTTTTTGTCTGGTTCGCTCCCAAAGTAAGGGGAAGATCGTTGCCACATCCATGACCTTTGCGAAGGGTTCCTCCATGCAGCAACATCAACAAAGGGATACTGTCATAACAAAACACAGGAACAACTTTTACTCATCCACAGGGGTACCACACAAGCTTCAGGTGGGCAACAAAGTTTGGATGCATCCGCAAAAAGAATGCCTTGCAAGAGCCCACCAGAAGCTCTGACCACGCCAACATGGTCCTTACACCATTACCAAGGTTGTGGGAAATAATGCTTTGGAGCACAAAATTCCTCCATTCCTTTGCCTACACCAAGTGTTCAATGTGTACCACCCTCGACCATGCTTCCCACCATTACTGAACACATCCGAGATTATAGAACAGCTCACCAGGGACCAAGTTCAACAAATGGAGGAACTCAACGCAATGGGGACCATTGCTTCCTAAGGGAGGAGGAATGATCCAGGTATATGTTGGTGGGCATCCACCTATCCCATTTGGACCCCCAAAATTGTCTCTTTCAGTTTTTTCAGTTTCCATAATTGTAGCACAATTTACTATTTTTAGCAATTTTTCGGTTCCTGAACTTCCGGAGCCGTTTTGAGGCCCTAAACGACGTTTTTTTCGGAAATCTGGGAGAAAAATGGGTCCATAGATCGATGTTTCTCTTCCCAAAGTTATATTTCTCGGATAGATCTTTCTAACGAGTTATTGTACGCGTCAAACGGAGATCGTATGCCAAAGTTACGACCCCGGGAAGTTGATGTACCAATTTACCCAAATGGGGCCCACAGTTTGGCGTTTCATCTTCTAGGGTTAGGTTTTTTGATGTTTATGGTTTTCCATTGTTTCTCAAAAATAAATAGACCTTCGAGCCTCATTATAACATAGTTCAGAGGCATGTAGCCGCCACATCTCTTCTAAGAGATAAGCTACCATCGCCCTAGCTAGTTTATTTCCATTTTTGTTTGTAAGCATATTTCAATATTTTACATTAATGAAATGAAGTATTATTTCCACTGCATCTCTGTGTTTATGGTTATCTTTGTAATTTGTTGCGTTCCTTTCTAAATCCAGATCAATGCATATGATAGTGACTTTCAAGATGTGTATGCAAGCTTGACTCAAGGAAACCAAATGGAAGAGTTGGATTATCATGTACATAACAATTTGTTGTATTACTTGGGCAAGTTGTGTGTTCCACAGGTAGAAATAAACAATATCATAAGCAAGGTGCACACTTCATTGATTGCTAGATACTTTGGTGTAGGAAAGATAGTAGAGAATCTCCAAAGGTATTTTTATTTTCCACACATGTTTGATAATGTATCTCGTTTCATTAGAGGATGTTCTTTGTTTGCAACTAGTAAGCCTAGCAATATGAAACTAGGATTGTACACTCCACTTCCGGTACCTTCACGTCCATGGGAGAGTAACTCAGTGGATTTTGTAGGAGGTCTTCCATTGTCAAGGAAAGGTCATGATTACTTGTATGTAGTTGTAGACAGGTTAAGAAAAATGTGTATACTAACACCATGTAAAAATAAAATTACAGCTGAACAAACAACTCGTATTTTCTTCCAAAACAGTTGGGTTCATTTTGGTCTTCCTACTTCCATTGTAAGTGATCAAGATTCTCGATTTGTTGGGAATTTTTGGTCAAATTTGTGGGACATGATGGACACAAAGTTGAAGAAGAGTACAACCTTTCATCCACAAACAAATGGACAAAATGAGGTGGTCAACAAAACAATCATTCATCTTCTTAGAGGATATTGCAGCAAACATCCCAAGTTGTGGGATGAACAGTTGCATTACATACAACATGCATACAACAGGGCAAAGCATTCTTCCACAAACACATCGCCATTGAGGCATGTTTTGGGTACTTGCCAAGATCACCATTCGACTTGATCTTTGAGAAAGATGTCACCATCGATGGTCACAATGACATCGATAGGGCAAGGAAGTTCATAGAGAAAATTCAGTTGATACATCACACAGTGCGGGAAAAACTGGAAAATAGTCAAAGATGCTACAACGCAAGGCATGATAAACATCGTATCGATCACAAATTTCAATTTGGAGATGAAGTTTGGTTATATATTAACAAATAGAGACTTCAAGGGGAAGGTAAAAATCTTAAGCCAATCTGTTATGGTCCTTTTAAAATTCTGGGAAAGATTAGTAATAATGCATTTAAGCTTGATTTTCCTCCTTATATGCAAATATACTTTGTTGTTAACGTTGAGAAATTGAGATTGTTTAAGCCTCCTTTGATTGATGATCAAGGAGAGCATGTCCAACTACCATCAATAGATGATTTATCACCAAAATATCTTAATGAACTTCAGCAAGATCTCATATTTGACAGAAGAACCAGAACTTCAAAGAGAGGGAATGTCGAATACCTTAGAGTGGGAATCAAAGGACAAAATCCTTCTAAAGCCAAATGGTTGTAGATAGAGAAGGTGAGGGAGCTGTATCCTCACCTGCTGAACAAATTATAGTATCTTTTGGGGTCCAAAAGGCTTCTAGTCGGGAGGAATGATCAAGCACTTAGTATTTAGCTTAAAAATAAAAGTTCTTAGAATGTCTCGAAACCTAAATGACCGCATTTGTATCGACAAAATAATCCTAACACAACTCGTTTCATTGAAAACCGAGTTCGTAGGAGGAAGTTATTGAGTTCTGTTCGCTTTTCCAAACAAGAGAAATAAAAAAAAATGCATAGTCACTGCACAGTCAACAGTCTATACTGCTGATGTGGCAGATGAATGTGCAAGTTCAATGGTGGTCAACGTCTCAATCATAGTTCGCCAAGTGTCGAGTGGTGGTTGGTTGGTAAGTGTGGCGACGTGGTTCATTTTTATTGGACAAAGAATTGACCAATGAGGAGGGGACAAGTGGCAAGCCTGGAGGCCGCTACGTGTCCCTCCCCAAAGGTCGGGTTATGGCGCATCAAAATTTTTATGGAGGCACTAGGGTTTGACCTTGTGACCTCCTCTTTACAGACCAAAGCACATAACCATCTCCGCTAACCGTTGTTACTTAACTGTTATAACATTCTATGGATAGTTATGGTTTGATAGTTTTGGAGTTCACGGTTAGGAGGGCCATCTCGCGGGCTAGCCCGTGGGCTATCCCTCCCCATGTGAACGCTCCAATAATGATATCAAACTATTAACAAAATAGAAGACAACACACCATAACTGCGGCAACAAAACCACTGACGTTTAATACATGGCATGTGACCGCTCTGAAAACCGCAAGTTAACTATTTGTGTAACTGCGCGAATTTGCATTAAAAATCAGATTAGTGTTAATTAATCCATAGTTAATCTTTAGTTAAACTTGAGTTTAATTCGACAACATTTTTGGCGGTACCACCAAATTCGGAGGTTTCTCCAGATTTAGCAGGCTTAACTGGAGTTTCTCCAGTTTTGGAGGAGGTTTTTTAGGGAAAAATAGTTTGGGTCATAATGGAGCATTTTTCAACCAAATTGAGCTCAGGAAAATGTGTTCCTAGCTCATTTTGACATTCTAAACACATTGGAACATGTTTTAGGAGTAGTATAGCTTTGTAAACAATATTTTTTCCATATTGATCTAATACAGAGGCCTAAGCCATAGAAGCTGGACCAAGGAGATGTAGCCCAGGAGGGGTGAACTCCTTCATCAAAACATTATGTTAAGTGTTCATGTTGATGGTTTGCTGTACTTCTCATTTCTGCTGTTCAACACTTTTTTTTGATGCGATTTTGTTCATGTCTATCACATTACACTTGATCAAATTTACTTGTTTACATTCACAAACAACTTAAAGAAACTTATGCACAAGAAGCAATGGACACGCATTTGTTTATAAATCTGTAATTGAAATTAGCATAGTAGACATAATATTCAATTGACAGATCAGGTGATCCTAATAATATCATCCTGCATCAAATCTAACCATAGTCATTCCCAATACGGAAACTTCTCCCGACCATTGACAGAGTCCTGATAACTATGCCAACTCTTTGGGAGTCCAAGAGGAGCAAGGCTCACCATATCCTCCTTGGCAACTATGGTTCCAACACTTCCAAGTTCATCTTGACATTGAGTGACCTTGGTCAAGTACTTTGGAATTGTCTCATCTTTCTCCATCTTGATTTTATGAAGTTTATCCTTTAGTGCCAACTTCCTTTGATCACTGCTATTCTGATACAAGTCCTTCAATTTTTTCCAAATAGCATGCGGGGTTTCCTTTCCATGGAGACTCGAGACAATATGATCTTGAACTCCCTCAAGGATTATCCACCTTGCCTTCGCCACACACTTCTTCCACTCGGCCAAGTTCTGTGCATCAGTAGCTACTGGCTTAAGAATTGCTTGTTCAACAAATTCCTTCAAGCCATTGTCCTTTAGCACAACCTCCATCCTGTCCCTCCAGGCTATGAAATTCGAGTTGCCTTCCAAGACATACTCAAGCCTCAACCCATGGAATGCCATCTGCCGATCCTGAAGTATGTATGCAAATTCGACTTTCACCTATAACCTAGAAACTCAAAACTTCGAAATCTCCTTTAGACAACTGATTTTAGATCAACAATATCTCCCTCATTCGAACTCCGATTCAAACAATTTCTTTTTTGAATTTGGGTATATTTTCCCAAGGAATCCAGATCTACAATTTGTTTATGAAAATCTTGCATAGAAATTCTCAAATCTTCTCTGCAAACTGTCGGCCCAAAAACCAATCATTCTCTGATACCATGTAGAAAAGCCTGTAGATTCACAAGCTAATGCAATTTGCTAAAGTAAGAGACAAGAATCTACTTTTACTCTTTAGAGGAGAAGCCCATAAACATCAAGCAAAAAATAATCAATAGAGGAAGAGAATCAAAGGCACATAACACAATAAATATCCGGGGAAAGCCACAAATCAAAACCCCACTATCTGTTTTGTATTAATCCGGAAAATCAAGATGAAATTACCATGCTTATTCTCTTTAGAACAATCCCAACACTCAAAAAATTCAATCTCCAACTCATAAGCAAGCTGAAGGCCAAAGCTTAGCCTCTTCACAAGATCTCCAAGCCTCTATTCCAATTTGTAATTCCTATGGACAATAACTTGTATTTAAAGGGAAATAAAACTCTAAAAATAATGCAATCCCTCAAGGACCAGTTCCTAAATGCACGCACTATCAGTGCAACTCAGAAAAATCTAAAACAAATAGTACACTGTCCCTGTACTCTAATCTCAACTGGGTCTTTCTCAGAATCAACATGCATGAGTTTTTGATGAGTAAATATTTAGTTAACTAGAGTAGCACTGGTGGATTTCATTAGTGTCACCATTGACTGTTAACTCACTATTAGTTCTCTAAATTATTTTGAGAATTAATTTAACTGAACTGACTCATGAAACTGAGTCTTCTATTTTACAACTCACAAATTACTCACATTAGACTCCTACAAAGTAGGGAGAACATATACATGACTTCCAAAAGACTTCCAACTCAAATTTCCTAAGTTAAGTAAGTTTAATAAACTTAATTTATTTTAGGTTGCTACGAGAATAGAATTCAAATTTAATTGATAGTTTAATTCAATGACAAATTAAACTGGAAATTCTTGTTGCCATTTCTCAACATAAGATAACGGAGGTGAATACTGCAACAAGGAATTTGATAATTATTGTTCATATCATGGAATTTGTAGAGAGAAGACAATTCTAGGAACACCACAAGAAAATGGCGTGTCAGAAAGGACGAACAAGACAACCATGGAGCATGCAAGTTGTATGAGATTGCAGTTGGTTTACCCTTAAAATTTTGGGTAGACGTTGTAGATACTATTGTTTATCTAATAAACAAAGAGAATTCGATTTCCTTGGATGAAGGTATTCCAACGGAGGCATGAATATGTAATAAGGTAAACTACTCATTTCTAAAGACTTTCAGTTGTGAAGCATTTGTCCACATTGATAAAGAAAGCAAAACAAAGTTTGAGACAAAAATCAAAGAAGTGTACCTTTGTTGGATATGGTGTTAATGATTTTGGTTATTTCTTAAATGATTATGAAAACCATAAAATCATTAGGAGTAGAGATGTGGTATTCAATGAAAGGGTCTTGTATAAAGATCAATTGCAGGGAAAGAGATAGGAAAAGGAAAACACATAATACTTAGTGCTTAGTGATATCACAGAAAAAAGAGAGTCAAAGGTGCTAGAAAAGCATAATGATAAACAATTACAACAACAAAAACAATAACAACAAACACCTCAAACTCATACAAGTGTTGTTAGAAGTCTACGAGGTTAAGTAGACCCCCTAAATGATGATCTCCTTCATTATATTATGCACCGTTGACTGATTTTGGTGAACTAGAAGGATATGAAGAAGAAATGTAGGTAGAAACTAGGAAGAAGTGGGATAAATCCATGAAATAAGAGATGGAATCCTTGGTACATAACAAAACTTGGGATTTAGTCAGGTTGTCTATAAGTAAATAACATTGTAGAATAAATGGGTTTACAGGTTGAAGGAAGAAGATAGAGGAAAAATGAGATATAAGGCTAGACTTGTTGTGAAGGGGTTTGCACAAAAGAAAGGTATATACTTTGATGAAATATTTTCACTCGTTGTTAAAATGAATTCAATCAGAACTATTTTGAGTCTAGTGGTAGCAGAATATTTGCATCTTGAACACTTAGATGTAAAGACAAATTTTCTCCATGGGGATTTGGAGGAAGAGATTTATTCGCAACAACCACAAGGGTATGAGGTAAGAGGGAAGGAGAAATTAGTGTGCAAGTTGAAGAATAGGTTATATGGATTAAAACAAGCTCCAAGGTAGTGGTATCTAAAATTTGAGAGGTTTATGTCCGAACACATTTATATCATATGGAATTTTGACCACTGTGTTTAACTTAAGAAACAAAATGATGGTAGCTATATTATATTGCTATTGTATGTAGATGACATGTTTTATGGATTAACATGTAGGAAATAAATGTGCTCAACATAAATTTGGCTAATTCATTTACAATGAAGGATTTGGGTGTTGCGAAGAAAATCCTTGGTATGAGAATAACTAGAGACAAGAAAAATCACAAATTAACATTGTCTCAAGGTGAGTATACAAAAGGTGTTGGAAAGATTTAATATGTAGAATGCAGAACTAGTTAGTACACCTTTGGCTAGCCATTTCAAACTAAGTAAGGCTATGTGTCCCAAGACATAGGAAGAGATAGATTTATGTCTAAATCTCCATACACATTAACAATTGAAAGTCCTATGTATCTAATGGTGCACACAAGGCCTGATATTGCACATACGGTGGGAGTTGTGATCAAGTATATAAACAATCTAATAAACTTAGCATTAGATAGAAGTAATGTGGATTCTCAAGTATTTCAGAGTACCATTAATCAAGAATTATGTTTTTGAGGTTCAAACACTATTCTATAGGGATATGTCAATTCAAATATGGCAGGTGATAGGGATAACATGAGGAGCACCACATGGTATGTGTTTACTGTAGGTGGAACAAAAATCAGTAGAGTTTCTAAAATGCAAAGCATTGTTGCACTTTGAACAACAAAAGAAGATTATGTTGATGCTAAAGAGGCTAGTAAAGAAATGATTTGGTTACAAAGGATTATGGATGAATTGGGAAAGAAGCAAGAGATTGGCAGGTTATACAGTGGTAGCCAGAGTGTCATTCATGTTGCAAAGAACTCAAAATGTCATTCTTAGACTAAAGATATACTTCTCAGTTCATTTCATACAATTAGTTTTGGAAGATTGACAGTTGAATTTGGAAAATATACATATTACCCATAATCTTGTAGATATGTTAACAAAGGTAGTAAACAAGGAGAAATTGAGTTTTTGATCAGTTTCATTTGGCCTTAAATTATGATGGTAAAGATGAGAAATAGGCAGGTCCAAGAGGAATCATTGTCTAGCAAGTGAAGTACTGACTGAGTTTCTATAATTAGTCTAAAAGTGGGAGATTGTTGGGTGTGGAGCTTGATTATATTCATGATTCAAAGGTCATGTTTTAGCCACACTTGGATCCTAGTCTCTTATGGGGCGGTGTGGTCCCCCCCCGCCCCCACCTATAGTTGTAGGGGGGTCCAAGGGAAAGGAAATATTATTTTGAACCCCCCTTGGTGGGGGTTTAGGAGCAGTGCACCCAAAATAAATGTTTTAGAGAGAATTGCCTTGTAAAATATTGTAATTTCGTTATCAATATGAACTTTTAATTAGGTGGAATATATGATGATAGAAGTTATGTTAATTTAGGCTTTTTTCCTAGAAGGTAACCCTTGGTTTATATGATGGAATAATATTGCATTTGTATATTATTCTATGAGAAAAAGAGAGGAGATGATGTGACAACGAAGAGGAAGTTACAACAAATGTTTTATAGGTTGTATTCCTTTAGTTTTTTGGAAAATATAAAAGGAAGGACTAATAGTTTCTCCTTGGACATAACCCAAATTGGTTGAACCATACATATATGTTTCTCTCTTATTTTATATTTTTTGTGTTTCTAATATTTTCATTTCATTGCTTTGCTATTTAATTTCTAGCATGTCATAGATATTGTAAAGGATATGATGGTCATGGAACATACAATGTTAAAATATGATATAAAGTAGGTTGTGGATGATATGGAGGTAAAGGTGGTGGGATAACCAAACCAGTTCATTGCTATAACTAAGAAAAAGTGTGAATATCTCTTGAGATTGTACTCACCAAAATAAATTATAGTGCAATCATTGCTTAATAGCTAAGAACCTAATGTAATATTTCCTTGACCTATCGTAGAAATAGGAAGCTTAAGATAGGTAGAGAAATGAAAATCTAATCAACTTAGAGCCTCAAAGGGATGGAGCCTCAAGAATAAATATAGTTACAAAGGGAGGAACATGAACTAGTGGGGGTGATAATGATGATGGCTAGTTCCATATCACAAAAGCTATATATAGTACAATTGGGTTTGAAACAATCAAGTAAAAGGGATACTGTTATTGGGAAATCTAGTGTCCATTCAGAGATGCTAGTCCCACTAAGACAGGTAGCTATCTTAGAAACAAACAAGCTAAAGTTACTTTCGTTTTCCTTTATGAGAAGTAGATGAGAGAAGCAGAGAGTACCAACCTCTGTCTTTAAGCTTGGCTCCTTGCTTGTTTCCTCTCTCCTTTGACAGATCTTTGCCGCTCCTTCCTTGCTTGTCCTGTTTCAAAGAGCACGTGTAAAGTCAAAGTAGCATAATACCTTCAAAGCACAGAGATCTACAATCATAAACAATATAGGACTAGATATACATTGACCACACAAATGCATATATCATCAAACATACAAGAATGTGGAGGAAAACGCAAATAGCTTTATTGATAGAAAGAATAGAAGAGAGGATTACAACCCATTGATATGACCCAACGTCATCCTCCCAACATGAAAGCCCTTCTTCACCTCATGAAAAGATTAGATCACCCAACAGTATGATATTCCACAAAGAAACCAACAACACTTCCTTACAAAATACAAGATTCCAGCCTCTGGATCTCTCAGATGAGGGATCCATATATAGATATTTCCAGAGGTGTGAGTCAGCTCTGGGTTTTCGATTAGTGTCATTCCACTGATAGTTCTTGGTTCCACTTGGAGATTTCATTGATCTCTTACTCATCCTTGGGTGAATTCTGAGAGGCAAGTGTCATATGAGAAGTTTCTAGAAGATTCCTTGATCATCCACTTAGCAAACTGTCTCTGCCACTTGTCTATTCTCGCTCATCGCACCCTATAGAAGGAATTTTTAGTATGCATCGCACCTCGCGTGTGTAGTAGGTGAGATGCATCGCACCCTGACCATGGAGCAAGTGAGATGGTCCAGTTTTGAGCAATTATGAGTAGTCTTCCATGGAGAACTTCTGGGAGATGATGTAATCAACTGACCTTGTTCCTTTAGGGTGTGAAACAACACTTTTAAGGACTCAAAAGCCCTTGGTTTATGGACATATATGATTGGGGTTGCAGTGCCCAAATATGTCTATAACAGTTGCCCCCTAAAGCATGAGGTCGTAAATATTTTGATGTCGGGTGAAATGCTTTATCATGAGGATCCGAGGTTTTTCACCTTGGAAGGTGACCTGTAATAAGATACAATACAATACATTATCTTCATAATATTTTCATGATCTAGCCGAGGCGGGCATTCCCATGCTCAACTTTATAAATTCATTTTCATGTACATAGGACAGACAACCGTTTGTGTGGCAGATTGTTGATTCTGATAGAGCCATCATCCTTTGATTTGGATGATCATCTGTGCAGCAATGATGTACATTTGATGTCTTTATTTTCCTGAATATATCGCAGCCCGGATGGATGAAACTAGGTCTGGGGTCTTCAAACTCGTTCAATCTTCGCTTGAAGTACAAGTCGATCCATGTGAAAAGATGTTCTGGAGTCGAACATGGAAAGACATCGCCTGATTACCAGCCAATGATGGAAGCTGTTAATAGGCGCGAGAGGAATCACCGATAATGATGATGACCCTCAAGGTACGATAGTACAATTCACGTGGTGTGAAAATGGGACTTAGCGTCGAACACCACGCAAAATGTTTCGGTCGAAGGCCATTGATGTAAACCTGTCGCTGGAAGTGAGAAACTTGCCATTGAGGCATGCAAGCTTCAAAGTACTGAAAGGGTTGTTCCTAGATCGACTTCTTGGATAATGAGTTGATGTCGACAAGAAGTGACCTGTTGTAGGAGGGCATTAATGAATCCCACATCTACGACACGGAATGGAGCAAATGACTTTGTGGAGGTGAAAACGATCTGATGATACAAGGTTAAGGGCGGAGGTCATGATAGAATGAAGCATGAAGGTATTGCAGTGGATGAGACACAAGCTGGGTTGGTGAATTCTCCGAGCGACTTCTCTTGAACATATCGGCGATACTGAAGTGGATTGGTAGCGTTAACCCAAAAAATGGATGGTACGGTGGACCAATGGTAATATGACCGGTGAACAGAATAACCCAACCCAACTCAATCATGGTGATGGAGTGAAAGTGTCATGTTCAAGAGCGACTTGCTACCAATAAAGTTTCTTCAAAGTTTTCTTCCCAATTTTTCCCCACTCATTGCTTACCAGCACCTCTTTATTTTTGTCAAGCTTGAGGAGGATAACATATGCTTGTTCTATAACTTTCCCTTCGGGCAAACCCGTCGCTATGTTTTAATGAGCCTAGCGACAGTGAAACTCGTTCTTGTTTGCATGGACAAGTTTGTCACTATTTGTCTTAACGAGTTTAACGACAAAGATAACTCGGTCCTTTTTCAATTTTAGAGAGTCTAAAAAGGGATGGAAAGGAAACTCCAGTAATCCTTTTTCGTCATATAATCCCTTAAGTCAGAAAAAGTATAAAATAATACGAAAGGGATGAATTTTCGATAGTTTTAACGAGCCGAACAAGACAAGCGCTCGATCTTTTTGTGTAATGATCCTCAGGTCCAAAAAGATTAAAATCTAGAGGAGGGATAGCACTTCCGATAGCTTTAATGAGCTGGAGAGGCCAATTGCTCGGAAATCTTTTCATATTTTACGAGTCAGATGAAAAGAGCTTAAAGGAGACTCATTTTTTGAGGAACGAGTGATACTTTCGGGTAGCAGCTGGTTCCAGGTAAGGTTTGGAACTTTCCAATCACAACAGTGTTAAAAGGATGGCTAACAGAATCACTCGTCGCAGTTGTTACTCAAAAGGGGTAAACAATCAAATGGATGTGTATGATCGGCTAAACAGAGTGGAGGTGATGGTAAGAACACGACCAAGGCTCAAAAGCTGATGATAATGTATTCACAATGGTTATTTACCGAAGGTGGGTTCATTTTTTAATTAGCTTAAACTTTGGTGGAACATATGCTCATTGCTAGGTTTATTTTTTAACGAGCTTGAACTTCGCGTAAAACTGCTCGTGGCTAGGTTTATTTTTCAACGAGCTTGAACATTGCAGAAACATTACTCGTGGCGGGTTTAATTTTTAACGAGCTTGAACCCTATGGTAACACTGCTCGTGGCTTGGTTTATTTTTTAATGAGCTTGAACCATGCGACAACATATGCTCAAATTCGGTTTCATGTTTACACAAGCTTGAAACGAAAAACTATGCTTGTTATAAGTTCGCATGCCCCCAGCATAGTGCCGCAAATCGAGATGCATGCCCCCCAAGCTTCATTGCATTCAATGAGGTGGTTGGAATGAAGGTTTACCTTTGAGATATTTGAAAGATTCGACTTGGATTTTACGAGATCGTAATCAAAGACTCGATTTGGAAAGGGAGTTGTTTCATTTTTTAATGAGGTTGACATAGTAAAAGAACTATCCTCATAATCCACTGTATTTATAGTATTTGATAGAAAATAAAAAAAATGAAGGATGATTAAGGTCGCTGGAATAATCTTCGTGTTAATCCGGAAGATGGGAATGATGGTGGTAATCTTCCCATGGTGCCTCTCCTATCATCATTAACTAAATGATTCCTTCATTTGTAGAATCTACATGCGACCAAGGATCTGAAGAGGTGCCATATTCCTTAGACCTATCTATCCAAACACTCGATGAGCGTTGATTTGGGTTTGCCCCCGAGGCCAGGAAAATTGATTGCTACAATATTTCTAAAATGGCGATGATCCATGCTGACAAAATGTTCGGGAATCTTTCGAATCTTTTAGATATAGAAGATATCATATTGCAGGTTTCCACCGTGGTCACTTCCGCCAGATTACTCGGAGGCGGTAGGGAAAAAGTACCCATTAAGGCAGTGTCCTTTAGGAGGCCTACTCTGACATTTTGAAGCGATTGAGAGCTTCCATGGATCATTGGAATGCTTCCCGTAACTTGTGAACTATTGGGGAGGAATGTTTGTTGATCAACTATTGTGATTCCCCCTTGAAAAGGAAATGCAATCTTTCTAAAGTATGTTGACACAACTGCAGCCATAGCATAAATCCAGGGCCTTCCCAGTAGGATGTTGTAATCGAGGTTTCCATCGATAACTTCAACATCAATTTCTACTGTTTTTCCCCCAGTTCAACTTGCAAGTTACTTAAAATCCCGTATGGAGTGTATGTTCGTCCATAGAATGCTTTTAACGTCGTTGACGATCTTGACAAGGGTGGTGAGCCTAAAGTCTTCCAGTAACTCATTGACATAATACATGTAGATGCCCCCTCATCAATAATTGTTCGATGAACAATTTTGTTGAGGGCTTTCACTTGAATAAGGAAAGTGAGTTGAGCTGGTAACTGAGGGTCATATCCTTTATGATTAAAGGCCACAAGATTGGAATCCGCTGGGTCAATCCCACTTATTGCTGATAAGAAAGCCTGCTTCTGGGAGGGGCAATTTTGCAGTCTCTCATGTGTCGACATAGCGGACGGCGATTGGGCCAGGTCCTCTACTATATTATAATTCTGTGCTGCTCTGGCACGAGGATTAAATGTTGATTTTTGTACTACTCCTTTTGGCGGCTTTATCGTTAGCTCAGGAATGATGGGTGGCACAACTTCGGTCGAAGTTGTTGTCGAACTACTAGGTTGATCAGTAGCCTTGTTGTTCGACAGCTGTGGATTCCCGTAATCTTTATTCCTTGTCGATATCAAAGCATCATTTTGCTGTTTCGAAATGGACAACATAAGCACTTGGGATGGGGAAGCATTGTCACTAGCAACCAGATTGGTTCTTGGGTTTGGAAACGGATCAGTCAATACTGCTGAGGTTTTTGAGTTCTTGAAGAACTTCTTAATCTCAGCTTTATGTGGACAATCTTTCGTCCAATGATCCTCATCGCATATCTGACACCCTGAAGGGGGTTTCCTTTGCCCAGAAGGGTTTGCAGAAGATTTTTCAGGAGACGACTCCTCTTGTTTCTTCTTTTTCCCTTTCTTTTTCTTCTTGCCTCCTGGTTGCTTCGGTTCTTTGCCTTTGTTAGTCGACACGGCATTTACCTCTGAGGTGAGAAGTTCTTCATTTGCATTTTGACTAGAAACCGTACGGGCTTTCTTTGATGTAGCCTTTACGATTTTCGTGCTAGTCGTACCTATCACACCATCGCCGGCATGAGAGTCTTTGTTTGATTTAGGAGGAGGAGGAATGGAAAACTCTGGTCTAGGAGCATCAGGGATTTTGTCGTAGAGCGTGCCAGACTGAGTATAGATCAAGTCTAGATATTGCGCATGAGCAATGACTTGCTCTTCAGTGACGACCCCTCCCTTTGCCACATCTTCTATAATAGAAGGCAACAATGACTTAATAAACCATTCAACTAACAACTGATTAGGAACATATGTTTTTACCATTCTACGATGACATCGCCACTCATGAATATGATCAGATATGTGGGTGGCCGTCGTTTGTTTGAAATTGGTAAGAAGTTCTGTTCCTGTTTCGTACCTTATTCGTAACTGAAAATGGGTTAAAAAGGTTGTGGCAAGGGTGCTAAAGTTATTGAATGAAGCTCTAGGCAGTTCGATGTACCATTTTGCTTCCGGACCAATTAACGTTTGCTGAAAAAGGTGAAGCCTAATCGAATCATCATTAAGAGTGTTGGACGAACACCATAGATGAAAGGTCATCACATGATTCGACGGGTCTTCACCCAGATTTCTATTAAATTTAGGAATATCTGACAGAAGTTTATGAGGAATCGCTGGCCACCAAGGGGCATAAGTAATTGGATCATTTGTTAGCCGATTTAGATTCGGTAACTCTAAAGTTGCCACGAAAGGCAACTATTGATTCAGGTTCGGCGAAGCATACCCAGGATAAGATGGGATCGCCTGAGTAGTGGGTCTTTGCATACCAGCATAATGTATTTGATGCTGATAACTTTGGTAAGGCTGATGGGCATAACCATTATGATATGATTGATGTTGACTGTTTTGAATATACGGCTGCCCATTACCCGCAAAGCTTTGTTGCTTAGATCCTCGGTAAGCTTGTTGGAATTGCGGTTGTTGATATTGTACCAGCCATGGTTGTGAAGCCATTTGCTGTTGTCCAATACTGGCTGTTTGACCAAGATGAGGGGTAATAGTACCCATTTGAACCTGGGTCGCTCCGGTTAAGGAGCCACTAATCGGTGATTGTGGTGGTGTTGTGGAGACAAGAGGCTGTTGTATTATGACCTGAGAAACTTGAGGTTGGCATACAACAGGAAACGCTTGCACTTGCGACACCGTCACAATAGCCGGTGTAGTGGGGATATTTGACACAGGTAGACTTTGTTCCATTGAGTATACAAATCTTGGTTGTTGGGGCAGTATTGGCACCCAACCGTTGGATGTAATTCCAGCATGACCTGAATTCTGTTGCGAACTCTCATTTGGTTTTTCTCCCAGAGGGAACAATGAAAGGGCATACTGCCCTCCATACGACGGTAATCCAGTGCTCAAAGGAAAGATTTGCCTTTGGGGACCGGACTGCCCAAATTGATGCTGTTGCGAAGGATCAATTTGCTGAGACTCAACATAAGATATTCCAGATATTATTTTGGACGAACAAACGGGAACAGACCATACTGTTGAAACAGTCCCTGGATGGACTCCATCTAGCGGTTGAGAGCTAGTTGGGACAGATGGTACACCAGCGAACATTGTTGGAGTAGTAGCAGGAGGTTTTGCTGCTGCTGTGTCAGATGACACAGTCCTGGATGTCGAAGGTTGTTCAAACATATCTAGTCTATCCAAAAGATTTCCTAGCAATTCTACAGGAACTTGCGATGAAGGGAGACTAACTTCTGACGAAGAAGGATATAGGGTGATCCCAGCTCCAAAATGCGATGGAGTACTAGATGGAAGATCCTCCACAATCTCTTCTATAGTAATCAATCCAGGTGGGAGAGGTAGACCGTCAGGTCCATAAAATATTTTTGGCGCCGAAGAAGGTATAGACTCTGCAACGACAGATGTTGGAGGGATAACACCTTTCGAATCAGCTGTAGATGGAGCCGGTTCAGGAATAGAAGTGTTTACCGTTACACTAGGATCAGTTCTAATGTCCTCTTGTGGCTGCGGAACTTCTTCTGTAAAGGCAGGGATACCAGAAATGGTTGGAGTAACTGGAGTCCCTGAGGATGTTGGAACACAAGTTCCAAGCAAACCAGGGGACTTTGATCTAGTTAAATGAGTTCGCTTGGTCCGGAATAGTTTCGTTTCTAGAGTCAAAGACGGTTGACTCGTTAGTCTCCGCGAATGATGGGGTTTCGATTGACTTTCTTCCATGATTGCGGATTACTTGATCAACTCAAAATAAAGGGTAAAGTGTGATTCCGAATTAAATGAATTTTAGATGCTTTGACACAACTTGCTTTTTCAATTTTTAAGAGTCGAGAAAAAGATAAAGATGACTCTAGTCACCTTCAATTTTTAATGAGCCTGAAGTGAAAAAAGCTCAGATGACCTTTTCTTTTAAGGAGTCTGAAAAGGAACGAAAGAGACTACTCTAGAAATATAGACAGAGGGATTACCAAACCAATCGCAAAACTGCAGAATACTTTTTACGGTACGGCAGCCAATCTTCTCGAATGCTGTGTTCAGTGCATTGCGATTGATAGGGCGACAGACACAGCTTCTTCAGGATAAATGATATAGCCTATTGTGGTCTCCCAATATATACTCGACGGTACGTGGGAGCACAAGTCCATACTGACACTTGTCGTCTCAAAGAGGAGGAATCACCCAACCTACGATGAAAGTGATAGTTACCAGGCTTTACGATGCCGGAATACGTCTCTAGCCTAGACTTCTAAATGTTGTGCGTTAGGTTCCAAAGCGTTTTTATGTTCATTGAATTTATTTTACAGTTGATCTTTCTTAAGAAGTTTTCCTTTAAGGTTCACCGTGTGATGTAGATATATAATTCCTAAAATGCAATCTAAGATGATAAACAATCGTTTATTCTTCTTTTTGCAATGAAAATCCTAGCTACTAAGGAAAGAGAAGCGAGATTCTTTCAACATAGAGCAGAGAGCACACACTAGATGCACTGTCCTAAATCAAAATCAACAAGCAGTCTAAATGCAAATTCACATGCATGTATTTGTTTTCCGCTTTCTTAATGTGTGAATGACAAAAGGAATGCTAGGTACAAATCTGAATTATCTTTTCAAAGCGACAATACTAACAATTTTCTCTTCAAAAGACGAAATGACGACACTTTGCGATTTCGAATTGAAAACTGCTTTCAACACTTGAAATACTATTAATTCAAATCAAATACAAGAGTAACAATGTAATCAACCATCAAACGGAGTAGGATTCTTTTCTTTGACTGAAAATGACACTTGCGACACTTCCAAATCAAAAGACGACAGTTCGATTAAGCTACCTTTTTGTAAATGAGAACTGTAAATGGCGAAAAACACGTAAAAAAATTCACAATTCTTTGTACAATGGAGGCTGAATAATGCAAAGGAAGGGAGTTTCCACAGTGGTATACTGATCACAAACAACAAAACTCCTGAATAAAGCTGAAGAGAGTGAAGAAAAAACCAAAATATGGAGGCAGAAGCAGTCTTATCTGATCATTGCACATGTAACACAGGGAAACAGGGATGCATCTCACCTACTGCACATGGGAAGTGCGATGCATATAGATTGCCAAGAGGAGAAGGTGCGATGGTCCAGGGACGAGACTTTAACTTGGTTTTTGGTCACAGTTTGCAGCTCAGTTCAGGGATTTAGGCCGAGCTAATGATAGTTAGTAAATACAAATCATAGGGGCTGATCTAATGAGGTTACTTGAGCCACCACCAAGGCAATTAGGATGTTTGCAAATCAATTGTTCAGTTTATAAACAAAACCCAGAGATGGACTGAAGCAACATTGATCTACTTTGCACTTGCATAGCAAATGCAGTTCGAAGGCTAGCTGGCTTAACTTCAGGCTCCGTCTGTAGTTTATAAAGCAAAAAAATATAAACAAGCAAACAAGCTATTCGCTCCCCAGCGGAGTCGCCATTTTGTTATCGGGAAATCTAGTGTCCATTCAGAGCTGCTAGTCCCACTAAGACGGGTAGCTATCTTAGAAACAAACAAACTAAAGTTACTTTCGTTTTCCTTTATGAGAAGTAGATGAGAGAGAAGTAGAGAGTACCAACCTCAGTCTTTCGCTTGGCTCCTTGCTTGTTTCCTCTCTCCTTTGACAGATCTTTGCCGCTCCTTCCTTGCTTGTCCCGTTTCAAAGAGCACCTGTAAAGTCAAAGCAACATAATACCTTCAAAGCATAGAGATCTACAATCATAAACAATATAGGACCAGATATATATTGACCACATAAATGCATATACAATGAAACATACAAGAATGTGGAGGAAAACTCAAATAGATTTATTGATAGAAAGAATAGAAGAGAGGATTACAACCCATTGATCTGACCCAGCATCATCCTCCTAGCATGAAAGCCCTTCTTCACCTCATGAAAAGCTTAGATCACCCAACACTATGATATTCCAGAAAGAAACCAACAACACTTCCTTACAAAATACAAGATTCCAGCCTCTGGATCTCTCAGATGAGGGATCCATATATAGATATTTACAGAGGTGTGAGTCAACTCTGGGTTTTTGATTAGTGTCATTCCACTGATAGTTCTTGGTTCCACTTGGGGATTTCATTGATCTCTTACTCATCCTTGGGCGAATTCTGAGAGGCAAGTGTCATATGAGAAGTTTCTAGAAGATTCCTTGATCACCCTATAGAAGGACTTTTCAGTATGCATCACACCTCCCATGTGTATTAGGTGAGATGCATCGCACCCTGACCATGGAGCAAGTGAGATGGTCCAGTTTTGAGCAGTTCTGAGTAGTTTTCCATGGAGAACTTCTGGGAGATGATGTAATCAGATGACCTTGTTCCTTTAGGGTGTGAAACAACACTTTTAGGGACTCAGAAGCCCTTGGTTTATGGACATATATGATTGGGGTTGCAATGCCCAAATATTTCTATAACAGATACTATAAGTGGCTCTAGTGGCAATGATAAAGATACAAACAATGGTGAGAGACACTACAAGTGATTGATATAAAAACCCAATAGATACTTCCCAATTTGATAGGAGAGAAATGGAATTGGGACCTTACCCAGACAAGATAGAATTGTTGGAAGCAATTTGTGACATATTTAGAAGCCTCATTAAAACATTGGAAGATGAAGATATTAGTTGAAATTTTCAAAATAATTTGGAAAAATTGATTATAGATCCATAAGAAGAGGAAATTATCAATCATTTAGTTTCTTGATCACAACACATGGAGGTTAGGACACAAGAAGAAACTGATGTGATGTTGGATCTTGGGTTCGATGTCTATATTTTTCCAAGTAATCTTGAGAATCGATAGGGAGGCTCAAGCTATTATTTTCCCCATACAACTTAGACATAGAAATCGATACATGATTTATCCTATTGGATGACTAGAGGGTGTTGAAGCTAATGTTCATATACTTTGAATTAATTAAAATCATTGATGAGAAGGACCCTACCTATCCCTATTAAGAATTAAATATGTGAATAGAAATTATGTGATAATCAACCTAAAGAAGCAAGTAGTTTTATTTGAAGCAAAACATACATGAGTAATTCGAAAAATTGACCCATCCAAAGGATCCATATATACAATACCATGAGAGGTGATGTTGTTGACAAATTATAATACTTGAATGTATAGATGCATGACGATTATATTAATTCAACCATTGGTCACATTGTTAGTTGGCAAAGTGTTTGCTCATTTGATTTGTACATTAAGGAAGCATAATAAAATTGGTAAACATGAAACCATGAGTCTTCTGCTCAAAATTTCACCTTTGTCATATTTGTTTAATGGATTTGTGAAAAAATCAAGGATACACCTATTTATGATTACATGGGTGAAGGAATAGGTGAAGTAGAAGAATTATTTGATGCAACAGAATATAAAATTACCAATAAAACATCATGTTATTTTCTAGAAATAACATTGGCAGCTACACCCTCCTAGTCATGGGCTACAAATAAGTAATATATACAGTATTGGGAAGCTTGACTAGATATCAAGTGCCATTTCCAACCACCACCTTGAGTACTAGACGTTTGATGTTCCCGAGGTTGGAAACAAATCTATCTTACTTCCAAAAATATACCAAGGAGATAGATATCTTAAAGAACATTTGAAAACTTACAAAGTGTGATGGATCAAGGAAGGAAGTACATGGAATAGTTGGATACACAATTTTATCTTCATCTTGGGACTAATTCCGCAAACTTTGTATCTACACGTGGAAGCACAAAGACAAATTTGGAAGTAGGAGATGATAAGACAAGACTTTTGTTTAACATTCTCATAAAATAGTATGGCTACTAGTCCTTATTTTGTAGTAAAAACCATCAAATCGTTTTTACTCCTCAGTGTACCTAGTGGTCCACTATCATTCATTCATAATGAATATCAAATGCAGACATACTATTGGGACCTCGATAGAGTATTGGAATTAGATATGCTAACTAAGAAATTATTTTCCAATGTTGCACAAGAGATGTAAGATGATGATATAGAGAATCTAACCCATCTAAAGTTTAGAGAGTTGGAAGGAGAAAGTTCTATTAAAGTTACAATAAATGTCCCTACAAACCATATTTACAGGGGACCCTTCACAATTAAATCATATTAACATTAGGATATAAAGTCAACCCCACTGTTCCATATGTAAGGGATTATTGGGATGAGTAGATAGTGAGTAAGGATGTGCTTTTGATACAAAAGTTATTTATTTATTCATGAGGAATTAGTTGAAATGAAAGGAATTTTAGAGGAGGTGTGGATTTATTTGAAGCTATTTGCTAAACATATTATGAGAAGGTTGTATCTACTGGATCCATAGATAAATGATAGAGTAAAAGAATAAATAAATTAAATGATGGCTACAAGCGTAGATAGTAGAGGAGTTAGATTAAATCGATCCAATTGTAATCTAGGAGAAAACCCGCCGCATAGGCGTTGGTATACAATATGCATTGATTTCAAAGGTTGGAATGTAGCTTTTGTTCATGAACCCTTCCCTACTCCTTTTAGATTGAGGTACTTGACCATGTTGTGGGTAAGAAATCATATTCATTCACATATGGTTGATCTAGGTACCCTCAAGTCTACATCATAGAAGAATATAAGAAAAAAATAAAGTTAGCAACAAAGTGGGGTTCTTATGCATACAATTTTATGCTATTTAGTTTCAAAAAAACACCTTGCGGTATTTTAAAGGATTGTTATTGTAGTATTTTGACTACATCCATAAGTTCATAGTTTGCTAAAGGACCATTTAGAAATGTTGAGGCTAATGTTTAAATTATTTTGTTAATGCTAAATCTATTTACCTCTAAGTAATTGCATCCCCAATACACTATTTAGCACACTTTTAGTCGCGCTATGTGAAAGGATGGAATTTTAGTAGATCCTATGAAGATTTTTTACACCACTAATGAATACACACACTCTAAGAGTGACACTGGGACACACATGATACTACAAAAGGCTTATTATGGGATACATATCCATTGCAAAAATGATGGAGAAGTTATTGAAGAAAAAATAAGAATCCAAGGGGGATGAAAAGTGTTAGGTTTACATTGACCTATTGAAACAAAAAATGGTAACTATCCCTATACAAGTATTCCCTAATTTTATGTTCAAGTTTCATGCCCATGTTGATGCAACCATAATTGCATTAAGAGTAGTCCCATCAAAATGAAGATAAGGAAACCTAGGTTACTCCATATACTTAATAGGAAACCATGTAGAGTAGAATGCAAGAACACTACCATAAAACATGAAGGTCTAGCTATGGTATATTCATTATAGTATTTTAATCAATTTATGCTTGGTAACCATTTTAAATGTTATATTGATCGTTATGATTTAAATTATTTGGTTAATAACCATAATCAAGGTTGAATTTGTAGATAGTTACCTTTATTATAACATTTTTATTTTGAATTTATTGTGAGGTTAGGGAAGAATAATGTGGAACTTGATTATTTTTCATGAATAGAATTAGGAGAATATGAAAAATACTTAAATGATTATTGGATGGATTAAGATCTATTTAGAGTTGAAGCAATTCTAGATTACCTCGAAGAGATTGATATATTTTTTGCAATAAGGGCTACCCCACAAGGACATTTTACATCCTAGAAGAACCACTTAGTAGAAAGAAAAATTGCACCTTGAGTGTAAGAAATATGTATGTAATTAGTTTGGATGGAATTATTAGGTGTTGCATCATGAATAATGAGAAATAAATAATCCTCCGAATATTCCTTGAAAGAGTTGAAAGATATTACTATGGAGGTAAGGCCAAAAGTATTTTTTACAGACATGATTTGGTGACTTGCTATATTTAAAGATGTGGAGGACTACGTGAAATCATGCAATGTTTATCAAAGGGTTGGAAAAACCTCTTGAAATGATAATTTTCCATTGTGGCCACATCACATCCATTTGAGAAATGGGTTGTGGACTTTATTGGATCAATTTATACCCCAACTTGAATTTTTGGTGCTTGATACATAATTAAATCTATTGATTACCTATTTAGATGGGTAGAAGAAATTCTTATGTGACAATATAGTAACTTAATTCATTTTTGAACATTGTAACACCCTGTTTTTGAACCTTGGTTTGTAAATGTAACTTAGTTTACATGTTTCTATGAGTTGTGGCATGGACACCTCATTAAAATTTGAATGGTGTAATAATACTTTGTTGTTAATGGAAAATTTGTTGAAATAGGTGGAGCACTGACACTAACCATGATGGCATGAGTGGAAACTAGTGAGGGGGAATCATGGGAACTATTTCCTAGTAAAATAGCCCTTGCTAAGAATTCTTTTGCTAAGTTGAATAAAAAACACATTCTTTTTCATCTTCCAAGAAATTAATTGTTGAGGGAAATAATTTTTAAATAACTAATTCCCATAATTATGATGGGTAGTTGAAAATGGAACAAAAACAATCCTTTTGAGGTATGGGAAAATACCCACCTCAAAATCACTACTTTGACACATGAAATCCCATTCTTAGAGGCAATATACCAGAATAAATGCATGAGTAACGAGAAATGGATGCAAGTGAATGGGTTTAGGGGTAAAATTGTCATCTTTATCTTACTCTTCCCATTCAAACTTTGGAGTTGAGAGATTACCAAAGTTGGGGGGTGATATAGACATGATTTTCACTGATAAGCTAGGGCCAGTTAATGCTAACCCAATATAACACTTGGATTTTGGTGTTAACCTAGGTGACATGCCCCCCTTAATGGAATACTTTTCCAAGGATTCTGACTCACTGCCAAGGGGTTTTTTTGTTTGGTGAGGAGCCTTTCCAGGGGTGTCATGCCTCCTGGGTTATGGGGGAGGCTATTACCACCTTAGGCCTTGGACAACTTCAAAAGACTCCCAAGTCTTAGGAGGACTAGTGATAGAAACCTAAAATGATACAGGGGGGTCTATATCAAGAAAAAAGTTGACTTTGAAGCATACATGGGAACAAGCAATTATGGAAGTAGTCTAGGGTAAAAAAAAAATCATATCTAGGGTTATTAAAGTAGTTAAAACCCTTTCTAGGCTTATGTCTATAAATGTTGAAGATCCTCAAATGGATGGAAGATGATAATAGTCCATATGTGTTGTTTACATAAAAACTATGGGCATGGGTGATCCCTTAATAAGGGACTTGAAAAATTGTTGATGAGTTGGGATTTTGTCATATTTGATGTGAAGGGGTATTATGGAGGAATTATCACTTATTTGTACTTGAAAGTTTCTTTAATAATCTATTTTGTTGTGTTTTTAGGCCTTTGTCTTATAGGGTTGGTGCAACAATCTTGAGTTTACTTTGACTTTGCTTAATTTCGATGGACCCTATTACAAGAAATAAGTGTTTTGGTCGAGGTTACTCTCGACATAGTGGGTAAAGGTGACAAATATAACCATTGGGAGAGACTTGAACCTTACACTCAATAGAGGGAGGGTGATTAATCTTCTCGCCATGATAGGTTGCCCAATTTTTTTCTTGATCACTTCAAGCTAGTTAGATGGATTGATATAGAGTGACTAGAATTGACGTCCACATGGAAAATAACAAAGATAAGAGAGATGGCGTCACCAACTGCTTGTATATATTTATACTACATCACACTTTATTGGAAAAGTTAATAAGTTTCAGGTCATGGGTGGATGCCTTGAGGTGCTCACATCACTTTTTGACTTTCCTAGAACTACGTACGAGAGATGAAAAATTGAAGGCTCCATTTAAGTAAAATCACTTTTGGTTAAAAGAAGGTGAATTATGTGAGATAGTGAAGTCTTATTGGGAACTTGTGGATGCACATTATGAGGATTCAACTTGCATACAATTGACAAACTCATTAAGGTTGGTAAAAGAAAAAGTGGTGCTTTAGGTAGCAGGAAGGTTAAAGACTCAAGAGGGAATTTAAAGATAGTGGAACAAAGTATAGAAATATTATTTAAGGATCACCCTATTGGTTTTCTTAGTGGAACAAAGTATAGAAATATTATATAAGGATCACCCTATTGGTTTTCTTAATGAAGAGGTTTTAAGGAAAATAAAGGATTTCCAAGTTCATTCAAACAAGCTCTTCTTGGATAAGGAGAAATGTTGGCACATTGCAAGTAGAGACACATAGATGTATTTGAGAGATTAGAACTCTAACTTCTCCAAATATTTACAAAATTCAGAAGAGCCAAAAAACTATATGGGAAATGAAGGACCAAGAGGGGAACAATGTTAGAGGATTCAAGGGACTAGTAGCTCTAGGTATTCATCACTTCCAAGACATGTTCAAGGAACTTGAGCGGGCCAATATCAGTGAAAATTTGAAGGTGATCTCTTTGTTCCCTAGAATGATTGAGGAAGAGGAAAATTATGAGTTATTAAAGCACTTATAATGGAGAATTTCCAAGGGGCACTCTAGTGATTTAATAAGGAAAAGTGTCTTAGTCTTGATGGTGGCTTGTTGATTTTTATTTTTATTTATTTGAGTTATTGGAGAGGAAATTTTAAAATTTGTGGATGTATTTTTTTACAGTTAAGGTCCTTCGAAGTCTTAGTGCCACCGCCTTTCCATTAATACAAAAATTAGACTATATTAATGTAATATATGGATTGATATTTTTCTTCTTTAAAGCTACTCGAAGACTTAGATAAGGCTTCCCACTATCTGCTTATCTTTTCTACTGGTAGCAAAGGGGTTGAGTGAACAATATATGAGTTGAATACAAGAAGAATGTTATAAGGTATTTAGGTAGGAAGATGGATTTCCATAATGAATTTCTTGTTCATTTATGATGTGTTATTGTTTCATCTAGAAATTTAGTGGAAGATCTGTAACCTATTGGATCTCTTTTACTCCCTAATTAATTTAGAGGTTCCCATCTCTCCAAGTGGAAGGTAATAGCTAAACCCAAAAAATAAGAAGTATGGGACCTCAAAGATATCCATATTTTTGTGCAATCCTTAGTTATGTAATTAGTGTGGCAACTTCTCTTCAGGGACAAATTGAGGAGAAGAATCATTATTTGAAAGAAGATGGCCCCAAATTACTTGAAGGAAGCATACAAAATGTCTCTAGTCATTGGAAAGAACTAATATCACAAGAATATCCAATGATAGGTCAAAACTTCGCTTGGTTGGTAGGGAATGTTTAATAGGTTAGGGTCAAATTCGATGCCATTATTGATTGTGGGTAGAAAATTTTTCTTCGAGTAATGATTACTACCCATATACAAGAATTGAGGCTCTGTACTCTTAACAAGTTTGATAAACCCCACGAAACTACACTTTGGGCTCAAGGCTAGAGCTTGTCTCAATATTTGAAGTTGGAAGGTGAGTTAGGGCGCTGTTAGGAGTTTTTTTTGGTTGATATTTGGAAAGCACACATTCAACTGAAGGACACATCGATGAATTCAAATGGGATAATAATCTATTTAGTGTTTATGGTAAATCTTGGATACCAATCATTATTACAACAAGATGGGGTTGAATGGGTCTAGTGGTGGAAAAAGTTGTGTAAGGTAAGGGAACCAATCAAGTGTACCCTCTTTATGTGGCTATTGTTTTTCAATTGAGTTACGACATGGGATATTATCTAAAGGAGACAATTCTAGGGGCCAAGCTAGTTTCCTCTATGTAAGATGAACAATAGGGCCACCTCCCACCTTTTCCTAGATTGTTCCTTCTCGATGCATGTATGGAGTGAGATTGATAGCCAGTTAGGCCTCACTAATCTATGAAAGCGTTGATGGCCCAAAATCACCATTCAACATGATAAGGGATAGCACCCAGTTGGGAACTTAAAGTAGTTCCTTTTCCGCTTGGAATGGTGGTTCCAACCGGTTAAACTAGGTCCAATTACCTTCTTTCTATCTCTACTGGCTTAAAGTATGCCTTTTTATTACCAATAGAGAAGAGACATCATAGCAGCCCTCTTGTTGAGCTCATGAAAGAAAGTGATCCTTAAGATGATCTAGGGCTCAACCAATCCACAACTAAAGTTTTCCTCTTTGATAAGATGAATTTTAGAAATGTAATAATTAATTTAAATGAAAACTAATCTTAGAATACAAGAAAAATGAAAAAAATCCTAAGTCTATTTCGGTTAGGAAATGTAGATCTAATCCAACTGAGAGAAAAGTAATTAAATGATTGGGATTTTAACATGCCTGGGTTTAGATGAATATCTCGCTAATGAAATAGTTCTACTAGTTGATATTATAATTACCAAAACATACTCTGTTCAGAGACCAATTAACAATGAATAATTAACCAATAACATTAGGAAATAGTCCACTAAATGTCATTGGTAATTAAATTGAATTTAGATAACATATTTTTGAGTAAATAGTTGCTCAGAAATATGATTTGAGAATAAGTGCAAAAGCAAAAAATTAACAACAGATCTACGAAGCTAATGAACTAGATAACTAATACAAAATTTCTTCATCTTCACATTAAACAATAGTTCTCAACATGAAAAACATTTTACACATATCTGTCATTAAAAACCATGAAATTTGCATTAAAAATAGTAGTATTTAAAATAAAAATGGATTAAAACCTTGTCTCTATGCTCTGTTCCTTGAATTTATCTCCAACAAACTTTCTCAAATCATAAACCTCACCATTAAAAGAAAGAGCTGCAATAGTGCAAGCTCTACTCCCAATACAAAGTCTAGAATTCAAAAATACAAATCCCAATAACTTAGATATGAGTTTTCCCCCCTCATCTATAGCTAAAAATCCCTTACAAAAATGCTTCATAATTCCTTAGGTGCATAGAAGAGGAACTTCTTTTTTCCATTCTACAAACCACTATTTATAATTACAAAAGGAAATTGAAAATAAGAGAGTTGTAGGAGAATGAATTTGCTCCCATAAATTTGATTGGCCTAAATATTTTTCCTCTCTTTCTAGAGAAATTTCATTGATTCAAATCTTCTCTTCTTCATATCTAAACTGTTCTCGTGCAAAAAACCAATCAAAATTAAATTAAAATGCAAATCAAAATAAAAAATACAAAATCTGGAAAATAAACATCTCCAATCAAATTTTAATTAATTAAATAAATAAAATTAAATTTATTCTTTTCATTTATCCTTGTAAATATATTATAGGTCAAAAAGAACATAATTTAAGGGATTTGCAATCAACAAAGACTTTGAGCAAATGAAAATGCAAAAATTAAACTCAGAAAATTAGTTTTGGTTACAAATTCGGAGCTTAATTTTCTACTAATTTTTAGACTCATTTAATGAATGAATATGGTCATGCAACCAATTCAAATATATTCTCCATGATTTTATCTATCTAATGAGCCATCTTGGATCTCATTTGGTCAAGTAAAACTCAACTTATGAGCTCCCAAAGCTGACGTGTCAAAATTGCGAGAATTCTAGAAACAATTCTGCCTAGGCCAAAATTAAGAAAATTTAATTAAAATTTTTAATTCTAATCCTAATTAACTATTAATTAATTATTTTATTAACCAAAAATATACAATTTAATTACAATTATAAATTTAATTAATATAATTAGAAACTTTAAATTAATTTAATTACAGAGTAATTAAAAAATATAATTTATTGAATTAACTATTATATTATAATTAAAATAATTAAAAAATTTAATTAAACAAACACATTTCAAGTGGTTATTGGTCCAACTGAATGAGCATAGGGGCTATTTGGTTCCATTTGCATGGACCAAGCATAATGAGGAGGGAGGCTTCCTTATGGAGTGAGAGGAGTAAACGATAAAGGGAGGAGGGAGACATAAGATATCGTAACATTGGATTTTTAAAATATTGAAAGATTTTAATATTGTTCTACGATGGAATGAAACCTCCAAGGTCCAATAAAACGTGGAGTATCGGAGGTATGGTGCATCAGGGGTTATAAATGAAAACAAGTTCCAAGGTTTAAAAAGGTTCCGATATTTTGAGGTGTATGGGAGATAAAGTGAAGTGGGTCTAGGTGGAGTTGGAGTCATAATATTATTGAGGTTTTGAATATCAGAAGATTTTAATTGAAGTGTTATGATAAAACAAGTTCTGATATAGCATGCAAAAAGAGCATTGGAGGGGAGAGAACATAAGAGGTGAGGTGAAGTGGGGCCTACGTGGAGTGGATTATCGAGGTTTTGAATTTCAGAAGATTTTAATTGAAGTGTTACAATAAAACAAGTTCTGATATAGCATACGAAAAGAACATTGGTGGGGAGAGAACATAAGAGGTGACGTGAAGTGGGGCCTACTTGGAGTGGGTCCATTCCATCATAAACAACAGAATTTAAAAATCCGACAAAATGAACTATAACAACTTTGTAATTTAAAAATCCGACAAAATGAACTACAACCACTTTGCAATTTTAAGATTTCAGGTCTCGTAATTTCTTTTAAAATGAGATTTAATCATAAACTTACAAAATCCGAAAACACCATAATTTTAATTGTTCTACAATTTGGCTGTGGTGATTATGTAGGAACATTAACGAAAATGAATTAATAAGCAAAAAAATAACTAGGAATCAATATTTACAATTAATTTACAAAAATGAAAATAATATACATTTTTTAGCCTTGGTGGTAAAAATGATTGAACTTCAGATAAGCACCATTTGCAAATCGTGCAACCAAATGAGATGAAATGAGTATCGATGGAAAGTTAACGAAAATTTGAATGCAATGAAGCAATCAAAATAAAATTTTGGAGAAAATGAAAATTTGGCAAAATTGTAGAACACTTAACTAAAAGAAAATATTAAAAGACGATTTAGCCAAAATTTATGGAAATGGTCCACATTATTTGAAATAAATAAGTAAAAAAGGGGGGGGGGAGTTGAGTTTTCACCTCAACAATGGTGACACATGGGGAAGAACCAATTATCTCTGATTAAAGATATTGAACTTCACTTTACCCAAAGGTTAAAAATGACGGATTCCATTAAATTGTCAAACAATAAAAATTTCCATGGGTCCCACATAAATAGATTAAGTAATATGAGCTAGAAAAGATAATTACTCAAATAAGGTTGAGAAAAAATCATGAATCCAAATTTTGGGAAAAAATTATTTTAGGATTACCTCGTTTGAAAAAAATAGAAGAAGGTACAGATAGGAGTTTTTGATAAACCATATATCCATTGTTATGAATGGCCTCTCACATTGCTTCGCTGCCAGTAGAGTATGAACAATACCTTGACAATGTTTTATTTTATTCCATACAAGCATGGCCCCGCTGCCAGCGAGCATTAATAGCCCCGATGAGTTTACTTGTATTTCCCATGCTTCATCTTTTAACCACCCTTCTGATAAGCGAATTTGCGAGCTTTAGTTTATGATGTACCTGAGTGAAAGAGGTGGGATGGTAATAAAGACATATGCTAATGGATATAATATTTCCATAATCTTGACTCCAAATCTTTCCTCACGACTATTATTAAGAGGTTTTTAATAAAGTGGAGGGATGAGAAGGATCCATTGAGTTAAACTCAAGTCAGTTATTTCCTTGAAAATGTGAACTATATCACTTAGAAATGATACATGTTCCTCCATGGAAAGATTTAAAAGCAATATGGCTTCATGATTCCATAAAGATATACCTTTAATGGTAAATGAAACTCATTGAAATAGATAGAGTAAAGATTTCCCATGTATTCCAACCACTGTTGGGCGAGGAAAATTGTTGGGTTGTGTTATATTCTTTCCATGACTAGCCACCCTAGTTAACTGGGGGGTTAGAGGGGGGGCAGAGCCCTCCCTTCATTGTGACGATTGCACAATGGGGGGTCACATGGGGTTTGAGGGGGTGGGTAGCCCCCCTCTAAGGGGTCTAGGGCAGTGCTTGAGAATTTTTTTTGGACCCTATATTAGGTGGGGCGAACCTACCTATGGGTTTGTCCATGGTTTTCGCACATGGTTTTGGGCGCGATGGTTTTCGATCCATGGTATTAGATGCTTTGGCATGTATATATATGTATTGTAGCATTGAAAGGAACATAATGAAAAATCAAGATGGTAGTTTCGGTTTTGGGATCCAGAGGAAAATCTCTGTGTATATGTGTTTTATGTGTTATGCTCTCACATTGTTTATTTTCTGTTCTTCGAATTCATAAGCAGGTAATTTCTGTATGAGGTTAAAACCTACATTTTGTATCAGAGTTGTTTTGGCTTCAAGGGGACGCCTTTGTTGCTGAGGGGTTTCACTCGGGCCTGTGGTAGATCCTGTTCAGTGGGAGATCCGCGGGATCGATTCTGGTGGTGAAAGAATATGGCGAGAAGTGGAAAGATAGAAATCAAGAAATTTAATGGTCAGAGTTTTGAGTTGTGGAAACTCAAGATGGAGGATTTGTTGGTGGGCAAATATTAGTGGATTGCGGTAGATCCAGGGTACTAAACCAACAGGAGTGTCTGATGAAGAATGGAAGAAGTTGGTTCGGAAGGCAAAGAGAACAATACAATTGTGTGTCTCAGATTCAGTATTGCTGAATGTATCAAGGGAAGCTACAATGAAGGCTTTGTGGGACAAGTTAGGGACTTTGTACCAATCTGAGTCTCTGGTGAATAAAATGTTCCTATGGAAAAAACTGTATAACCTGAGGATGAAAGATGGAGACTCGGTGACAGAGCATTTGAATGCATTTAATATTATGGTAAGTCAGTTATTGTTTGTTGATATTAAAATTTCAGATGAAGATAAGTGAATTAGTTTGTTGTGTTCTCTACCATATTCGTGGGATAGTTTGGTTATTGCAATACGTAGCAATGCAACTGCCTTGAAGTTTGATGAAATTGTCTCATCTTTATTGATGAAGGAGATGATATGGAAAAATATGGAGAGCCAAAATGGTGATGCCATGTCTGTACGAGGACGGTCCCTGAACAGAAACAAAAATAAGTCATCGAGTAGGAGATCTAAATCTAGAAGGAGATCTAAATCTCCAGGAAAACCTGTAAAGGTGGTGTGATGGTAATGCAGAAAGGAAGGGCACTACAAAAGGGACTGTAAATCTAAATCTCTTGAAAAAGGAAAGGGATTTGATGATGCTCCTTCTGCAAAGGTGAAAACCACCTCAGATGAAGGTGGGGATGTGTACTTGGCTTCTTCAAGTACACATGTAGATCATGAGGCATGGTTGATTGACTCAGGTGCATCTTTTCACTTCACTCCTCATAGAGAGTGGTTCCTGCGAGCATGAGAAATACGATGGTGGTGATGTCATCTTAGGGGATGACAGGAAGTCTAGAATCGTTGGTCGCGGAAAATTCAAGTTGAATTTGCAAGGTGGAAGGATTATAACACTTCCGGGTGTTCTGCATATTCCTGCATTAGCCATAAATTTGATTTTTGTAAGCAAGCTGGATGATGCAGGTGTAAAAACAGTGTTCAAGAAAGATACTTGCAAGATGGTTCGAGGAGCACTGGTATTGATGCGGGAAGTTCGGATTGGAACTCTATACAAGCTGCAAGGTAGAACTGTTATTGATGGGTGCAACGATTATGTGGTTCCTGAAAGTGGAGCAGAAAATCTAGTGGTCTCTGGAGAAAACACCATGCTATGGCATGAAAGGCTTGGACATATTGGAGAGAAGGGCCTTTAAATACTTCATGGTAAAGGTATGGTAGAAGGTATGACTAATAGCTCTCTGGATTTTGATTTATGTGAAAATTGTGTATATGGGAAGCAGAATTGGGTGAGTTTCCCCTCTGGTGGTAAGAGCGTGAAACATATATTAGAGTTTGTCCACAATGATGTGTTTGGACCTGTGAAGGTTCCATCACTGGGTAAGTCTGTGTACTATGTATCATCTATATATTACTTCTCAAGGAATACATGGATATATTTCCTCAAGAAGAAATCAGAAGTCTTTGACAGGTTTAAAGAATATAAGGCTTTAGTGGAAAATTAGACAGAGAAGAAGATAAAGGTGTTGAGGACAGATAACAGCGGAGAGTTTTGCAGCAAGAAATTTGAATAATTCTATAAGAATTGTGGTATAGCACGGCATAAGGCTACTTCATATACACCTAAACAAAATGGAGTTGCAGAAAGAATGAACAAGACATTGATGGAAAGGGCAAGAAGCATGCTCAGTGGTGCCGGGCTAGGAATGGAATTTTGGGCAGAGGTGGTGGAGACAACATGTTACCTGGTCAACATATCACCTTCATCAACTTTGGAGGATAAGACTCCACAAGAGGTATGGACTGGTAAGAAACCCTCTCTTTCACATCTAAGAGTATTTAGATGTGATGCATATGTACATGTTCCAAAGGAGAAAAGAACAAATTTGGATAGTAAATCTGAAAAGTGCATCTTTATTGGGTATATGGATGGTTTAAAGGGTTATTACCTTTGGAACCCAGTAATAAGGAAGGTTGTGTATAGCCGAGATGTGGTGTTCAGAGAGGTGAAAATTTTTATTAAGCATGAAGTCCCATCAAAGGAACCCGAGAAGATAAAGTTTGAGCTAAAGGAGGAAGAATCAGATTCTACAATAGAAGAGGAATTAGAAGATGAAGAGCCAAAAACTCCGGTTGTGAGAAGATCAGTTCAAGAAAGAAGGCAGCTAGAAAGGTATAGTCCATCTACTTTCTATTCAAATTTTTATTTATTTATTACTGATGATGATCCTAGAATTGTGAAGGAAGCAGTAGATTCGGAGGATGGAAAACTCTGGAAAGAGGCAATGGTTGATGAAATGACATCTTTTCAGAAAAATGAGGCTTGGGATATTGTGAAGTTTCCAGCTGGAAGGAAATCCATTGGCAACAAATGGGTGTTCAAGAAGAAGACAAATGCAGAAGGAAAGGTGGAGAAATACAAAGCTTGGTTGGTAGAAAAAGGTTATTCCCAGGTGCCGGGAATTGTTTTTGGTGATATTTTTTCTCGTGTTGTCAAGGTAGCTTCTATTAGATTACTTTTATCTGTTGCTACTACTTTTGATTTTGAGGTAGAACAAATGGATGTGAAGACAACATTTCTCCATGGGGATCTAGAAGAGTAGATCTACATGAAGCAACCTGAAGGCTTTGCGGTGAAGGGTAAGAAAGAACTAGTATGCAAGTTAAATAAGTCTCTGTATGGGCTAAAACAATCACCAAGGATGTGGTATCAAAAATTTGATACATTTATACAGGGACTTGGCTTCACCAAAAGCAAAGCAAATCACTGTGTGTATTTTAAATTAATTGGTGACCGTGTTATTTATCTGATCTTGTATGTGGATGACATGTTGCTAGTTGGAAATGGAAAGGAAAATATCCAGGATTTGAAGGCCCATTTGTCCTCCAAATTCGACATGAAAGATCTTGGTGCTGCAAACTATATTTTGGGCATGGAAATTAGAAGAGATTGGGAAAAGAGGAAGCTTTGGTTAAACTAGAGGAAGTATGTTGAGACAATATTGCAGAGGTTTAATACGCAGGATAGTAAACCAGTGAAGGTTCATATTCCTGTAGGTGTAAAGTTATCAACTGAAAAGTGTCCCAAGAGACACGAAGAGGAAGAGGAAATGTCCCGTTTTCCATATGCAAGTGTAGTTGGTAGCCTGATGTATGTGATGGTATGTACTAGGCCAAACATTGCACATGCAGTGGGAGTATTGAGCAGGTTTGTGTCAAAACCAGGGAAGGAGCATTGGAAAATAGTGAAGCCGGTTTTCAGGTATTTGCGTGGTACTAGTGATTATGGTTTATGATACCAAGGAAGACCAGAATTGGATAGAATTTTGGATATTCGTGGCTTTTTTGATGCAGACTGGGTTGGAGATCTGGATCATAGAAGATCTACAAGTGGGTATGTGTTTAACCTATTTTGAGGTGCAGTCAGTTGGATGAGTAAGAAACAATCTGTAGTGGTAATATCAACTATAGAGGTAGAATACATGGCAACCACTCATGCAAGAAAGGAAGTAGTTTGGTTGCAGAGATTGTGTTCAAGTATGGGGTTAGTATAGGGAGCTATAAGGATAGACTGTGACAGCCAAAGTGAAATTTTCTTGGCAAAGAACCTTGCTTATCATTCAAATACAAAGCATATTGATGCTTAGTATCACTTTGTGAGGGATACGATAGAAGACAAAAAGGTGTTGCTGGTAAAGGTGGACACTTTGAAGAATACTGCAGATGCATTGACAAAATCTGTGAGCTCTGAGAAGTTCTCTTGGTGTAGAGAAATAATGGGTGTTGCAGGGCTAGATAAATGACTAAGCTCTCTTGTGGTCCCCTGTGGAAAGAAAACAACAAGTGGGAGAATGTTGGGTTGTGTTATATTCTTTTGTTGCGCCGATTGCGTAGCGGGGGGGGTCACATGGGGTTTGAGGGGGGCGGGTAGCCCACTATACGGGGTCTGGGGTAGTGCCCCAGGGAATTTTTTTTGGGACCCTATATTAGGTGGGGCAAACCTACCTATGGTTTTGTGCATGGTTTTCGCACATGGTTTTGGGCGCGATGGTTTTCGGTCCATGGAATTGGATGCTTTGGCATGTATATATATGTATTGTAACATTGAAAGGAACATAATAAAAAATTGAGCTGGTAGTCCTTGTTTTGGGATCCAGAGGAAAATATCTGTGCATATGTGTTTTATGTGTTATGCTCTTGCATTGTTTATTTTCTGTTATTAGAATTCGTATGCAGGTAATTTCTGTACGAGGTTAAAACCTACAAAAATGCCTTCCACATAAATCATAGTGGGGGCACCAAAATCAAATTATGAGCAATGGAAAAAGTGAAAAAAGGAATCGAAACTGAAATTAAAGATGAAAGCAACAATTCCAAACATGTAAACATGAGAAAGAAAACATTGAAAGAAAAGCCCAAATTAAATACAAATCCAACAAGACTAATTATAAAATGTCTCAACAAAAATAAAAATAAAAAATAAAAGAATATAATCATGTGAATGTTCATTTTATACTGAGATTTTAATAAATTTTTATCTTGAAGAGTTATAAGAAACGAGTCTCTCAAAACATAAAGTGAATCACAAATATGAGGTAAAATGAAGCTAAATGAGAAGTCTTTGTCTCTTGCAAATTTTCTTATTTCACAGCGAAACTTGCAATAAAAGCATCTTAAAAATTTTCTGATCAAATCAGTGTTTGGGAAAGAAACTAAAAGGTTGAGGGACTCCCCAATTTAGCTAATGTGAACGTCACTACTTCCCTTCCAAAAACTTGAAAATAAACAAGGGGAAGAAGTCTCAAATTTGAGGTGTGTAATAATTCTTACAGACCTACAAAACATATATAAATGAGCAAAAACTAAAAACAAATCTAAAAACAAAATGTAAAGAAATGGAAAATGACGACAATAGGTGTATGAACCTTACCATTGGAGAATTTAGTTTAAAGTTCTACGTGAGAAATACCATTTTTCCCAACCAAAGATAACCTGTTTTTTTTGTTATTGGAATTTAAATTATGAAGAAGTTGAACTTTTTGAATTCTCATTGACGCAAAATCGTCATTTATTAAATCTGAAATAGAGCCAGCAGTAAACTAGAAAATGATTTCTCACGTTCAAGGAACAAGAAGTAAACCAAGTCTATCTAAAATGGAAAATGAATATATTCTTCTTTAAGTTAATCGCAACGAGAAATTTTTTCTTTATATTTTAGATTTCATATGCACTCCATGATTTGAAAATCAAGATCAAGTCCCAACCTATATATTACTTTATATGTATATGGAGAGGACTTTTGAACCTTTGCATGATAAATATGGAATGCTATAACAAAAATTTAAACAAAAGAGAATTCAAACATGACTTAACCATGATCCATTACCTTTACCTTACCTTTACCTGTTCCAAATTCCTACCAGCTAGTTACATCATCATAGTGATTATTCAAGAGTATCTTTGAAACGAAAGCTAGGATGCATACTAAAATACGAATAAGATAATGAAATGAGCATTCAATAATGAGACAAAGTAAAAACATAAGCAAACCACAAGTGATGAAATTTTCATTAGCCAGGAAGATTTCCAAGAGAGCAAAAGATGCCCATGTGCACATACCATGACGACTATATATCCCCAAAGTCACTTAGTCATCACGAGAAATGAATGCTTGGATGTTGGACTAAATTATAATTATAAATACATCCAAGCTCTCAAACATCATGATAACCTGATAAGTCGAACTATATAGTAATGGATGAATTGACGAGAGACCAACAATAATATATAATACGATATCTCACTAGTCTGAAAAAATAAAAGGCTCATAATAGAGAGAAATGGAAATCTTGGAAGAATGAATAATTGAGGATCAGAACTCCAAGATTTACTAGTTAGAGGTTCCGAGTTGTTTCATTAGAAAGGAATGTGACTAAAGTGGATGCAAGATGAATGAGTGAACTAAAATGGTTCAATTCAAACTGGAACATATGAGATTCGGAAGGGGCAAAGAGAAAATCATGGATAAGATCATATGCTACAAGATTTTGCAATTTCCTTCGCTTGTAGAAAATCTGGACAAGAAAGAGTCTAACATTCGATTTCATCTACATTAATGATTATTGGCTCATCTCACATTTTTGTGAAGCAAGGAATAAGAAAGGAAGCAATACTATAGAATACTAAGATTTTGATGAAAAACAAATGATTTCCTAAACATGTCAATGGTCTAGAAAGGGCCGACTGCTTGCTTTATTGTAAAGCTAAGTAAAAATCAAGTCTACAAGTCAAGCTAAGGAAGACCTACAAAAGAAACAAAACATAAATAAGAAATAAACTAATAGAAAAGAGAAATTGACAACATATGAGATGAACATGTCAATGCATACCTAGAAGAATTTTGACTATAAATTTACTATGTAGATCTCTAAGTTCTCCCATTCATTTCTCAAAATTTGCATATGTTCAAAATAATCTATTTATTAAATTAAAATTCTAAGTAATGTGCTTTCAATTTGCATCCGCTTTACATTGAGGGACAAGAGTGGTGAAATTGAACCCCTATAAATACTTATGAATTGAAAATTGGGTATTCTAAAAAATTATCAGGCCATAGCAATTCTTTAAAACTTCACCATATATGATTTTATAACAAAAACATTTTAAAAAATGTGATGAAGTTTTGCAAAAGTAAGACAATCAAGCGAACCATAAGTGTATATGATTCGACGATATAAGAACTTTGATATGTTCTAAGGCACTTAGTCAGAAAATGAAAGGGAATGCCAAGGGAAAAACTTGAGCTCATTACTTGCTTATTAAAAATCTGCAATAATAAAATAACTACAAACATGAAAGGAAGCGAAATCTAAACTAAACTATCGCTAATCCTAATTGAATGAAATGAAATGTGACTAAGTATAGTTATACTTCCATTGTAACCATTATCTCATTTTAACTCTTGCATGTATGTACAGGTCAATCAACAGGAGTAAAACTGCAACTAAATTATTAAAATAAAATTTCAGCCTAGTATGTATATCTAACAAGTTTAGCGAAATAAACTTATTTACAAAAAAAATTCCTCGAAATTCTTCCAAGATTCTGCCTACAGGATCATAAAAATCAACTTGTATTTTAGTGAAAGATTGAAAGAAGTTCAAAGGAAATGGAAACGTCATGCCTGGATTGAATGACACATTTTTAAATATTGAAGCTTGTTGAACACTGACGAAATTAGAAATAATCTCGAGCGATGGAACTTCTAGCTATTTTTCAAATGGATCGATAAAGTATGGATGGACATTTAAAAGGTTTCTAGACGTATTCCATTGCTGACCATAATGAAATGGTGCATTCTCAAGTGCCATAATTTGTGATAAACTCATTTGAAAATAATACATGAACTGACCAAACATGGATAAATAAAATTTCCAAATAAGAAGTCGCCGATGTTCATGCTTGAAATTATGGAATTGATTTTCATACAAACTTATTAATGCACTTGACGAGTGTCTACAATTTGAATGCTCAGATTGCCAATACAATGTGTTCAAAAATTCAAAAATGAAATTTGTAAGAAAAACAAATTCATACCGAGGGAATTGAAAATGAAGAAAATTACAATTTACATTAATGTCACAAATAATGGTACAACATGGTTGGGACTCATTTGCAATTTTTTTTCCCACAATTATTAATAGAAATTATAAAGCTAAACTCGTTGTTTGCATTATTTTGCAGGAATAGGGAGATTTCAAGCTTAAGATCCAAAAAGGGTACTTCATCTTTGTAGGAATAAAAATTTGGGATAGGTCCTTGAATACCAAAATTACGCTGATGATTGCATGTTTGAAAATTAGAATGGACCAAAATAATTCGTTGATTAAAGTTCATTTTATCTTCAAAAACAGATTCCTCAAAGGAATTGGGAATATGAGAGTCAGACAAAACCGTTTCTGAAGAGTAAAGAGGTTGAGTATTTTCATTTTCCAAGACATCATCATAAATAACTTCATTAATGTTATATTCCTATAAATTAATTAAATCAGAACTAGACAAGTAATTGAATACTAAATTAAGAGAATCTTCAGGGTTAATGGTTGAACTATTAATTAAATTTTCTCTACCAATATCAGAAATTAATAATTCGTCATTAATGACAACCCCTTTGTTTTCTAAAATTAAATCTGTATTCAGAGGGACTACTGATTGAATATGAATTATATTATTGTTGCTAAAAATATTAGGGCAGAGAGAAAAATATGAAGTTGAAGATATATGCATGAAGGTTTCACTATGCACAAATGATTTCTGATTTTCCAAAATAGATAGCTCAAATTCTTCATGCATTTGATCGACCTGCAAATTGTTGCTGATCTACTCCATAATTTGCAATTTGTTATCAACAGATTGTGAATTAATTTCAGTAGTAGACTCTGTGTTGCTGTCATTCTCTGGTTGATTAAATTGCTATTGATTAAATTGTTGCTGATTGCTGCTAATAGATTATGCATCTTGTTGAATTTCTACTTGATCAACATTATGTAAATTTGGAACATTTTTGGCATAATGATTAGCATTTGCAATTTTATTTTGTGAAGAATCGAAGTTGTTATTTTGAACAACTAAATCATTATCAACAAAGGATATACTTTTTGGTTCTTCATATTTATCATAGGGAAAAAACACTAAATGTCTAAACCATCCAATTAATTGGAATTGAGGAGGCAAACCTTTGGACCGAAATCGCATTAAAACTAATTTAAATCTAATATAAAACATATCCAAAGTTTCACCTTCCATCCTACACAATTTTTCTAACTGATCACATACCTTTTCGTAATCATATTCCTGAAATGCGTGAAGGAAAATCTTTGAAAACTCATCCCAAGTATGTACGGAGGTAAATGGAAGTGATAAGCATCAGCCTTTGGCTTTTCCTGTCAAAGTAATAGTGAAAATCCTACAAATAATACCTTCATCAACATTGAAATTATTGGAACTTAAAATAAATTGAAGGAGAATCGAGATGATCAAAAGCATATGTCTTATCATTATATTTTACCTAAGACATGGTCCTGACTGCCTTTACTGGAGTGGTTGTTGGACGAGGTCCAATAAAACAACTCCAATGAGGTATTTTACATGGAGCCATAGTAATAAGAGACAAACTTAAATTTTTTCAAAGAAAACAATTTACTATGGCCCTCCTTCTAGCACCAAAAATGTTTATGGCCCAAAATGACCATTCAACATTATAAGGGAGACCACTTAGTCGGCAGATTAAAGAAATTCCTTTTCTGTTTGGAATGGTGGTTCAAAATGGGAAAACTAGGTCCAATTACCTTCTCTCTATTTTTACTAGCTTAAAGTATGCCTTTTTCTTACCAATAGAGAAAAGACATCAGATCGACCCTCTTGCTAAGCTCAGTAAAAGCAAGTGATCCTTAAGATGATCTAGGGCTCAACCAAGCCACAACTAAAGTTTGCCTCTTTCATAAGAATACTTCTAGAAATGTAATAATTAATCTGAACGCAAACTAATCCTAGAATGCATGCAAAAGGAAAGAAATCCTAAGCCTATCTTGGTTAGGAAGATGTAGATGTAACCCAAACAAGAGAAAAATAATTAAATGATTGATATTTTAACATGCCTCATTTTAGATGAATATATGGCTAATGAAATAGTTTTACTAGTAGATATTATAATTACCAAAACATGCTCTCTTCAGAAGCCAATTAATGATGAATGATTAACGAATCACATTAGGAAATAGTCCACTAAATGTCATTGGTAATTAAATTGAATTTAGATAGCAGATTTATGAGTAAATAGTTACTCAGAAATCTGATTTGAGTATAAGTGCAAAAGAGAAAAATTAACAGTAGATCTACGAAGCTAATGAACTAGATAACTAATTCAAAAGTTCCTCATCTTCACATTAAAAAATAGTGCTCAACATGAAAAATATTTTACACAGATCTTTCATTGAAAAAGATGAAATTTTCATTAAAACTAATAGTATTTAAAATAAAAATTGATTAAAACCTAGTCTCCATGCTTTGTTCCTTGAATTGATCTCCACCAATCTTTCTTAAATCATAAACCTCACCATTAAAATAAAGAGCTACAGTAGTGTAACCTCTGCTCCCAATACAAAGCTTAGAATTGAAAAAGAAAAATCTCAATAACCCATATCTGAGTTTTCTCCCCTCATCTACAACTAAAAATACCTTACAGTAACGCTTCAGAATTCCTTAGGTGCAGAGAAGAGGAGATTCCTTTTTTCATTCTACAAACTACTATTTATAATTACAAAAGGAAATTGAAAATGAGAAAGTTGTTGGAGAATGAATTTGCTCCCACAAATTTGATTGGTTCAATTCTTTTTCCTCTCTTGCGTGAGAAATTCCATTGATTCAAATATTCTCTTCCTCATCTCCTTAACCGTTCTCCTGCCAAAAACCAATCAAAATTAAATTAAAATACAAATCAATATAAAAAATACCAAATATGGAAAATAAACATATTCAATTAAATTTTAATTAAATAAATAAAAAGAAATTTTTACTTTCCATTGATCATCTAAAATATATTATTGGTCAAAGAGAACATAATCGAATGGATCTGCAATCAACAGAGGCTTTGAGCAAATGAAAATGCAAAAATTAAACTCATAAAATTAGTTTTGGTTACAAATTCAGAGCTTAATTGTATGCAAAATTTTAGAATCATTAAATGAATTAATTTGGTTACGAAACTACTTTAGAAATATTCTCCATGATTTTATCTATCTAACAAGCTATCGTGGGCCTCATTTAGCCAAATAAAACTCAACTTATGAGCTCCCAAAGTTGTGTCAAAATTGCCAGAATTCTAGAAAAATTTCTACCTACGCCAAAATTAGGAAAATTGAATTAAAAATCTTAAGTCTAATCCTAATTAATTATTTTATTAACCAAACATAAACAATTTAATTATAATTACGAATTTAATTAATACAATTAGAAACTTTAAATTAATTAGAAATTAATTTAATACATATTAATTAAAACTTATAATTTATTGACTTAAATTAAGTATTATATTATAATTAAAATAATTAAAAAAAATAAAAAATTAAAATTTTTAATTAAACAAACACATGTCAAGTGGCTATTGGTCCAAGTGAATGGGCCTAGTGGTTATTTGGTTCCATTTCCATAGACCATGCATAGTGAGGAGGGAGGCTTCCATATGGAGTGGAAGGAGTAAATGATAAAGGGAGGAGGGAGACGTAAGATATCAAAACATCGGATTTCTAAAATATCGGAAGATTTTAACGTTGTGCTCCGATTAAATGAAAGTTCTGAGGTCTGATAAAACATGGAGTATCAGAGGTAAGGTGCATCAAGGGTTATAAATGAAAACACATTCCGAGGTTAGGTTCCTATATTTTGAGGTGTAAGGGAGGTAAAGTGAAGTGGGTCTAGGTGGAGTAGGAGTCATAAGATTATTAGGGTTTTGAATATCAAAAGATTTTAATTGAAGTGTTATGATAAAACAAGTTCCAATATAGCATGCGAAAAGAACATAAGAGGAGAGAGAACATAAGAGGTGAGGTGAAGTGGGGCCTACATGGAGTGGGTCCCTTCCATTATAAACAACAGTGACTTGGTAATTTAAAAGTCCGACAAAATGAACTACAACCACTTTGCAATTTAAAAATCCGACAAAATGAACTACAACCACTTTGCAATTTTAAGATTTTAGGTCTCTGTTACACTAAAAAATGTCACCATGACTATTTTCAGTTAGTATGGCTCCATCCACTGTCATACTATCCTCCTTGGCAAGTCTCATGCCTCTGCTCTCCATGTCAAACTTCAAGAAAGAGAGAAAAGTCATTTAAAGTCAATTATCTCTGGTACGCAGTTTCTCTTAGCCTTACCTGCGGGTACGCAACCCAAGTTCACAATACCTGCGTACTTGTATGCTCTGTATGTAAAGGGATGGGTGCGTACTCCTGTAAAGGTCAAAAGGAGCAAGTTTCACTCCAAAAAAGTTACTTGTGGTCATTTCTAGAGTCTTCTAGAAGCATGTTTGACGTGTATGAAGTGCCTCCAGATGGTTCATGTATCCCTACCAAAGAGGAACTTATCCATCAATAGGGGAGCTATCCCATCCAAAGAGGGGCTTATCCCATTGATGGTGGACCTGAATAACTTCCTCTAGAGCACTATAAATACAGGCATTGGGCCAAAGGGAGGGGAGGTTGAAAGCTGAACATTCCTAAGGGTAGATGCTGCTGGAATTAGGACTTCCTTGTAGAAGCTTGTGAGGAGAGATTACCATCTTTACTTGTTTCTATTGGGAGGTGGGTGAGCTGATCAGAGTAAGGGAGAACTCTTGTGGACCTTGGGAGGAGCTTGCACAACACCAAGGCTCAGGTTGTAATGGTTCCTTTTGTTACCTTTTAATACAAATTAGTCCATTCTTCTCAACAATTTGTTATTAATGAGTTGTTTCATATACTCCTTGGTCTATATGTTAAATATGTTTTATTTTATGTGATATTCAGGTGCTATTTAATCGTTTGATTGTTGGTGAATGCAGGTTTCGAAGGGAAGGAGGAGCTCATCCGGATCAATGAAGCTGGACTACTACAACAGCGTTGGATTACAGGTAGGATCTAAACACTTGATTTCTCATATTGTAGAAGCATATTTAGGGAAGGATTGCTCTTATTTGTCTTGTTTGTCATTAGAAAGTCTTAGGATTTCTAGGAAGGTCGGTTGTGTCCACACTAACGACTCTTTCCGCGTGACAAAATGGCGACTCCACTGGGGACTCCATGAATGTGTTTGAGTTCTTTTTGATTTGATATTTTGGTCTGAGAAAAATTGCTTGTTTTCTGATTTTTGGTTGTCTAGCTGTGTATTTGGGTGGGTTAGCTTAGAGTCAATTTAGTTTTTTATTTTTCTTAGCCTTGCCAGTAGTACGCAGTCTCTGGGTTTAACACAGTGCGTACTTGTACGCACTGCGTCTTTGCGCACAGTGCGTACCCGCGCCTGTGTGAACAGATGACCTGTGTACCCCTGTCAATTTTGAGAAAATTTCAATTTTTGCTTTTTGCTCTTTAGATTTTGCTTTTACTTTGTTTTTACTGCCCAGATCCATCAGTTTACTGTCAAAGATCTTCACCTGAACTTGCCCCGTTAGTGTCGAGGGTTTTGGTGGAATTCATAGGGATTTTGCCTTAGGGTTTGATTTTTAACTGGTCCTGTAGTGACTTTGGCGTTAGGGGTTGTCAAACTTTGGATCTCCCTGGTTTTGATTAGTCCTCTTAGGAGTTGGGCCTGTCATAGAAGTCACCCTAGTGAGAGACCTACCTTTGTGTCTTCTCTTTGAGAATCTCGAAAAGTTTGTTTGTTAAAGCCTTGAATTCCATTCTTGAGAAAAAGAACAAAAAGATTTCGATTTTGTTTTTTGGTTAGTTTATGATTCTGCATGAACTGATCCTTAGTTGCATTTTGACTAAGTAAAACATCCGGGAATTATCCTTGTAGGCTTTTGTCCTCATTATTTTTTGCTTTTAGGTAAAATTCCTTTTAATTTGCTTTTGAGTGAATTTGATTTGATTGTCTTAGATTTGTTAAATTTGATTTGATAAAATAGTTTTATATGCTTTATTAACATAGAAAAAACACAAAAATTCTTTTGGAAAAAGTTTGCTTTGGTAGCATTTGTAGACTTTTCAGAGAAAAAGGAAATTTCGTAGAGTAATTAGTGGTCATGAGTTGTGTGTTTTGAAAAGATAAAGAGAATTGTTTCTTTGATTGTCTTTACTAAGAAAGTTGTTTTCTATAAAATTTGCATTTTCCAACTCTCTTAGTTAGGAGATTCATTGAAAAAGAAAAGTAGTGTAAATCATCTTAGGTGCATCTTTGTAGTGGTTGCGAGTCGAGTCTACACACCACCAGTTTCATCTCCACTACCTTTTGTCTTTAAGAAAAACCATAAAATTAACGCTTAAAGTAAAATTAACGTAGTAACTTTTATTTACTAGGGCTCTGAAACACCAATTTAGATCAGGCTAGTGTCTTGGAGTAGGAGAGTAATTAACTCTCCAAGACAACAAAACCAAACAAGTAGCTTATCTTGTAATAGAATAAATCCAATTGTCTCATTTGTACTCTGGGAAAGCTCCTCTTAAAGGAGAAGCACGAGCTCGTGTACGAACCAGTGAGGGGATCAATCCTCCCTCGTTGGGAACGACGCCAGACACGCACGTATTACAAACGGTAAACCTCGGATTAACCATTGTCGAGGAGCCAGGGGTCACTTGTCGGTAAACCTTGGATTATTGTCAAGGAACCGGCAAGGGGATTGAGCTTGATACTTTGCCCTTGCGTGCTGTCGGAGTGTAGACTGTTCCCCCAGGTGCATTTGTTGCGGTTGGTAACCTTAGTGACCATTATCTTTAGGATTCTACCGAGGTGACGGTGGAGGGAAGATCCCACTGTACCTGGAGCAGACGTCGGCTAGACTCACTTGGATTTTCCGGGGGTTCACTTCACTCGAGACGGTTAAAGTGGAGGAACTTGTGCCAGTCTATTCATTAAGCAGGTTGCCAGGGTAACTGTTCCACCCGCCACTTCTGTACTGAATCCGACGATGTTGGGTTTCATCTCCAACTAGCGTTTTCGGTCTGGAAGGCTACTGTTTGTGCTTGGTTTGACGCCCTAGATTCTTTAAGCGTATGATTCAAATTTGTTTGGTTTTTTAGAGACTTTAGGTGGTTTGCTTTGAGATTTTACTTTGTTTGCGTGTGCAGTAGTTAAAAGTTTTTAACTGTGGCGGAATTACCGAGACAGTCCCGTAGACTTCGGTGCAAGTCTCCTGAGGTTGTTTCTGTGGCCGAATTGTTGAGGAAATCCCGTAGACTTCAGGGTGAATCTCCTCAAGAGGTCCCAAGTCATTACGAAGGTTTAAAGGTCCTTGTAACTCCTCCTAGTGGCAGTAGAGTAGGTTCACCAGAAGAAGGAGAGTCTTCGTTGATAGTCCATCAAGATTACCAAAGTCTAGAAACAGGTTATAATCCTGAAGCAGTTGAAGTTTCTGAGCTTGCTGGTAGTTTTTCATCTACTAGTGATATAGGCGAAGAACCTGAAATATCTGAACCTGTTACTCCAACTTCTAGTGTACCAGAATCACCTAGGGTAGAAAGAGTCATCACCGAAAATCTTCCTACTGGTTTGATAGCTATTGAAGAACTTGCTCCAGAGGAAGAATTAGGCGTATCTACCCTTGAAGATCAACCTACTATTGATCTAAGGGAGCGTGAATCTATCTTTTACAGTCCTCCTAGAAGTACTACTTGGTACCTTTCTTTAACCAATTATTTAGACAACTCAGGGGTAGGTTTTTCTCCACCTCGTACTCCTTTTCCACCTGGAGGTATTTATACTCCTGTAAATATGTCTGGTCAGTCGTCCGTGTTCACTCAATCTCCTGAATCTTTTTTACACGGCGGTCCTTCTGTTCCCACCGGGTATCAATCACTTTCTGGTACCTTTGCGGGGGCATCTCCTCAACCCATTGATCATGGGTTATTAGCTGGAAACAATGGTAATAAACCATTGGGTGTAGGGGACATTTACATGATGTCAGGTTCAGTTCCCGTTTCTCAACCTCAAGGTGGTCAATTACCGCCTGGGGGCAGCCTCAGTTAACGCCTGGGGGGCACCCTCAAGGTACACAAATTGTGTCTGGGGGGCAGCCTCAAGGTCACTATGTACCTATGGTACAATACATGCCTCAGGGTCAACCCCAGCCTCAATATGTACCCCAGGGTCAACCTAAGTATCAATATTTACCTCAAGGGTATCAACCTCAAGGGTATCAACCTCAAGGTCAAGGTCAACCCCAGTATCAGTATTTACCCCAAGGTTATCAACCTCAAGGGAGTCAAGGTTATCAACCACCTCAAGGTCAGTCATATGTTCAAGGTATGGGAACTATGCCTTTCAGTTATCAATCCTATCCTCAATCCGGTTATGGATCTCAGTATCCTCAACCTGTTACGGGTCAATACCCTGGAATGATAGTGTGGGATCCATCACAGGGTCAACAGGTGTTGCAACCAAGTATACAGTTGGTACCTCAAACTGGACAACCCGTAGTTTCTGTTTCACCCCAGCAACCGCAACCTGTCCAGTCAAATGTTCAAACTTCTGTAACTTCGGTAGTTACTCAGCCGCCAATTGCACCTAGTACTCCATCTCAAACGGCTGCTGCAACTACCGCAACATCTACCGCACTTACTTCTGGAGTATCTACAGCTCCGGTTTCTACTGTCTCTGCAACCACTCCTCAGACATCTTTACCGTTGTCCGGATCTACGATTCAAACTACGGTCCAGATGCCTGTAGGGCAGCCTGGTTTAAGTACTGTTGTAACAAGTCAACCTCAATTTACCCACCAACAGTACCAGGGACAGTACCAATTCGGTCCTGCTGTCCAACAACCGGTTTACCAGTATCAACCATATCCTGGGTACACTTATCAACAACCTCAACAACCCCAGTACGGTCCGGTTAATCCTGGTTTTCCAGGAGGATATAATATCCCTAATGCGATTCCTGTTCCTAGTTATCCTGGATATCCTCCTCCTGGGACTGGTCTTGTGACCCAGAGTTTTAGAGATCCTAAACGGCAGTTACCGTTTATCGCAACTTTGGATTTACCAGACTTGACGCACCTAACGAACGATCCAATTCAATATCTTCCGTTCTGGCCGCCAATGCCAAATAAGTTGCCCAGTGATATACCCAAGTTCGAAGGTAAGTCTGGAGAGGATCCGTCCAATCACGTGATGACTTACCACCTCTGGTGTGCTTCCAATTCTATCTCGGATGATTCGATCCGCTTACGTCTTTTCCAGCGTACGCTCATTGGTCTCGCGGCCAAGTGGTACATTGAGTTACCACGGGCCTCTTTTTACAATTTTAGCCAGTTAGCTACCTCGTTCCTAACTCATTTTCAGTTGCCGGTCAGATATGATAACGGCACGGAGCTATTAACTTCATTAAAATAGTCGACCTCCACTTATATTTCCGATCATATTCATGAATGGAGACGTCGAAGACGTTTAGTGAAAGTTTTTATCCCGGACCAAATCTTAGCTGAATGGTTTGTAAAATCATTATTACCGAAGATTACTGAAGATGTAGCTAAGGCTAGAGTAGTTACTGAGGAGCAAGTCATTGCTCAAGCCCAATACCTTGACTTAGTTTACACTCAGTCGGGTACGTTGCACGAGAAGATCCCAGATCTTCCTAAGTCGAATCAAATTGCTGCTGCTTCTTCGGGGTCTCATGCTGCTGATGGCATGATTGGTACGGTAAATACTAAAAGTAAGAAGAAATCCTCAAAGAATTCTTCTCCAATAATAACCTTACCAGACTCCCCGACAGGAGAGTCTTCTCCTGAAATTACTGCCGATATTCACGCTGTAGAGTCATCTACAGCTAAATCAAAAAACGGTGGTAAGAAGAAAGGCAAGAAGAAGGATAAAGTAGACAAGGTTCCAAAGGAGAAAAAAGAGAAGTCGGAATCTAACGACGAAAAGCGCAAACCTCGCTATCCTTGTTTAATTTGTGAAGAAGATCATTTCACAAGAGATTGCCCCCATCGGGCCGAGGTTGTGAAAATCGTTAAAGGTTCCCCAACTCTTGTTATTTTGAAAGATCCATTTCCAAAGCAGGAGAGTAAAATGATAGGTTCTTCCTCGAGTGCCAGTGAAGAACCCATATTGATGATGTCTCATGTATGGATTGCGACTCGATCGCAAGATTATGGTAGTAAGAATCCTGTTGATGGAAAAGAAGCAGAATCTTCTCATTCTAATCCATCAACCTCAGCTCCCGGTTCCGATCCACTACAGATCGAGAAACCTAACCCGGACTTGGTAATTAAACCGCCCATCAAGGGTATACTTCGAAAGTCTGCTTTCAATCCACATGGTAGAGCAGCTCAGAATTATAACATTGTTGAGGATTTAGCTGTTTCACCCTCAGCAATGTCGGCTTTGGAAGTGCTGCAATCATGCCCAGCACAACGAAAGTTACTCTTGTCGGCTATAGGAGCTGTTGATATTCAGGACCCGAACCTGATAATCTTTGATCTAGAAAACAGTACACCGCGTCTCCCTCATCAAATGGCTTTCCAGATTCCAGTGATAGTAAAAAACAGGCCTATTCATCGGACTGTAATTGATGAAGGAGCTTCTACGTGTATTATGTCAATTCAGTGTTGGAGATCGCTTGGTTCTCCTTCACTGAACCAATCCCCGATGATTCTTAAGGCCTTTGATGGCCGTGGGTTCCATCCGTTTGGCATTCTACAGGATTTGCCTATAGGGGTTGAAGGAAAAACCGTTAGTCTGGATGTGGAGGTGGTTGATGCCCCTCTAGACTACAACCTTCTTTTGGGTCGCAGTTGGTCGTACGCTATGACAGTAGTCGTGTCATTGGTGTTCAGAGTTATAAAGTTTCCACATAATGGTAAGATCGTGATGATAGACCAGCTGGCTTACTTTTCATCCGACCCAGCCTCTTCAGAGAGTATCCAGCATGTCGGTAAAACGACTATCCCTTACAGGGATGTTGGTGTAGGATTGGTTAAAGATTCCGGTTTACTGGGAACTTTTCCCTTTCCTTCGATCAATGCAGACCCTTCATTCGCATCCATTCATATGATTACTTCAGACACTATTATTTACGATGATCCTTGGATCGTCCCATCTGAATCTGAAATAGACTCCTTCGGTAATGCAATGCCTTTGAGTCCATATGAAATTGCTTATGAGGCCGTGCAGTCTTTTTCCGACTCCAGTTCAACTCAATTCGACCAAATGAATGTGGTCCGTGAGGAATCACTTTTCACATCAACCTTAGAACGGATAACGTTTCCCGAAGTTGTGTCATCTGACGAACAACTTCGCGAAATCCTAAGTGTAGACGATCTACCATGGGAAGATCTTCATCATAGATATTCATTTTTACCTGAGGGTGATGACTTTGAAAATGATTTTTCATCAATTTTTATAGTTGAATATGTCAAGGACGCTCAGAATCCCATGAAACATCCTGATTCAGAGTTGAATTTGGGAAACATTTCCCAAAATATTGCCATCGACATTTCAGTCAAAACCGGAGTTATTGAAAACATTCATATAGGTGCCTCGTGTACAGATAACGAAATTCAAACATACAAGGTCCTATTTCAAGAATTCCGCGACGTGTTTGCCTGGTCCTATGAGGAAATGCCAGGAATTGATCCCTCCATTGTTGTTCATGAAATCAAGACCTACCCAGACGCTAAACCCGTTCGGCAACGTCTGCGTCAGATACACCCTAGGAAAGCGGTTGCGATTAAAGCAGAAGTCGAGAAGCTATTGAAAGCAGGTTTCATTTATCTGATCCCGTTAATGGATTGGGTATCGAATATTGTTCCGGTTAACAAGAAACAAGGAACAATAAGAATATGTATCGACTATAGGGATATAAATCGTGCTTGTCTAAAAGACAACTATCCCACACCCTATATCGATCAAATAATTGATGATTGTGCTGGCAGTGAAATATTTTCCTTTATGGACGGTTTTTCCGGTTACAACCAAATCAATATTCTACCTGCCGATCAACCAAAAACGGCTTTCATTTGTCCTTGGGGGACATTTGCTTATTGCAAATTACCTTTCGGACTTCAGAATGCTGGAGCCACTTTCCAACGGGCAATGTCTTATGCGTTTCACGACATCAAGCACATTGTGCAACCGTATCTCGATGATTTGCCTGCTCATTCTTTACATCGAGCTGATCACCTTGTCCACTTACGCGCTATTTTTATGAGGTGTCGGCATTATCGAATTCGGTTGAACCCACACAAATGTGTCTTCTGCATAGAAGTGGGACGATTGCTAGGATTTGTCGTTTAAAAAGCCAGTATCCGCGTCGATCCCTCGAAGGTCGAAGCCATCATCAAATTGCCTCCTCCTTCGAGTTTGCACCAACTCCAAAGTTTGCAGGGGAAAGCAAACTTTTTACGTTGGTTCATTCCTAACTACGCCGAGGTTTCAAAGGGTTTCACTAGGTTGTTGAAACAAAACGCTCAATTTTCTTGGGATGAGATAGCTCAGAAATATTTTGATGCACTTAAGCACGCGTTGACCCATGCACCGTTGCTGCATCCTCCCAACTACAACCAGGATTACTTTTTGTATCTCGCCGCCTCCCACTCCACCATTGGAATGGTCTTAGTTCAGGAAGATGAATTCGGAACGGAACATGTGATATATTATCTTAGTAGGACGTTAAATCCTACTGAGCTAAAATATTCACATGTGGAGAAATTGGCCCTGGCAGCTGTTCAGGCTGTCCAGCGTTTTCGTCATTACATTCTCCTCCGTAAAACTACAGTGATTTCAGATTGCAACCCTATGATCTATATTTTGACAAAACAATTGCTAGGGGGCAAGTACTCCAAATGGATTGTTATCCTGCAGGAGTTCGATTTGGAGTTTGAGAAGTCCACGTCTAAGAAATCCTTAGTTTTTGCGGAATTGATGTGTGACTTCCCGCGTGCTGACATGGAGACTGTGGTAGAGGAACCCATTGCGGACGAATCTCTGTTTCTTATCAGCACTTTAGATCCTTGGTATGGGGATATAATCGTCTATCTCCAAACCCAATCCTTTCGGCCCGAAGCTTCAAAGTCGGAACGCCGGAAAATTCGATTCCAGTCCCAACAATACAGAATTATTGGAGATACTCTTTATCGTCGTGGGGCGGACTTGGTTTTTCGTCGTTGCTTAACTCATGAAGACGCAGAAAGGGTTTTGAATGACTGTCATTCTGGAGCATGTGGCGGTCATATGTCTGGGTATGCCACAGCTCAGAAGGTGTTGCGTGCTGGCTATTTCTGGCCGTCCATGTTTAAAGATTGTATCATTGTGGTCCGAAAATGCCACAACTGTCAAGTGTTTGATCGCAAGATGCGCACACCACCTGCTCCTCTCCACCCTATAATTGCCGTTGGTCCTTTTGCTAAATGGGGTATCGATTTTATTACTTGTAACCCTCACTCGGCCGGGGGGCATGCGTATATCATCCTTGTGGTTGATTATTTTACTAAATGGGCCGAGGCGATGCCTACATTCGAGGCAAGCGGAAAAACAGCAGCGATTTTCGTATTCAATCATATTATTGCTAGGTTTGGTGTCCCACAAGCGATAATCACTGACCATGGGCGCCATTTTCGAAACATTATGATGACAGAACTTACAAGCCAGCTTGGTTTACGCCATGATAGTTCTACTCCTTATTATCCTCAAGCAAATGGTTTGGTTGAATCTATCAACAAAGTTCTAGTTATCATGATCCGACGAATCATTGGTATTCATCGGTCGAATTGGCACAACATGTTATTCTCAGCGCTTTGGGCGTATCGAACCTCAGTAAAAACATCAACAGGGTTCACTCCTTTCCAGCTAGTTTATGGTTTGGAAGCAGTGTTGCCCATTGAATGCGAAATCCCATCACTTCAAATGGCTATCAAATTACTCCCAGCTACTTCTGAAGAGGAGAAGCGTCTGTTATACTTAGCTAAATTAGATGAGACTCGACGTGATGCTGCTTTGGCAATCGAGACTCACGCAAAAAGGATGAAAGCTCAGTATGATCGTAACGTGACCCCTCGTAATTTTTCGGAAGGAGACCTAGTGCTATTATATGATCAAGCTAACGATAAATTAGGTGCTGGAAAATTCGTTCCCATGTGGCATGGGCCCTACATTGTCAAGCGAAAGCTAGCAAAAGGGGCCTATGAGCTGGTAGATTTTGATGGGGACTCTTTGGGTAAGCCCAAAAATGGACTTTACCTTAAGAGGTATTATGCTTAAATGGTGGGTATGGAGATTTAGTTAGTTCTAGTTAGGTTAGTTTTCTTTCTAGCTGGTATGTTTGCTTAGTTTAGGCTGTGTGCTTAGTTTAAAGAGTGTGTTTTTGTCGTTATTCTGGCTTATCTTGGTTTTACTCTTGATATTGCAGATGTCGACGCCTCTCCAAACGTACATTGGATTTGCTGATGGTGCTTGTCGTAGTACACGGAATATCTCTTCCACAGCTTGGGTTATCTATTCGCCCTCTGACGAGTTAGTTTCTATGCATGGGGTGAGCCTCGGTCAAACAACAAACAACATTGCAGAATACAGTGCAGTGATTGAATTATTATTTGAATCTATTTCATTTGGGATTCGGAGTTTGATAGTGAGGTTAGATTCTGAACTCGTTGTATTACAGCTTAATAGGGTCTATGCCATTAGAAATCCAGTGTTATTAAGATTGTTTTTGAGGGTGCGTCTCTTGGAACGTGAATTTGACTACATTGAATATCAGCATATTCCAAGGTCTTTAAATACATTAGCAGATGCAATGGCGGCTCGAATGTTAAATAGACATTTGTAACAATCATAAATGTAAATTTATAAACATTTCATCACACATGTTTAACAAAATAAGCCGGTAATAATGATATATATAGATAGGAGTGTGTCAAAAATATACATCGTCTTCGATCATAGGTTGAAAAACACCTTATGATCGGCAAAAATGATAAGTACAAAAAACCAAAAATGTCATATGTGTCTACAAAAGTGACTAGCCAATCACTGGTGGTGCTCTCTATACGAGACCACTGCCCGCGCTACCGTACACAGGAACCTCCTGAAAGGTCCTGGGACTGCGACCACGTAGCGCTGAAGTCGGATAGGAATGTCATCTATAGTGGTCTCTGGTATATCCACCGTCAGACGCTCTAGATCCTGTTCCAGCTCGGCTAAGGTCTCTGCGGCCGCATCCTGTGGGGCTGGTGCTAGTACAGCTGGTACTCTCCTCTCAAAAGCCCGGAGGTTGGCCGGACGCCGTGGACCTACATCTGCATTTTGAAAATTTGTGCTGTCAGTTTTGAGACGATATATAAAAAACAAAAAAAAATACATAATTTAAAAACTTGTGAAGAATGAAGTACCTCTGTCGTCCCATTGTTCTCCCTGTGGAAGAACCATGTCCGGATCATTGCGAAAATCCATTCCGGCATACGGAAAATCCTGAATCGCAAAGACCTGGCCCTCCAGCCAGTGAAAGTAACCATCAGGAAATCGAACAACTGCTGCTCCCTCGTCAGGATGCCGGGCCATTACCGCAACCCATCTCGTCAACTTAGGCTCCCGAGGAGCCCCAACTGGAACTGTAAGATGCTAGGGGATCAGCATTGGAACTCTCTCTAGGGAAAAGCTCACAACTAAAGGCCCATATCCAAAAGTCTTCAGTTGTCCTCTCTTTGCCCTGGTTAGTTGGCCCTTCATATTGGCCAACACAGCATCGCACCAGTTGAAAATGGTGCCTTGGAAGCAATCTATAGCCATCCGCATTTGGGATCCAGTGGCTATGTGCAAAGCGGCAGCGCCGCAAAGTCCGGTAACTGTAAAGGCAATTACCATGAGTTCAGGTCAGGATATATATTTGATTTCTATCCCCTTCTCTTGGTTTTGATTGTTGCACCACTCTAGCCGGAGACTAGCAAGGGATTGGCCACCCGGCCTAGTCCCGAATAGAGAGAGTTGCTCGCCCCTGTTAGGCAAGCCAGTGAGAAAGTATATGTCAGAGGACTCTATCTCGAGCTGTTTTTCTCCGATGTAAAAACATTGATCCTGAATATTCCACCTTTCAACCAGCCACTCTAAGAATGGCACCTGGGCCCTCATGCCAGGTATGGCCTAGTACTTGTAGAGACCGCATGCCTTTAACGCATCAATAGAAGGTTGATGACCTATTGCGGCCAAATCAACGTCTTCGTGTTCTCTTTCACGCCAATCTAGCATGGTGAGTGACCTACACACCAAAAAACAATAATTAGAATTCATTGAACAAATTTTGATTGGTTAAAATTGGGGTTTGGGGTTTCAAAATCCGCATTTCACGGGGTACGTACCCCGCGTTCAGAAGACAGAGCGGCGGTACGCAGCTGTCCTGAAGGCGGGCTACGTACCCCGACCTTTTTCCCATATACGAAAAAGTCAAGGTATGCAGGTCGCCCATGGGGCACCTGCGTCCCCCGAGAAACGCATTTTAAAACCCTAAACCCTCCTGTTATCACTCAGAACTAAAAATTTGATGCATATAATCCTTTGTCTTAGTCTGATGACAAAGGTCCATGTTAAGTTAATTTCATTTTATTTTTCCTCACTTAGGATTTGGAGTTTTAAAGTTTTAAATTCAAACCATACTCGACTCCTATTGGTTCTTCTCCACCCATCATTGTTCCATAGCCATGTCTTGTCACATCCAAGTCACCGTGTCTTTTAGTGATTTCGCAGCGTAATCCCATTTGCCAGTTTCGCAGCGCAATTATGGTTAAGCGATTTCGCAGCGCGTCATGATTAGTCCGTTTCGCAGCGCATCATTAGAATTTAAAACTAACAGCGCTGCAAAATCATGGATTCGTGCATTTCGCAGCGAATCTTTCCCGAAATGTCAAGTCCGATAGGAGAGTCACCAGATCCGTCCATTCATGTCAGTTTATGTACCCCTCGTTTCACGTTTGAACATTCATTTGCCATTACCCCACCAATGGATCTGTTAATATGCACAGAAATATCATTCGCAAGAGATTTTACCGTGCATAGATCTTAATGATGGTCGTAAGTGCTGCATGAGCCTGTGATTATGTATTGAAGTGTTTCAATGAAAGAATTTGAATTTCAAGCGAGGCTGTTTTCAAGCGGGCCGGATTATAAGCGAGGCTGAATTTTAAAAAGAGCTGAATCACCATTGCAACCGGAGCAGTTAGACTTTGTGTGTGAAGATCTCGAAGGAAAAAATGGAGAGAAAAGAGCACAGATCCGGTAAATTCCAGAGGACTGAACCTGAGGGTCTGGACATAGCTTTGAGGGATGAAGGCATGAAAAAAGCGTTCAAAGATGCTGGATGCTGGAACTTTTGCAAAAAGCTACAAGGAGGACATGCACAGGTAACTAAAGAATTTGCGCTAAACTTCACTGGTTTAAATTCAAAGATAGCTATGCTAGAAGTCCAAGTTTCTCCAGAAGCCATATCTGCTGTGACAGAGATCCCAAGGGGACGGGAAGAATGGTTTAAAAATTTTAAGTTTGATATGAACCCTTGTAAAGAGTTTTTAAAGGAGGCATATGTAAATGAAGACTTAACAAAAGCAGTGCCCAGAAATTATGTCAAGGAACATTATGCTCTTCTTCTTACCTGCATACAGAAATATTTGACCTGTGAAGGAAGGTACAATAAGGTTTATTCTTATCATTTCAAACTACTTCTGCATTTCACTGGGAAAGTCTCCATAGACATTCCTTTTTATTTGTTTCGCAGTCTGAGTAAGATGTGTGACAAGGTGCAGTTAAGGAAAGAGGATTGTGAAACCTCTTTGTTTCATCATGGTTTGATCAAGTTGCTAGTTTTGGATGGCCTTCAAAAGATAGGCAGAGACTGGAATTCGTTTATTTTCATGGCTGGATTCCAAAGCAAGACTGGCCTTACTCCACAACCAGCCAAAGAATTCACAATAGCTGAGCTCCAAAAAGAAGCAAGAGCTAAGAAGAAAATCAAGTCATAGCAAAGGAAACCAGTGAAGCCACTAATCATTCAAGATCAACCTCAGCAATCAGCAAAAGGAAAAACTCAGGATAAGAAGACTATACCTGAAAGAAGTAGATCTGAAGCAGTCTCAAGGGTAAGGACAAGAAGCCAAATAAATAAGGAAAAAGGTAAAGCCATAGTTGTTGAAGAGAGCCCAACATCCAAGGCAAGCTTGAATGATTTATTACAGGCCATTGAGTTCAAGCAGTTTGAACCAGTCCATATTGATTTGACACAGTCACCACAAGAAGGTACCAAGAAGTCTAAGGCCTCAAAAAAGCTTAAATTTGATGAGCCAGGTGAAGAATTCATTTTAAAACCCAGAAGACCTATTACAAGGAAGCAAGTAAAAGAAGCACTGTCAAAAATAGAGGAAATCGAGAAAGTTAGGCAAAATGATACAAGCAGAACAGTCATCACATCCCAAGGAGATAATATAGCAGTCATAGAGAGCCAATTAGAAGCAGCGAAATATGAGATTGCCAAATTGAAGAAAGCAGTTAGAAAACATGCAGACGTGTATACAAATTATCGTAAAGCTCTGTGGGGTGGGACTGAAACCTTTCAAAACCAGTTGAATTCAGTAGTTGATGGCCATGCACAATTTCACACATGGACAGTACCATCCATCAAAGAGGCCCAGTTCGTTAGAAAAACAAATATGCAATTAAGAGCTGAGAATAAAGCTCTGAAGAAGAAGATTGAAGACCTGAAGATACAGCTAGGCCAGTTACCTGCTAAATGAATTATCTCTTCAAGAAAGGTTTTGTTCCAAATTTTGTCAAATTTGCTTACTCTTATTGTTTTGAAGAAATGTAAATCCCTATTATAAATATGAAAAGTCGAAGGGAGTTTTTGGCAACCAAATATTTGGGTGATAAAAATTCAGGGTCAAAGGCGAGCTGTTTTAAATAATTCAACAGTTTCGTAGCGCGCTACAAAACTGCTGTAGGTGATGATTTTAACACAGATAGACAGTTTTGTATTATGAGCGGGAATTTTGAAAGGGAAACGCCAAAAGGGTATGCAAGAACATCATCTGGAGCTGCCAGCACTCAATCAAGTCAAGACAGGTGGATGCCTAAAAAGGTTGAAGATTTAAATCCAATTTTGGATTTTTGTCATAAAGTCTCTTTATCACCGTTCAAGAGGTATCAAATGATGTGAATGCAAGGAACTTTGCCTGCACACATGTCCATCGAGGAAGCTCACAGCACATCAAGAATGTGGCAGTGTTCCATGTTTTGGGTTATTAAAAGCTAGAAGACATGTTTCTGTACATTCGAGCATTTTTGAGAAGAACTGAAGCCAAGAGACAAGGAAAACCTCCTAATAAATCTGAGCAGTTAGAAGATCCAGCGTTCAAGGTCAATATGGGATATTAAATATCCAGCTCAGCCAAATCGAAAGAAGACCAGGTGTCAAAGAACAAGGAGAAGCCGTATGCATGGAAAATAGAGTTAGAGTCATAGTTAATTTAGAACTCTTTAAACACTCCAGTCAGCACTTTAGTTGTATTTATTAGTTAGTTAAATAGCTGATAGGTGTCAGTAGAGGTAGTTATCGACTCCCCTCATGCTGGAGGAGGAAGCTCGAATTAGTTAGAATAAGGATTCTATATATAGCTGAAACAACAATGTAATGAGGGTTGGAAATTTGATGAACAGAGCATTGTTTTGGCTTATGTAAAGACAGAGTTTCAGTAATATAATTTGAGCTTCTTTACTTCTCAGGATTCATGAGGGATTTCTATGTTCAGAATGTATGATTTTATCTTTTCCTTTATGTCTTTTTACAGTTGCATTGGTGTACAATCACTCAGAATTCACTGATTGTGCTCTGACTTCCTGTGTGCACTTATGAGCTGTGGTTCCATATGTGTGTTGTGTTCTGAACATTTAAATGCTAAGTGCCCTGACTTCTATGTAAAGGCAGTATCATTATTTACTGAGTTGTTGTTGACTCCATAGGCCCAATGGAAACTTGTTTAATGTTTTTCCAGCCTTCATATTTGTCAATGTTATTTCACAAGAGTTAGCCATCTTATTATTAGTCAAAATCAATAACCCTTTGAGAGAGCCCTCTCAGGCTAAGGAGGCTAAGCCTTAGTCTAAAGATTGGTTTGAAATAGTTACTTGAAGTCTTCCTGGTTTGCAGCCTTCCAGGGCTTGATTTTGAGATAACACCTCCAAAAAATCAAACTAAAACTTGAAATGAAATTCTAAACGGATGAAATTGAAGAGGAGGATGTTGTGAAATACCTGAAAGAGACGGCGCTCGATTCTGACGGTTGGATTCTCCACAAAGTCCACGGGAAGTTTTCTTGTCAAAAGCCCTTTTCTCAACCTCAGCAGTAAAATGGTAAAATGACATGGTAAAAAGTCTTTTTATAGGTTTTTTGGATGAATGAATGCTAAGTTTGTTTATTTTTCACCATGAAAGGACATTTTTCAATGTATTTTTACCCATCTTAAACAGGTATGAGTAATGTGTCGTTTTTGTGCAGGACAAAAGGACTTTAGAGTAAAATCATCAATTTTCATGAACCAAAACATCAGAGTCATCTTTTAAGCTCTTTTCTGACTCCTAAAACATGAAAAGATTGCTGAGCGTTTCTTTTACACTCGTTAAAACGGAATTAAAAGACGGTCCCCTTATAGCTCTTTTCTGACCGTAAAAACAGGAAAAGATTGCCGGGTTTTTGTCGTTTCAAACTCGATACGGAAATAAAACGACGTGTCCTTGATCGCTTTTTACTTTTCAGGTCAGAGACACTAATCATGAAAGTACTCCTTGGTCGCGAGATCAAGCGGTTCTCTTAGGTATTATTTTATATTTTTTCGGGCTTGGGAGACACAAATTTACGAAAAAGTTCACCTTGGAGTCTTCTTTAGTTTTTTCAGACTCTCTAAAAATGAAAAACGCCGAGTTTCTCCTATACTGGACTCGTTAAAATTTCACAGTACAGGACCTGTTTGATTACAAACAGGAATGGACCACTCCTTCTTAGGGTCCGAATTTAAACTAAGTTGGACTCATCCGAAGGATGAGCTTATAATCAAGCATATGTTATCCTCCTCAAGCTTGTAAAAAATAAAGAGGTACTTGCCAGAAATGGTGGGGGAAAAGAGAGAAGAATGAACCGATTTGTCATCCTTTGTTACAGAAGAACCTTATCACCGCTCTTGAACACGACACTTTTCATTCACCTGGGTTGGGAAATCCTTTGCCTTAAAAAGTTGATCAAACCACTTTGAAAGTCTTCAACCGTTTCCGGCTATTAACTTTGGGTCAATCATCACCAAGCCATCTGTTGTGTCGTTATGTGTTCAAGAGGTCTCTGCAAATAAACCATTCATATGCAAAATACTTGTCATCCATTTGACCATCCCTGAGTCAGTCCTTACAACAACATTTCTTCAACTTGAACAATGATTTCGTGTTGTGGGCTTGCCTGCAACGTGTCGCTTTCTATTGACATCAGCACATTATCTAGAAAGATGACTTAGAAATCGTCAGTACCTTGAAGTCTGCATGCATCAATGGCAGGTTTCTCGCCTTTGACGACAGTTTACATCATTGACTTTCGATCGAAGGATTCCGTGACGTGTTCGACATCAACTCATTCATTCACATTTCATGGATTGTACTGGGTACTTTGAGAACCATTGACATCACTGGTGGTCTCTCTCACACTTGTTAACGATTTACATCATTGACTGGTAATCAAGTGGTTTCTACCATGCTCGACATCAACTCATTTATTCGCATGGATAGAATCGTACCAATTCGGGAAGTAGAAATGAAGACCCTGGATCTAGTTTCCACCATCCAGGCTGCGAGGAGTTTTGTATTCATTATACAGTAGACTAATCATAAATAGATGGCTGTGTCCATACTGTGTCTACAAAAGTCTATGATTGTAATGTACTGCAAAATCATTCTTGTATCAGAGCAGTAGTTAGATCATTAGTTAAAGTTTTCAATTTGAGTATGGGAATGCCTACCTCAGCGATGATATCATCTTATATATGTATTTTGTGTTGAATATTTGCAGGTTCTGACCGGGTCCTCCGCAAGATACTCCTTGAAATGATAAAGTACTTCACCCTTCCTAGATCATAAAAACCCTAATCTACTACAGGCTTCGCACTTTAGGGGGCAATCTGTTACACTAAAAAATGTCACCATGACTATTTGCAGTTAGTATGGCTCCATCCACTGTCATACTATCCTCCTTGGCAAGTCTCATGCCTCTGCTCTCCATGTCAAACTTCAAGAAAGAGAGAAAAGTCATTTAAAGTCAATTATCTCTGGTACGCAGTTTCTCTTAGCCTTACCTGCGGGTACGCAACCCAAGTTCACAATACCTGCGTACTTGTACGCTCTGTATGTAAAGGGATGGGTGCGTACTCCTGTAAAGGTCAAAAGGTGCAAGTTTCACTCCAAAAAAGTTACTTGTGGTCATTTCTAGAGTCTTCTAGAAGCATGTTTGACGTGTATGAAGCGCCTCTAGATGGTTCATGTATCCCTACCAAAGAGGAACTTATCCCATCAATAGGGGAGCTATCCCATCCAAAGAGGGGCTTATCCCATTGATGGTGGACCTGAATAACTTCCTCTAGAGCACTATAAATACAGGCATTGGGCCAAAGGGAGGGGAGGTTGAAAGCTGAACATTCCTAAGGGTAGATGCTGCTGGAATTAGGACTTCCTTGTAGAAGCTTGTGAGGAGAGATTACCATCTTTACTTGTTTCTATTGGGAGGTGGGTGAGCTGATCAGAGTAAGGGAGAACTCTTGTGGACCCTGGGAGGAGCTTGCACAACACCAAGGCTCAGGTTGTAATGGTTCCTTTTGTTACCTTTTAATACAAATTAGTCCATTCTTCTCAACAATTTGTTATTAATGAGTTGTTTCATATACTCCTTGGTCTATATGTTAAATATGTTTTATTTTATGTGATATTCAGGTGCTATTTAATCGTTTGATTGTTGGTGAATGCAGGTTTCGAAGGGAAGGAGGAGCTCATCCGGATCAACGAAGCTGGACTACTACAACAACGTTGGATTACAGGTAGGATCTAAACACTTGATTTCTCATATTGTAGAAGCATATTTAGGGAAGGATTGCTCTTATTTGTCTTGTTTGTCATTAGAAAGTCTTAGGCTTTCTAGGAAGGTCGGTTGTGTCCGCACTAACGACTCTTTCCGCATGACAGTCTCATAATTTCTTTTAAAATGAGATATAATCAAAACACCATAGTTTTAATTGTTCTACAATTTGGCTGTGGCGATTTTGTGGGAACGTTAGTGAAAATTAATTAACTAGAAAAAATAAACTAGGAATCAATATTTACAATTAATTTATAAAAATTAAAAAATATACATTTTTTTATATATTTTTTAGCCTTCGCGGTAAAAATGATCGAACTTCAGATGAACACCATTTACAAATTGTATAACCAAATGGGATGAAACGAGTACTGATGGAAAGTTAGTTAAAATTTGAACGCAATGAAGCAATCAAAATAGAATTCTAGAGAAAATGAAAATTTGGCAAAATTGTAAGACACTTAACCAAAATAAAATATTAAAAGGCGATTTAGCCAAGATTTATGGAAATGTTCCTCATTATTTAAAATAAATAAGTTAAAAATGGGGTTCGAGGGCGAGGGGGGGGGTGTTGAGTTTTCACTTCAACATGAATATTATTGGATTTGTGTTCTATTCTTTGCACAATTACCTCCATGTAATATACATTATTTTGCGTGTAGCACCCTTGAAAAAAAAGTGGGCGATTGTTTTGTGTATTTTGGATGATTTTCAGCACATGGTTTTTGCTCTTAGCCATTTTGTGGTGCATGATGTTTTTTCCCATAGTTTTTTAGTTCTAGTTAAATAAATATGGTTGTATTATAATCTAGGGTAAATGGGTTGGTGGATTATAGATTTAGCGGGTTATATATATATATATATATATAGTATTGTAATAATGTAACGAACGAATATACTAAAAAATCTTGCTAGTTTTCCTAGTTTCCATTTCTATTAGTGTGTATGTGTGTGTGCACTGCATGCATGTGTGGATGTGTGCGCATGTGTGCCATTGCAAATTATCTATTTTTATTAAGAATCTATTTGTAGTAATAATTGTATAGGGTTAAAGCCTACAAAGAAGGGGTTCGTGGATGAAAATTTCAAAGGTTGTTTCACACAAAGAGAGTTAAAGGCTTATAGGGCATTGCCTATTTAGTAGTATGGGGGGTTTGAATACGTTGAAATGAAAAACATTTTTGAAGGTTTACTTACTCTATATTTTTATATCACATCCCAAGTGTTAGCCTTTTTTACTCCCTTTTAGCCTTCTATCATTTACAAGGACCACAAATTGTTGAGAAGGATTTGAAGATAGATAATAATTCTCCATGGAATTTTTCTGAGGGATCTTACCAAGGATCAAGTGTGGCTTGTGGGATGTGTTTTTTCATTTACCTTACTGATTTACATTAATTCTTATAAAGGAAAATTTAGATGTTGGAACAAACAACACAAACAAATTTAAGGCTCTCTATTGTCTCTTAAACTCGACTCCAGAAAAAGGTATTCAAACTCTATAGATTTATGGAGACTCAACCCTTGTGATAAGTTGGATGAAGGACAAAACTCAATACATAGTACATGATTACTTGCTTTGGATATTAAACTGAAAGACATTTCAAGGCAGTACTCTAACATCACCTACTCTCATGTTTACATGGAACACAACACTCAAGTAGACTCACTTTTAAAAGGGGGTACACAATTGACTCAAAATATGATTATTGAAGATGAATCTCTAAAGGGGGTCATAATTTTTTCTATATCTTGAAGCATTTTTGTCTAATAAGTGTTAGTGGGATCATTATGTAATTATGTTATTTTTGTTTATATGTATGTTGAGCAATTGACGGATATATGTGGTCCATATTTATTTATTTTTAATATTTTGTTGTGGATTGACATGAACACTTAGAGAGTGACTCACTCAAACCTATAAGTGTGTGATTAATTTTTTTGACAAAGTTTAAAGTAAACATCACAACCGTAACTATAGAGGATGTATATGCTCTCATTTTAAAACTTTATATATATATATTTTAATATATTGTTTAAATAAAAATAGTTATAAATTACAATATATATGACATGGTTTATTGAAAAATCAAAATATATATTTTTTTTTATTTTTTATTATTATGAATAATTATAAAATTATAAATACTACATTGAAATTATTTTATTTTTTATTCGTATGAATTATTATAGATTTATAAATATTATAAATTTAGATTATTAAAAAAAATTGTGATATGAAAATATGTAGGATAAGCATCATTTTATTTTAGTTAATTTAATAATATAATTACCTTTTATAAACAGAACTGTAATATTTTAGTTTAAGGAATATTTAATTCTATTCATTTAGCTTATTCTTTTTGGGCATAAATGCTCTCTTCATTATTAAAAATGATTATAATCATTATAATGTTTTTAAAATGGATGAAAAAATATTAAAAAATAACTTTTTTATAAATATTTTTTAACGATCCTTAAAAGATAAAGGAAATAATAATAACCTTTTATGTTATGTAATATTGTAGTTGACTAGATTTAATAAAATCTTAGTTATGAAATTATGTCGATTGTGAGATGATACAAAGGACTGTTAAAGGAGAGGAATTCTTGTGGAAATCCTCTAGCCCCGTGATATGGCAGTTCGCTTCCATTTATCGCTCTCCTTATGGCACTTGCTAAGGGAGGGAGAAATTATCAATCTTACATCTAGATTGTTTCATAAAGACAATTCACGGAAGAGCAAAAGGCACAACATGTAACTTCTTCTAGAGCAACAAAAATGGATGGATGGATATGAAGAATCTCAACAAACCATGAAACAACCCAGAAATCGGAGACCAAGAATCTTTTTTCTTAAGGTAACTATAGATCCAAAGTACAAAGTCCATTCTCTCAAAGTGAGAGAGTTCATCCAATACATTCAAGAGTATCCACTCATAAGCAAATTTCTTGGCATATGGCCAATAAAGAAGGCCCTTTTCTAATTGATCTAAATCAAATGGATGCCTAAGGGACATATTAAGCTGGAGCTAGGGGCTCGTGACCCTTTTATGGTCATTTTCACCAATTTGGAAGATTGAGATAGAGTATTAAAAAATGGATCATATTTATTTAAATCAGCTAGTTTATACCTCCATTGGTGGACTAAGCAATTTGATCCCGACGCAGAAGATTTTGAGGTAGCGCTAGTATGGATCCACCTATACTCACTCCCAAGAGGATTCTCGGAAGTTTGTGTGTATATGAATATTTCTAAGCCCCTTTTAGAATCTATTAGTATATATTTTTAGGATGAATTATGGTAGAAAATAATCGACTATGAACACATCCAGTTTCACTGCAGTAGGTGTCATGAATATGTGCATTTGTTTCATGATTGCCCACTTGTAAAATAAATGAAAACTCCAGAAATTCCCATAGCGTATCCTGATGACGGTTTTAAAACTGTAGATCATGGACAAAAAGGTCAAAAGCACCAAACCCCACAACATAATAAGGTGGATCGACACAAATGGGCCAAAAACCAGTTTGAGCTACTAGTGAATATTAAAGAGCAAGCTAGCCAAATCCAAACCTAATCGAAAGATGCTGAGATAGAGGAGCAGATTAGATTGTCAAGAGCCTCCAATGGAATACTACATGCAATGTATTCGACCTCACAGATTACAAATACCACAAATGCAACCCAATTGAAAGAGGTGGAAATGATTGAAAAGGGAGATTCAAATATCTAAATATGACATACCGCCTCATTCTCTTGAAGTTAGTCTTACAATGCCTACTTTTATATATGTGCTCGACGCTTATAACCCCTCTCTCAATTCTTCAGGAAATACAAAAAATACACAGGACCTTCTTGTGGGGGCAGGACTAGATAAAAAATGGCCCCTGGTGGCATGGGATAAAATGCATCGAACTCAACAGAAAGGAGGATTGAGATTATGAGACCCATAAATAACGACTAAAGTGTTGGGGGAAAAGATCTACTGAAGATGACTTCAAGGGGGATCAGACCTATAAAAGACTATATGGATCCGCAAATATGCCTCAACCATACTCCTTCATCAAATAATTAGACAATAAGGTCTGGGCCTAGGGTCATCAATGTGGACTTTGGTGAAACAAGTAATGGAACTGATCAAACTTTATAGTTTTTGGGAAGTTAACAATGGAAGAACATATATTTTTTAGGAGGATTCCTAGTAGCAACTACCAAAACTAGGAAATAAACTAGAACTAGAAGAGATGAAAGTCCAGATGATTACCTAAGGGAAAGTCAAAGTTGAAGATTGAATATGATATAATAGACCATAGAGGGAAACAATGGTTGAATCGGGAACACTAGAACCCAAATTCATCTGAGGAAATATGGAAGGACTTATTGCAGAAGATACTACTCTTTTGGATCTTGGTTTCACTCCAAGGAGATAAACTATGTTGAGGCTATCGGCCCAAAGGCACTTTCTCGGTAACGAATCGTACCACTTAGAATCCGAGCATCAATAAAAACATGTATAGGAAGAATAGATGAAGATTTTGAAACAAAAATTATGGCCCAAAGTATCATTCTTCATTTTGTTGGTATTACAAAATAAACCATGAACATGGGATGACATCCAAAGAACAACCTCTAAGGTCCTTCATGGTGTCCCCTATGTATGAAAATCAATGAAACTTTAGAACACCTCCTAAGACAATGTTTGTATGCTATAGAGATTTGGAAAAAATTGTAAGAATGTATCTCTAGGTCAAATTAAATCCAGGACAAACCATAGGAGACTATTAGGAACTAAAGATCGACTATGTTTTATAATGTGGTTTAAACCGCATCTAGAAGTACTCAATAGGTTTCCTCTTGTGGGGAATATAGATAAATGAAATATAAGAATATTTAAAGGTGGGGTCTCACTAGTAGAAACCATATGGAATAACTTTGTCACAAATATCAAAGAATGCATCCTAGAATTGTGATGACAGCCCAAGACTTGGAGGCACCTCGCCTTAGAAGCTAGCATTAATTAAAAATGGTTTCCTTTCACACTAGGAGGCATGGCCCTAGTGACAACACCACCAATTCAAATATCTATCCCATCATCCTAGTCACCTCCTCTTGCTCATTTTTCAAAGCTCAATTTTAGTGGTGTAGATATGGGCAATCCAAGCCTGATAGAGTTTAGAGGCATATTGAGGGATCACACTGGGATATATCTTTTTATATAAGTAGGAATAATTGACATCAACACTAATAACGTCCCAAAGCTAGTGGGACTAAATATTGGTCTAGAAATAGTATAGAATCAAGGACATCAAAGCCTCTATGTTGAAGGGGACTCCCAGATTATTATAAATATCATTAGTTGACTACAAGTAGGATCCCTAATCCATAAAGTATTAAGAGGTTGGAGACTAGAATCTATGATGGAACAATTTAATATTCATATGATGAACATTAAAGCTTTTATCCCATCCCATATAAGGAAAATGGACAACAAAGTGGTTGATCTACTAGCCAACCTCAGATGCTTGGAAGAATCTACACCATTGGCTATGAAGTGGGAGGAATGGCAGATGACTTTGACTAAGAGAAATTGTTGGAAAATGATACAAGAAGACTTAACTTCCCTGGATGGGGTGACAAGAATAGAGAAAGGGGGGGTGGGGGGGGGGGGGGGGGGGGGGGGGGGGGCGCAATGTGCCACCTTCCCACCTGACCAATAGGTAGGGGGACATGGAAACATGCCCCCTATAGCTATTATCATAATGTTATTTAATATGTTAGAAAGGTGGATTCCCTTCACATGATCTATACTCAAATAATTTGGTAGGTTACCATGGATAGGAGTGGGGGAAATTATGCCAATGCTACAAACATTCAATATGAAAGATGCATGGGAAATCAGACGAATCATCCTAGACAAGGGTAGTCGTCTACAACTTGGTGTATTTTAGTGGTAGCACCCCAAGATGGCTCGCAAACTAGTGCAACAAAAGGATGGTAGAGGAGGTGGAAGAGTACCAAGAATTATGGATAACAAATATTCAAATAATGACACTTGGAAATTCGACATAGGCCTCACATAACAACAAATGGATTTTAAGGGGGTGTATACAAGTAGGAAATCAATTGGTTTGATAAAGAGAAGAGGCATTGGGCTGTGGGATTCTTAGACCCACATAGAGACATCCTAAAGATAATAAAGGTGCATGAGAACAATCACTGTGTCTAGTAGATCACAAGCTCTACAAGGACTCTAGATTACAGAAAAAATGAACTTTGGAGAGAATGGTGTGCTAATAAGGATAACAATGAAGCCTCTAAAGCAAGAAAGCTCATTTCTATCAAGCGGGTCTAAGCTTGGACCTATCCAACATTGTGGAAAACTTGTTAGCCCTTCTCACCTAGGTATTACTTTATAAATATCATGGAACTCTTATGACTGCAATGGATATTGTTGGTTTGCTTGCAGGTTGGAGTGGACTATTTATCAACGCTGAGTAGAGGTATTGCGAAAATACCTCCCATGCTATATTTCTTCCCTCTATTATCTTTAGCCACATTTCATTGAGGGAAAAATATTGGGAACCCCTGTCAATAGTCAATTAGTTAAAGAAAGTGTGAAGGAGTTAAAAGGGGAGAGAGAAGGAGCGAGGATAAGAGAAGGGAAGATATCAAATAGAGCTCCAGTGTTGTTCAAGCTCCCCCTTCCTAGACTCCGTGTTATCACTTTTCTAAATAACATGCCGTGAGAGAGAGGATGGAAGAGAAACGACATATTATGAATCCCATGTAGCCCATGGGAACTCATGCCTCCATGAACGAGAAAGAGGATTAACAGATCACTATCACAAACAAACGACTCAATAGATTCAAGAATAAATAACTCAAATTTAACTAGATGTAGCCACTCAATGATCCATCATCACAAATGAAAATGTGAGAGTAAACTAAAAAGAATGGATTCTGGACACATGCCAGACTGAAGAAAAACGAGCCAATATTTAGACAATTAACCTCTATTGGAAAATGCAATTTATCATGGGAAGAGATATGAGGGATAGTTAGGTAGCAAGAAGAGACATGCAACAAGGCCTCAATAATATTCATGGACACCTCATATACTATGATCGTTTCCTAGAATAGATGTATCGATGATTGGACTGAATTGAGCAGCATATTGGGATCATCCCGACAACACACCGTCCTCTTGTAGAGAAAGCAAATCTAATCTCAGTAGTGGGAGCAGACTCTGACCCCCTTCCTTGGCTGATGAAGACACAAGATTATACTGTAATTTTTGGCTTTATAAATGTTTATTCTTGTAGTTGGATAGGCCAACACCAATGTAAGGGCCTTTCATATTTTTGGCATGACATGTTATGGACATCTCTGGTGACTTTACGTGGAATAAAATTTTGGCCATGGTTTGATCATCCTGTGAAAAGACTGGAAAAGACTATATAAATATCTTATGTAAACGTTGTTTTTGAAGGAATACAAGTTCACTATATAAAAAAAGGACCGGATTACAAATTATGGTTAGATTAAGAGTGAAATCATACATGGTGACAAGTGTTGGGAATCATATTTGATTTCGAGGGGAATAAGAATTGTCTTATGAATATGTTTTAGGGATAACTACAAATGATTAGGTTGGGATGTATCCTCTCCTCTAGGAACTTCTCTCTTTAAATGTGGTTAGATTACGAATATTGAACATGATTGGAAATTCAAATATAATTATTAATCTTGTAACATACACAATGCCCTCCAAACCTTTTTGAGGGTAAGGGAGGTACAATTACCAACCCCCAAGGTTATTTTATGGAGGTTGGTAATCCAAAATTTCTCTTCTTTTAATCATATCAAGCCTCCTTTCTAAAGTCACAATCATCTTTTGCTCACTTGAGAGCTTTCCAACAATATAAATTTCATCAAATTACAAGCTCTAGACACAAAGTTATGCCCCCAAAAGTTTCATTGTTTATTCCATGTTAGAATATCATACCACTAACAAGTGTCCGACTTGTGCCCACGTGTCACTACTGTACCATATTCACAAGATGAGTATGTTGGCTAACAAGTCATCATTCAAATCCGAGATTTTTTTTTCTTCCATTGTGGGTATTTTTTCCCTTTGGATTCTCAAATTACTGTATTCTTTGGATTCATCTAGATTCAAGAATAGGAACTTAATAAACTTGGTCAAGCATCTGTATATCCTAATCTGGACATTTCCAAAAATACTAATTGGAAAAAAAATTGGATTTTTCAGTTCCTACTAAAGTCAACTATGTGATTATCTGTATCTCCAACAAAAAGCCATATTTTTAAATTCTAAATCTGTAACATTTTCTATCCATGTCACCTCCACTATGAATCATCCTTGGGCCCTCCACATTATCATGGTATTGCCACTGAGCCACATCATCACCATGCCACCTAAACCTAGTCAACATAGGTCAATATTCCACTCATCAAGATATCTCGATTCCTAGGTATCTAGAACATCCAAAATTTAGAAAAACCTAAAAAGATATTTTTAAAAAAATTTCATATTTCTGAAATTTTAGTCTCCATGTTATATGGCACAACAGAGGCCACATCGGTTGCCACATTATCTATTCCACAATATCATGTTATGATAGTACACCGTGTCAACATGAGACATCATCCAAATCTACCCATATTACCACATTAACATTAGTTACAAGTAACTCGGGGTGACATGGAAAGTGACATGGCTTATGATGTGGTAGCTGACACATTAACATTCCATGTCGCTAGTGACATGTCAACCACAAGTTCAACTTCCACATCATGTTCCATGTCACTTGCCACAACATTAGACATGTCAAACCCAAGGTTACTTGTAATGTTTGGGGTTCATCTTACATGGATCCATGTGTTCCCCATGTGTTTTAACTTATCAGCATATATATCTGGGTATTTGGTTTTTCATTTCAACTATCATTTTGAAGCATTTACGGATACCATATTTTACTCATGTAACTTCATCAACATTGTTCCTCAGTGTTACGTTAAAAAACTGTGGTTTTTCACCCATTCGTATCCTCTGACATATTGATTTTTCAAAGGCTAGAATTTAAATAAATCTTGAATGCTTGGATATTATGTATTTCTAAATATTTTGCACATCCTAAAAATCTCAATAACACCTATACACACAAAATCCTAGATATCCATATATCTAGATATTTGAAACATCCTAATTCTCCCACCAGTGCTACTCTAATGAACCTAGATGTTTGGTCATCTAGATAACCAATATAACAAGAACATATAACAAGAACATATAACAAGAACATACACTCCCTGCAAGATCTCTACCTCTTTAGCTTATTTTTGTCTAGACTAACAGGAACAACCACCACTTGTCCATATGACCATGGATTATGTCTAAAACCCCAAATCCAAAATTTCATATAATTATGGCTTCTGATAGGAATTTTTATCGAAGGAATATGATTCCAATGGGGTCTAAATCATTGATAAGGATTTTGAGGTCTATATCAACCTATAAAACATCTAAACTCTTTGGTTCCTGGTCATAATTAGACTTTCTCCCAAGGAACTAAAATGTGACCTTAAATCCTATATCCCCAAAATTTACCAAATAATGTACATGCTCTCTATCTTCCATTCAGATCCCTCAAGGCTTTCAAGCCTAGACAAGTCTATCAACAGATTTTAGTAATTCAAGAGTTCATTAGTGAACTCTGTGTTAAGGTCCATTTTATCATTGAGATGCTCTACTCATAAACCTCACATTCAAGGATTCTCTTGCCTATATATAAAATACTCAACTCCCATGGTTGTGGCTCACTAAGAATCTTCAACAACCAATCAGTCCTCATGGTTGTCCAAGAGATTGAGGGGTTAAATATCCTGTTTTCTTCACCATAACATATTCCTAGCCAATATGCTTATTGCAATTATACATAAGGTCTAGACAAGTCATTGACAAATTCTATGAGATCTATGCTCAATAATCCATCACATCAAGAGAATGGAAATCAAGATACATTACATGATCATATACAAATTCAACACGTAAGCACATAAATTTACGCATCCATCATTATCATTTATATTTCAGTAAACATAATTTACATTAAATATTTGATGTCCACAAATAATCTATTTAATCATGATGTATAACTTCCTACAACTGATGAAGAGTGAGCCATTTTCCACCGAACGATAGGCTCAAATGTTTGTTCTATCCTTTGTAGTTGACCACCCCCAAGTCAAACCATGAAGCCATGAGGGAAGTCTCTCTATCTTTCTCCCCCTCAATTATTACATGGTAGAGTCAACAATGTTATCAACTTAACGAGAATTGTAACCTTAGCCCCAAAACTCTTAATTTTGTGCAAAAATATAAAAAATTCCCTGAAACTAAAAAAGGTGATGTCGCATCACCACTTTTTTTGAAGTTAAATTTCAACATTTTTAGCCATGACTTTAAAAACCAAAATCACAATAACAGAAAACCTTAAAATTCCAACAATTTTTAACCATGACAATAAAGATAAAATAACATGACTCCAAAAAACCTTAAATTTCTAACATTTTTCAACCATGGAATTAAAACCAAATATCATGAGTACAAAAAACCTTGAAATTTCAACATTTTTTAGCCATGACATTATAAACCAAATATCATGACTAAAAAAACTTTAAATTCAACACCTAAATCAAAGCGTAATTCTAACAAGAGCATTTTTTAGGGCTAAAATTATAGCTCTTTTGAGATCTTAGCCTAAGACAAATTGACCCAATTTCAATGGGAAATTAAAATTGCAATACCTTTTAACTATCACTTGTAAAATCATCATTATTGTACACAAGATCATGAAAAACACCCTTAAAAAAAGATGTAACACCATTTTTGTGGGGGTTCAATTTTTTAAATAACAATATGAAAAATTTAATTTTGTTTTTAAACAAATCAAATAATTTAAAAAAAGTGTGTTTTCCAAAAAATTTAAAATAAAAAATAAATAAAAAAACCAATTAAAATAAAAATTCAAGGTACTTTATTTTTTATTTTTTACACAAAATTAAATATATATTTTTTGAGAGAAGTTTGTTTGTTTGTTTTTTTTTTTTTTCTAAATTAAATTATTTTTATATAAATAATAATAATAAAACAAATAAAATAAAAAAGTGCATATAATTTAAAAAAAGTGTCAAGGAAAAAAACTAAATAAATTTTATTAACAATGAATATCTGTGTGAGAGAGAAAAACCAAAAACAATTTTGGAAAATTAAAAAAATTAAAGAGGAGAAATTTTGAAAAGCATATATAACTAAAAAAAATAATAATTTTTTTCCAAATCGTAATTTTATTTAACTTGAAAACAAGGAACAAAACTACATTCAATAGATGCTGGTAAGCATTCAGTCATGTCAACTTGTTGGCTGATGCCTAGTAAAAAAATATAAAACTATAACAAATTACATACTTTTGTTGAGGTTAAGTGTGATAAAAGTCACATTACTTCCTCTTTTTTCCTTTCTTTTTCTCCACCTTTTGCCAAACTCTTTGTTTGGGAGCGGTTATTTATATTGCCGAATGATTGCCTTCTACCTTCAAAGGGGCTTCTTTGTCTGAGTTCGAGCTCTCGGATACATGGGATCCCTTTATGCCCCCTAATTCCTTTTCGATGGGTGTTTCTACTTTCTACTGCTCTATTGCTATGGTATTTGCTGATTCAATACCCTTATGGATATGAGCCACTATTCATGATTGATCCCCAACTCCTCCATTTTCTTGGCTACCTGGTCATATCTAGGCATATGTGTTTGGAGTAATTTCGTTGACCTCTTCTTCTTCATCTTCAAAACTTTCAGGAAACTTCCAACCCATTGGATTTGGGACCTACCTCTTTTTATTTTTTGGAGTTTATTGGTGGAGCTGGAAACCTCGCCAACACTAGGGGATATCCTCGGTATAAAGTCCCAATTATAATATACACCATTTGGAGTGGGAGTCCCATCTGGGATGATGGCATGGTTTCCATTTTTTTGAGTTTATGATTTGCCTTGGCGAAGATCAACAACATAATAGAACAATTATCACTTTGATACATGCAAGTATGTTAGCTTTGTGAAATATTCAATTATAACAAGCATAAGATACTTCCATGGGAAATTAAATAACATGAGCCTTTAAGAGAACAACAACAATGTTACTCTAATAAAGACACACAATAGAAAGAAAGAATCATTAATTGATTTGAAAAATAGTTTTCAAGACTACACGATCATGAAAACAAAAGGACATGCAATTTCCAATACAAAATGTGTTAAAGACAATAAAGTAGTTCATTCTCTTCAGTACATGTGAATACAATCATATGCCATAGCCATCATAAGAGTAGTCTTACAATAAATTTTGATACATGCACGAAAATGATGTCTGGCTCAAGAGAGCTTCTTATAATTATGTGGAAGTAACAATATGCATAGTTACAAAGGAATTTCACTTGTTCCAATAGTGGAACATGGAAGCCACAACTTTCATCTCAAAAGAAAAATCTCCCTCTCCTATGTTAACAAGAGAAGCCAAGATTGAAATTCCCATTCTTTGAGCTATGAGGGTCTATTTATAATAAAGACAATGAACTTTTACCTTCCATGTGACTCTTGAGATCCCTCATGACTCTTTGACTTCCATGTGGCCTTTGGACTTCTTGATGACTTTTCAACTTCTACATGAATTTTCATTTTCTCTCTTTTTTATTTTCTAATTATAAAATTTAGATATTTTTACAAATTTGTGGCTAAAATCCACAAAAAACAAAAAAAAAACATTTATGTTAAAATTTGAGGAAACTATAATTTGAACACTATGACATGAAGCTCCTTTGCGACGTACTGGTACCAAGGTTTGCACTCTCCTGCTATATCTTTTACATTTAGTGGTAGCTCTTTCTCATATCTCATCCTTCCCTTGAGAGCATCTAAAGATATCATTCTAGAGCCCACTTGTATATTGTTCCATGACATTGTCAATTCATGTGCAGTTTAATTGGTTGGATGATATATTGTAGAACTGTCTCCTTAGTTACCTCCAAGCCATCTCGGGTAGCCACATGTATTATGATGTCTAAAAGCTCCTTGAGCTCTTACATGATGTCATCTCTATGCTTCACTTCTTTGGACGTACCTATTGAGGGTATCCTATGCAGTCAAATCAAAGCTTCCAATCTAGAATGCAATTTCACGTAGGAAGAAATAGTGTTGGCTATATGGTTGTTGAGTTGATAATAAGCTTTCATATGTATCTTTGCCTCTACTCCATACATTTCACCATCGACCCTTCGTTTCCTAGCCAACATTGCTAGTGCATTGAGGTATTTGGTGCTCCATTCCTATATCATATCTACAACCATGTGAGCCATTATTGCAATCTTCAATTTTTCTTATAATTCCTTTTGGATTTCATAAAAGGCACCATTTCCTTGTGCAAGTTGATCATATCTTCACAAACCTACTTTTCTATGTCTTCTAGTTACTTAAGTTTTACAAGTATTGCAGACTATAGACCTTTTCTTCTAGATCCTATGGAAGACACCCTCTGATTCTAAAAAATAATCTGCTCAATATGTTGCTTTGCATCAACTAATTCTTTATTCAACTGTCCATTCTTGTGAGTAAGATAATCATTTTTGTTTTTAGTGGCTACTGCAAAGGTTGCACTTTAAGAAATTTCCTTTGGATTGTTCTTTGTGTTTGAAACAATTACTCTTTCTGTATTGATTGAGATCGGTTGATCTAGCTCAGTCAAAAAGTACTTCCTCCTTTAATGATTTTGTCTTTAAGATGATCAAATGTGATGTTAGAGATGTCCAAAATTTTGTCTTCACCTGAAAGAGAAATCCGCATTTCGGTGAGAGGAATATGTCAACTCATTAGAGGATTTGGAAGCTTAATATTCAAAGTAGTGACAATTGGCTTAATTTTTTCTATTTGATTCTCTTCTTCTCTCTCATCTTCTATCTCTTGAGTCACAATTTTTTTCCCAATTTCTTCACCATTTCATCTTCTTCTTGTTTCTTCCTCTTCTCCTCCTCAAGTTGTAGTCTTGTTTGTTCTTCCTCCTTCTTCTTCTTGAGGGACTCCTCTTGTTGCTTCTTTAGAGATTGATACTATTTCCTTTTCATATAATTTTTTTCATGGTCTCTTGTTTAAGATTTTCTTACTCTTATTTCTATGTTTTCTCTTCCTCATGTTTCTTACTTTTAGAACAATTTCTTGGTTTGAAGGGTTTGCTTCTCCATCTGTTGTGACTGATATAGAAGTGTTATAATGGTTTTTAATTCTCTTCTCATCCTTACAGGAGTTTGAGGTGTATGGACAAGTGTATCTAAACTTTACACAATGTTGTGTGCATATACCTCGAGGATCATACGTGTGATATCCCATCTCCCTGAGCTTGAGACAATCTAATTCTGCAATCTCTACCTCTGTTGACTTCAAGCTCTTGAGGCTATATGATCCTATTTGCATAGGGAAGATAGTCAATGGGGAGTTCTTATATTTATACCAAGATGTTGGCTTGAGGGGGGCTTGACCCAGGTTCAACGTTAATTAGCAAAACAAATCCCTACACTAATGGCCCTTTCGGAATCAGCCTGCAAAGTGCGGACCGAAGTCTCACTCAAAGAAGGATGGGGGGATGCTGGAAACAAGTTTCCGCACCCTAAGATGGTAGTGATGTTGTTTGATTCTCTTTATCCTTGCGTTTGCGCAGGTTGCTTTGCTCTAGGGCTTGCAAGACAAACACTCTATTCTAGCCTTCAATACCTTTGCGAAAGGGTACGATCGACCTTCGCGCAGCCTTAGCCTACTGCTCAGGTACTTTCGCGCTACTACGATAATGAGCCTTGAAGATTCCCCAATTAATATAAGTGTCTTGCTTATCTTATTAAACAATTATAACTAACACCGCGTAAACAAATATTCATAAATGCGTTCAGTTATTCAATGTAATTGTATTCATTCGCGCATCACATAAGCATAATAAAGGAACCTCATATATAACATATCAAGATGCCTCAAGAGAACAAAGACATAGAAATTGCATAATATCTCTCTTTATTAATATCTTCCAAGTGTTTACAAACTCTGTCCACCCTGTGCATATAGTTGTAGGGGTTTGCGCACTCAGCTGCAGACTTCTACCATAGGCCTCTATGCACTCAGCTGCAGAGCCTCTACCTACGCTACAACCCAAGACTTAGAATTCCTACTTTAGAGCTACAACTCTCTTACATGATTCATCATTGTCTGTTGATTGATTGATTCTAACTACTTAGAGCTTATCTCTTTTTATACAATCCCATGGTCTGTGGACCATGGGTAGATCTCTTACAGCCGAATTTACTTTACAAAACTAAGGGCGGACTACCCTTTTTTTCACATGACACCTTCGCGCTCCACAACCATAAAATGCAGAGTCTTTATAATTTTATTACCAAATTTGACTCAAACATGGGCTTTTAGCCCCAAAACTTCCCTTGGGGGATCCCGCTCCCAACAGGCCCCCAACACAAACATCGTGACTCATCCTCGGGTCACTCGGTAGGTGCAAAGATCTTTGCACGAAGCCCTTCCATCTCAACTCGTATGACTGCTACCTCGACCGTGCACTGAGCTGCCACTTGCTTCGCATCTTCCACTGTCTTCTCGATCACTGCTCCTGCGCTGTCAATCTGAATCTTTTGTTGCATCACTTATAGAGTTGCAGTCTTGCCTTCAATATTTCTGTTGACTACGTAAGCTTCCTCTAGCCAGGGCTTTAGTCGCACCTCCAGCACTACTTCCTTGTGCAATGCTTCGTCCACCTGTTCCCTCAGCGGCTTGGCTAGCCTATGTGTCAGCGCGCTAGTTCACACTGTGCCCTTAACTTCATCGTAGTGTTGTTGTAGCTCGTGCACTTCCATCTCCAAGATCTATATATTTGGGTCCTCCTGCAAGCTTGTTAGGACCTCTAATTATTTCTTGAACAACTGCGTGCAGTCTCCTACTGCACTTTCCACCACCGCTACTGCCTCTGTGACAGAGGTTTCCCACTGTTCATTTACCTCTAGAAGTGTTGAAGGCTGGGTCCTCAACTGTAGCTTTGTAATTTGCAGGTTCAACTCCAACTAAACCTGTGCCATCTTAGTCCAAGTGTTGCCCACCCCTATGGCCAACATGCGGATGTGTACCTTGACTGGCTCTTCATCCGGAATGACCAACTCTTGGACCATTCTGCATGCCTCCTCAATGAACTTCATAATCTTCTTGCTCTGGTTGGTAGCCTTGGTCTCAGCAGTGATGGAAGAATTTCTCTATAGGGCCATCTGTTTGTTTTTGATATGCTGTTAGCTGATCACCTGGAGGGTCTGGTGCTCTCAGCCCCTCAGTTTTTCAATTACTCCATCTTGCAAGAGGTGGAGTGCTTCGCGGGGAAGCACTGCAGGTTCAACCCAACTCCCTTCAAGGCACTGACAGTGGGCTTGTCAGCCTCATTTTCCGTGGTTAGTGCTCCATCCAACAACACTATCGCACTGGAAGCCTTCATGCGCAACATATCGACAGCCTCTGAAGTGCCGATAGCCAAGCTGGTAGACACCATACCAGCTTGCAACGCGCGGCTCTATAATTCCTACAACTCGGTTTGGATGACCCCTAGGATGATCTGCTGTTGTTGTTCAAATTGATGCAGGGCCTCTATGGTGACATCCATCACTGTGTCACTGATATCATGTAAGTCATCGTTTGTTAGTGTGATAGGGTCCAACAAGGTCTTGGTTGCCTTGGATTTCTTTCTGGACCCTCCCTTCTCTAGCTCTCTTGGGCGCTTAATACGGGTGGACGTCTCTTGAGGGTATGCACCGTGCTATTCTGTGTCTTCCTCTTCTGTCTCAGGTGAAGGAAACCTCGTGCCTTTGTCAGAGCCCTGCTCTGTGCCACCTGTCTAATTTCTTGATTGCTTCCCTACTTTCTCTACCTGGGCCTTCTCAGTGCCCTCCTTTTTCCTCTTCTCAACCAGCTGTGCCATCTTTAGCTTGGCCTCCTCCTTCTTCTTCTGCACGACAGACTTTTTCCACCCACCGCCAAGTCCGTGGTAGTGCGCCACTCCACCGACCATTGATCAAGCATCGCATCAATGGCGTCATCCGTGGCCAGATATGGCAAGTCATGCCACTTCTGCGCAGGGTCCTTCTGCACTCTGATTGATACTCGATGGAAATCATCTTTGAACTCGGCATAGCCCTATAGGTTGGTATACAACGCGGGCGACAATCACGTCTTGCGATTGATGGCCATCCTAATATTCATCTCCATCAAGATCCAAAAGATCTTGCTGTCCTGGACTCGCTGTGCATCCTTGGTCACCAACAACAAAGTGTACTTCGCTGCTTTAGGGAGGTTTGACGTGACCGAAGGGAACTTGCTGTCCTCTGGTAGCTCCCACACTACCAGCACAATCGACAACAAGAGCCATGTGTAGTGGAACGTCTTGCTGAGATCTTGTGCTTCGCGGTAGTTTTCCAGGAACTCTCCGTGAAGGTAGTCCAACCAGTTGAGCTGGACTCCTTGTAGAGCCTTGAACATGTACCTTCCCATACACCTCTCAGCCTCCTTTTCCCACTCATTTCATCACCCAAGTTGATTAAATCATTGTATTTTAGGACTTTTTACATGGTTTTCTAACTACGCTAATGACTGTTGTTTGGTTTAGAATTTTGGTTCAGAGTGCTGCGTTTCCGCAGCCAACACAGGTTTCCGCAGCTGATCTAGGTTTCTGCAGCCAACACAGGATTCCGCAGCTGTTTTATTAAATGATATGTTACAGGTGTCTTCCGAGAAGATGAGCCACATGGGCAAGTTCCAGGGGTCAAGGACATGGTGTGTGTCCCTCCAGATCACCCAAAACAGTCATAAAAGCCCACGGTCAACGAGGAGGCAAATACCAGTCAACAGAAGTGTTCAGCGGTGGTACGGCTCTGCGTTGCTCTGTTTTTGGGCACGTGAAGCCATGTGGCATCGTCCTCAGTCACGGAGACAATCTAGAAGCACGAATCCAATAGCCATACTCTCCGGATTTAATGAACACCATGACAGTTACCTAGATCCGCGGACGCAGAGGATTCATGTGTTTTTACAGCTGGTTGAATAGCATAGATTTTGTTAAAGTAGTTTGCTTTTCTCCTTATAAATAAAGCGTCCTTGAACGCTGTACAGTTAGTCGTTGTTGTAATTGTTTTGTAATTTTGAGCTCCCCACTGTACTTTTACATTTGCTGTCAATACATGAGAAGACTGTTTTACATTTAAGCGTACAACTGCTCCTTGAATCGGCTGAAGTAGGTAGAGGGCCCCTGTTTGCTGAAGCCCTGTATAGTAACCTTTAATTTCCTGCATTTCTTTTTCTCATTTCATGTATAATAGCTGTACAGATGTCTTTTAAATTGCTGCGTTTTTGTTTCTTTTCAACATGTATATTAGCTGTATATAAACTTTGATTTCAGTTGATTTACATTTCTGCACTTTTATGTTCATGACTGATCAGTGTGTTATGCAGGTTTCTTAGGCAAGCCCCGGACAATTTTCTTTCTTTTCTTTTCATAACTAGTGGCATGCGTGATCATCTTGTCTATGTTGCTGACCTTCATTTTCCTGCAGTTTGATTTTCCTTACTGTCATTTCTCTAAATTGTAGATTTACTTTCTGCTCTTAAGATATCAAGCTGTTCATCTATTGATGGTTCCTTTTCCCATAATCAACTAACTTTATTGGGAGCCAAAATATCACTTAGTATAGCTTGATTTAGTTTGCTTTAGAATTCACATTGCTTGACTTATTCATAACTGTTTCTTACATGATAGATTCAGCTGAAAGGCGAAAGGTTAAGAGAAAGTTAAAGTAGTGTGACTAGTCTCTTTTATGTAGTTTCACTTAGATTTCACATTGCTTAACATTTCATGATATCTTTTCATAGAGAAGATTAAGTTGAAGAGTTGAAATAGTGTGAGATAGTTGTTCTTACTTTTAGTTGGATTTAATATAGATTTCATTTTCATTTTCATTCAGCAGCAGAGATACTGGGCCGATGTCATTAGTCCTTTATTTGATGCCTTTACTTTCCTTTAAGAATTGATTTTATTGCAATTGTTTTTCAAAGCTTTCTTGTAGAATACTTTTTAAGTTTTGAGAAATCACTTAGAGTTCACCACAATCATCCACATTTCACTTGCTTTATTACATTTCCATCACATCACAGTAGGAAAAATACATTCAAAAACAAACTTAAAAAAGAAGAAGCTAAAAACGACAAAAGACTTAGAAAAGGTTATCTAAGTACATATAGTACACATCACTTCATCAGCTTACGAGCCCCGGGTTGACAATTAAAAGTAGCAATTTAGACAACACTAAATTGACCAAACACTCCTTCGGTGCGACACTTTTGCATCACCTTCCCTACAAGGATTTGTGTTGCTACCTTCGCAGTGGGGTCGCAAATGCTGGATATAGCGTACCAGCATGGCTTCTTCATCAGCTTAAATTTTTCCTTCATCGACTCTGCGAGAGCCTGCTCGCCACCCTTGCCGCCAAAGATTATCGCTGGATTCTCACCCATATATGGTAGGCATGTTATTCGGTGAATCAACCTATTTGTGATGGGTATTGGCTCCTCTAGCCACTGACACTCATCATGCACCAAGCACAACAACTGCTTGATGACCAAAACTATCACTGGGGTGTGGTTGTAGTGCAGCACCCAAAGCAGGTTTAACAACCCTACCTTCTTTACTCCCTTGAGCCACCTCTATGGCTCCAAGGTGGTCATTCCCATATTCGTATCTATGATGTGGTGCATCAGCTGCTCGGTCGCCAGGTGTGGGAACTTCTCATGGTCTGCCAAGTCCTAGTCTTCAAGCTTCAGTATCGGCACCCGCGCCAAATGCGGACCTTCGAAAGTAATTTCATCTGGTAGCAGAGGGTTTTACAGGGGAATCCTACTCTCATCAATGTCCTTTGGGACCTTGGACTTAGGCTTGTGCAAAGGGACATACTCCGACAACTGCATAATAGGGTCTGCACCCTAGGCTTCAACCTTCTCCACTTCCATTCCCACATCCTCATCATCCATCGGGATGTCTTCGATATCTTCCTCCTCTACTTCTAGGTTTATAGCCTTGCCTTTCTCTTATGCAATGGGATTTGGTGGGTTTCTCCATGGCGAGGTGCACACTGGTATGGAAAGCTGCTTTTCCTTCTTGTTCTTCATGATCTCCTTGGTTGGGGTTGGATTTGGTCTCGACATTCTCAGTGACTTAGGGACCTCTGCCTATACTTTGACCACTTCTAGAGCAGCTACTTCTACCTCTATGTCCATTTCCTGTGTCGACTCCTCTACTGCATGTTTGGTATTTATAGTTTTAGGGGGTGCTGACATGATCTTTTGTAAGAATTCCTGTGTTTTTGTCGGCAAAGTCTCAAATACCCTAGTAACTATCAAAATCTCGTATTGCTCACGATTCATTTGTGCTTGAGAGCTCAACAACTTAGTTCTCAAAATGCCAAGTGTTTCTTGCTGGACAACCGCTTGTAATTTATAGGGCATTTTGAATTCAGATCCGACTGTTCCCCCCAAATTTGGTTCATTAATGCCGGATTGGCGGCAGATTTTCAAGGACCTAAGCCATAAATTTCGTCTTAAATGCCATCCACTTGCTCCATTTGGCCTCAATTCTCCCATCAAACCATGAACAGTGACTTTAATGGTCACTTTCCGGCCGATCTGCATGATTTCTCCCTGGGTAGTGCAGCGCCCTCTGTGCTGTCGTGGACCTGTGACACTTCCTTGGTTCTCCAATCACGCAGCTCCCAACTCGGGCAATGTCGTTTAGAGTCCTATGCCTCCTTTCAGATTCCTGGAGCGCTAAGATTGTGCTACCTTCATTTAGTCACATGGATGGACCGCTGGTGTATGGCTTCAAGCGACTGCCATTAACCTTTCCTGGGAAGGGTTCTCCATTTAATTTGACTAGCTCTACCGCTCCTCCATTGGTAATTTCCTTAATGACATAGGGCCCTAACCAATGCATTTGGAATTTTCTTGGAAATTTATCAAACTTACTATCATATAGAAAAACCAGGTCATTTACCTTAAATGTGCACAACTTAATATGTCGATCATGCCATGCCTTTTCGTGTTGCTTTTAGACCTGTTGGTGAAATCTAGCTAAAAACATTTCTTCCTCGAGCTCATCCAGCTGCGTGAGCCTTTCTTCTATGGCTCTGTGATCTCTCATACTTGTGAGTGCTGCGATGCGCAGACTAGGCACAAGATATTCCATAGGCATTACCACTTTAACACTATAGACAAGCCTAAAGGGGGTTTGTCCAATCAACTTTTTTCATGTCGTTCGATAAGCCCATAGTACTACAGGTATGCGTAGGTCCCAATCACTTCACTGAGCATTGCAAACCTTGGTCAACACATTTTCGAGCACCTTATTGAATGCTTCCACCGTCTCGTTACCCTGTGGGAGATAAGGTGTGCTCTTTTGGTGATATACCTAAAATTCCTCCGTCAGCGCGTTGATTGTCTCATTTAGGAAGTGCGTACCCCAATCACTCATCAAGATCATCGGGCATCCAAATAGCGTCAATACATGCTCAAAGATGAATTTTGCAGCGGTCATGCCTATGCAATCCTTCACAGGCTGTGCCTCCACCCAACGAGTCAAATACTCCATCGCGGTGATAATGTACCTTGCTCTCGTCTTTCCTTGAGGCTGAATGGGTCCCACGAAATCTATCACCCACTTCTCAAAGAGTTGCAATGTCATCTGTGGATTCAAAGGCATCTCATCCCTCCACGATGGCCTGCCAGTCCTTTGACACACATCACATGCCTTGTAATATGTTTTTGAGTCCTGATGGAGGGTTGGCCACCACAACCCTGCACGTAGAATATTCTGCATGGTTTCTCTTCCTACATAATGTCCTCCCATGGCACCCCCATGAGCGTCTGCGAGGATGTTGCTTCTTTCAAACTTAGGTACATACCGTTGCAATATCTCATCAGTTCCCATCTTGTACAGATGCCTAGCAATGACAGAGAAATATGCCGCATGAACCACTAATTCCTTCTTTTGCTGGACAATGTATCCTTCCGGTGCAGTACCTGTCATTAGGAAGTGTATTATATCCTCAAAATGACCATCCGCAATGCGCATTGCAAATAACTATGCGTCAAGCAATCCTTCTTCCAAGTTAGTGGGTTCCTCCCTTGTTTTGATGCGCATTAGATGGTCTGGTCCTACGTTCAGTTGTCCAGGCTTCACAATAACTTTAAAATCATATTCCTGGAACAATAAGAGCCACCTGCAGATTCTCCCCCCCCCAACACGGGCTTATTGACCAGGTATTTCAGTGCAGACTAGGTCCATTTGGCCAAATGCGCGCATGGCTCATCCTGCCCATCATACTTGTCTGTCATTCGCATCTTAGGCTCCCCAAATCGTGTTCTCATCATCCTCCTACATTTTCGCAAATCATCGAAGCTTCACTTATGCGTACCCCACCATCTTGCGGGTGTAGCACACAGTGCCTAGTCCAACACTTGGAAGCGCTGCTTTTCTGGTACCTCCCTTTCAAATGCATCCAAAAAGATATCTACCTCATTCAGGCCATCATAAGTAGGCAGATTTCTTACCTCTGAGGACACACAGTGCAGCGATCGGGTCATCATGTTGCAGTTTAGCATAGTTACTTCATGTAACCGATTTGGCCATCGTTCTATCTCTTCATTGGACTCCAAAGTGCAGGAACTCTCACGATCCCAAGTAATTCATCCATCCGCAGTGGGATTCACCCAGTATTGGTCTCACGCTGTTATCTTATAGATACAGTCCAAATTGTCATCACTCTCATAATCATGGACTAGTTCCATATAGCGCGATCCCTCAGCAGGATCTAGAGGTACTATTACAAGTAGCGATTTCTTCTCAAAGATCATCTTTCGCTTCTTTAGATCGATTACCCCATTCATATCAGTAACCCAGTCAATTCCCAGGAGCACAGGATAGGGATTGTTGTCATCCACTGTCTCTATTACTTCAAAATCAGCCAGCGTGCTCGCACCTTCAATATCCAGAGTCACCCCCTGCAATCGTCCCATGGGGATGATCTTCTGCAGATTCGCCATCCTTAGCTGAATCGAAGACCATTGCAGTGCGGGTCTCCCCATCTGTTCCTAAGTCTGCTTTGGTAGGACAGTCGCATCTGACCCCAGGTCCAAAATAACCCGATCCATTTCATACTCTCCTATCTGCGCGGTCTGTTAGTGCCTAAATCTACCTCAGGCTGAGAAAGGTAGGATCTAGGATAACATCAAACCACGCTTAACCTGGTAGCTAGCCCTACCAGGTCGGGAGAGGGCTCTATCCTTGTCAATCTCAAAAAAATATGATCAATGAGGCTTGAGATGACTGATTTTAGGCTAGGTATGTGTGCAGAAGAGTTTGATTAAATTTGATGATGTTTTGTTGGCTCAAATGGAAAGGCAGATTTGGGTCTGGGGAATGAGGCTCAGTTTTGCAGAGATCTCTATGGGGCAAGGTAGGCAAATGATTTGGTACTTCAAATTGAATGAAATGGAGAGCTTTAGATAGGTGAGAAGTTGAAGAGGGCAATAAAATCTCAGGGATCCTCTTCAAACAGCTGAAAACATAAATAACTAAACAAACCCTAGGTAGAGCACTGCAATTTCAATGGATTCTACCTTTATCCTTGTTTGATTTAGTTAAGATGAAGCAAAGAGAAATGATGGCATACATAAAACACATGTAAACTTACAATTACAGAAGGAAACACAATACCAAAGCAAGATGCCACATGAATCCCATAAAGTGCTGCAAACCCTAGTCTATTCCTTAGCCAAACTGCTGAAATGTGTATACAATGAAGCTCCAAGCTTTCCCAAAAGTCCAACCTTTGCTAATGATTGAAAAATCACAAGATTTAGGCAAACAAAAACTCATCCTAGCCTCTAGGGGTCGAGCTCATGATTTTAGGAGTTGTTCCAACAAATTCTAAACTGAGAACTAAAAAGTAGGCAGTGGAATAGCTTGCCTCTAAAAACTAGGGAACTGATTCATTCAGTTGCAAACTACCTTTTCATGGATGAATCTACCTCTATGAGTGAAAATTTAGCATAATTACATCAAAATCCATCAAGTCACATTAAATTACATCATGAGTTTGACAATTAGAAGGAGAAAATTCAAACTGTCAAGAAACTAGGCAAAAAATAGAGTATTTTGGTCAAAATGAGCAAAATTCCTCTAATGCGCCGCGTTGATTTCCCAATGCATAACGCCTTTTTGCAGTTGATTTTGGAGCCTTCCCGGTGTCCAAATTTGCTCCAAGTGGGCTTGTTGGAAAGTTATGCCTGTCTAATTTCCAGAACAAGTGGAATTTTTTAATTTGGCCTCCATTTGCCCCTCGAAAACTGAGTTCTCCCAACACTGCTTCCTGTGTGTCCAAAAAGGGGTAGAAAGGTCATTTTTGAGGTGTTTTTGACCTTTTTGGGAGCTCAAAACCTGTCAAAATTTCTTGGCCATTTGTGGGCATGCATATTTTTCCATGAAAAATCCAAAAATGCTGAGTTTTCCTCAAAAGGAGGTCCCCATCAAAAGCGAGCGCCAGGTGGCGCGGTGCATCGGGCAGAAAAACCTGTTTTTTAAGCCAAAAATTTCAAAATTGCAAAAAGTGTCCCAATTTTTTTGAAATTTGGGCTGAGTGTCCTCCATTAAGTGCTGTGTTGGGCCAAGCAAGCCTCAACCAAGATCTGAAGTCTATCTTTCTCTTTTCACTTCCTCGATGCCTTCTTCAACTTGGCCTTCAAGTTCCTGATTCTTGCCTTGCAACTTTTGTTTCTCGCCAAGTAATGGTAGGCCATGTGCCTCAACATAGTTTTCTCCTTGTTGGCCTTCTCAAGAAACTTTTCTAAGTGGATATTTTCCCTCTCAAGCCAAGACTCACGATCAGCATTGATTTCTTGTTCAAGTGGTGTGAGCTTCACTTTCCTCCTCTTGGCAGCTTGCCGGTTTTCTCGTATGTTTTGTATCTCCATAATGGTTTGCTGATCCTCTAGTTGTTTATTTATTTGCTCCAAATATTTGATTATCCACTTGGCTCTTTCTAGGTTGAGAGAAAAATCATTAATGTCCACTTTTTGCTCCTGAATGATCTCCTTGAGCTTTGAGCTTTGTGGGCCCAAATCGGTGTCATCATCCTGAATGAGAATGAAATCTGTCTCCTGCCCTCCTAAAGGCCCCTCATCATGTAATGGCTGCTTGCCCTTGTCCTGAACCTACTCTGCTGATGGAGGAAGCAAGACCCCTTCCACCCCGGGTGGAGATAATACTCGCTTTGCTGCTGCAAACAACCTTCTAGTTTTGGTATGTGATAAACACTGGCACACTAGTGGTTTGTGTCTCATGAATCTCCTGCTGATGTGAAGGTCCACCTATCTCATGAAAAGCTGCTGGAGGTACTTGAGGACCTGTGAAGACCTCATGTGAAATGAAATCCTCCCATGAGATGTTCTGTAAACCTGATGCAAGACCACAATTTTGATTAGTGCAAAATGATATATGCTGTTATACTGCTGCTGAGGAGACTTCCTTTGCACTAAGGTGGTCATCTTCTTAATGTTCCGGCAAATAAAGTAGGGGAGATTCATCATTATCACCCTAGTAAAGTGCATCAACAATTTGATATGATAGGCATACAGGTGAGAAAACCAGCCCTCACAGCTGAAATATTTAATTATGAGTTTGATCAAGGGAGCATAAGTGTCTTTCAGATACCTGAAGGGAAAAACTCTACTGAGATGTCTCTGATAACCAGCCTTGATGTAAGGCTCATAATGTTCTCTGTTAATCTGCTGCCTTTTATTCCACTGCTCACTGACATTTGGAATGCCAGTTGCTAGAGAAATTGCCTCCGGTGTCAAGGTGAATGTCACACTTGCTAGAGTGACTTGGCCATTATGAAGATGGAGCACAAACAACCTGGCCAACTCATGATGGTATTGGACTCTCTCTACCATCTCACAGAACTAATAACAGGATTCGTGTTGAAAGCATGTGACAGCAAGAGGGCAGGCCTGCAGCTCAGCAAGTGAAGTGAGGTCTCCTTGGTGCATGCATTTCTCTAGATGAATCATTGTGTGTCTCCTCATCTCGGTCATAGGAAGGATTAGACTCCATGTTTGCCAATGTTTGAGTTTTCTTAGATGAGTATGAAGAGATTTATGGTGTCTTTAGGTTTTGCTGCCAAATATATGAGAACGTATGAGGGACTGTGGAGGGAAAGTGTATGAGGGGTTTTAGGAATGTTGTTGACCAGATTTTAGGGAATAGAAGGGTTTAGGGACAGTAAGTAGGCTTAGGGACAACAATTAGGGTTTAGGAATTTGTAACTAGGGTTTGGGATAGTGGGAGTTAGGGATATGGGGATAGTAAATTTAGGGATATGGGGATTAGTAAATGGGTTGATGAAACCGGAAAATGAATGAGGGAATCAAAGAGTGAGGGAGTGATGGAGTGGAATTGACAACAAAAACACAAATTGTAAACCCTATGCCATTGTTTTTTGGAAAAAATTGCAAGGAGGTAGGGTTTCACGTTTTTCTCACTAAATCACCATAAACATCTAGAGAAACTCATTCATTGATCATGGAGGAACGATGACTTACTTGAACACCTGAAGATTGAGCAAATTTTGCAAATTTGGGGAGAGTTTGTGGGTGAAATCAGCTTGAAACCCTATGCGCCACGCCACAAACCCAACGCGCTGCGCCACTTCAATGCATAGCACCTGTGTATTTTTTACACTGCGGAGGGTAGCCCAATGCGCCGCGCCAGCCCTATGCACCGCGCCCACTACCCAATGCGCCGCGCCCCTGAAACTTGCAAAATTTGCTACAATTTTGCTCTTTTTCTCCAACACGACCTTTCTATTGCTCAGTCTTTCTCCTTTAGATGCAAATGAGCTCTTTGAACATGATAAATGGTTTATATACAAAAGATTTTAATTTTTCACTCATAAAAACCCACTTTTGTAATGTTTGCATTTGACTTTCTTTTCAAAATCTGTTTTTGGGCAGTTTGCTTTATTTTGGCCTTTGATGAACTAAATGATTTGAGTTTTTGTTTGCCTTGCAGGTGATGGAGATGCTAAAGCTTGGAAAGGTGACCAGGGTTGCCAGTCAAGCTACTACATATGAAAAAACTGAAATTACATCAAATTTATACATGAAAACATAAAATACTCTGTTTTTCCTCAATTAGTCTCTGAGTATGTGATTATGGAAATTATTGTTACTGGAACTTTATTTGACCTCCTCATGCGCCTGCTGACCATTATTGAGCATTTTGAAGACCTTTTTGATGAAACCCTAGACCTAATAAGACCGAAAACCCTAAAAATGACATTTGTAGATTTAAAGACAAGAATTGACTGCAGATGATCTAGATGAATGAAAATGGGCTTGCAGGTAAAGGACATGAGGGAAAATGTATAATAAGCCACTACTGTCAGATGATCCATGATCCTAATGGAATGCAGCTGATTGAATGATATGCCTAACATGCAATGCAACAAGAGAATTTGATCACTGACGGAGGGATGAAGATACCGACACTAACACGGTCAGTCTCATCTCCCATCCCGTTCTCGTTTTATGCTTGCCAATCTTTCGTACTACGCATGGATCACTCGATGCAGTTACAAGACATCTATTGATGAGCACTTGTAATCCTTTCATAGCCTTACTATCGCGCAGTAACTTCATATAGGTCTCCAGGAAAGTTATGAGCATATAGGGGTCCATCTCCTGATTAGGCTTATCCTTGCTTCCTGAGGTGGATGCCTCAGCGAATTTCTTCTTAGCTTCCATGAAGGTTTCACGCGCGCACTCCAAATCAAACTCAGCCTCCTTCGCCAGAGCTTTGCGAACCCATGTACTGTCTTCTGGCTATTTCCCCTTGTCATCTCCCATCGCTATTCCACTTCTGAGCACTATATTTACGTTTGGATCCTATTCACGTGGCTCAGACCTCATCATCTGCAGGTTCTGATTCGGTGGAGGTGGTAGCACCCCTTTGTCATGTAGGATAGTCTTCCATTTCATGGTCAAACAACATGCAATACTTGCATGACGGATGTGTTGGGTTAGTGCAATCACGATCATAGTGTCCTGGTCCTCTGTAATTGTAGCAGATCAACTGTCCTCGACCTCTACGAGGTCCTCCTCTGCCTTGGCCTCGTCTGTGCACTTGAAATCTTGTCTGCGCCATCCTTGTGCTCTAGTTAGGGGACCGCGTTTTGGCTAGAACCTATAGGTGGTAATTCTATCCATCATCAATTCATAACTCCTGCAATTATGCTCATCATGTCGTACCAGCCTACAAAAGTTGTAGAACAACTGTTGCGGTGTCTGTACAAATTTCTGTAGCAAATGACAGTTATCCGTGGCATGTTTTCCTGCTACCTAACATATAGCGCACCATAATGCAGGCCCCTCGCTAGGTCCTGCTTGAGCTTCTGGCCTCAAAGGCATCGAACCTCCTCGTGCAATATAGTTTGCAAACACCAGGAAATGGTCCTTGTCGTGCCCCTAACTCTTTCATTTCAAGCACCATACCTTCTCGCATACCTCTAGTCGAACCGTCCTGTCCTGCTTCAAACTTTGCATCTCAAAGCACAGATTCTTCAACTATGCATGGATCTGCTGAACCCCCAGATTTGGATCTTACATCGGAGTTGCATACAGTGTCATTGCAATCTCCAAGGCCTCTATCTGAGTTGTTATCTTCTACTGCGACAATGCGACCCTTAAGTGTGGCAGTAGCGAAGCCACAAACCACTCGCGATGTTGTCCGTCTATCAAATTCATGTTGGCTTCATGGATTGTACACTTCAACCTCTGATCTAGTTCCCAAGGCATCTCGCCTAGTTGCATCACAATCTCCTTGAAGCCCACAATCGACTGTGCCATAGATTTAGGCCTACTGAACTCTCTGTTCAGTGCTGTCTATATGTTTGCCACTCCAACATTCAGGTTATCATTCAAGTACTTGATATACTAGGTTAGCGCGCAATCTTGCAGGGCACTAACCAATGTTACCTTCTTTATATGAACATCTGTAACACCTTGAGCTTCCCATACAACTTTCACAATGAAACAAAATTGGTCCGGGTCCTCATTTCCCAAGCCTTTGAACAAAGGAAGCTTCACTGAGTTAGCCATACTGAACTACGGTGGAGGTGGAGGTGGTACAAGTGAAGTTGGAGGTGATGGTGGTGAGGTTGGAGGTGGTGTGGGCGGAGGTGGTATTCGCAAGAATCCTTGTCTTATCAACTGAATAGCACTTCATGGAGAAACCTTCGCTATCCCTTCCTCGTCACCTTATGGAGGTGAAATCAATGGACTATACTTTAGGCCCTTTTTTCCTTCGTTCCTGTAAGTTTTTCCGCTTCGCGTGGTTTCGAACATCAAGGTGGTTGCATAACTCGTTTTTCACACAATAGTATTTTAATCCAAGTATTCAAATATTTCACATACTTACATCGCAGTCCTCTGAAAAAGTTCCGCTTCGCCTCGCTGTAGCTGACTAAGATGTCGACCGCAAATTCAGTTTCAAATCCTCCTATGATGTGATTGAGCCAATGATCGACAACGCGGGTGATGTTGTCCTAAGATGCTTCCAATTTCTATACTAGCTCTGGGGTCCAAACAATAGGACCATCAAGTTTCCACCTTCCTTGGCTATCTTCTAGCTTCGCGATCCACTCGTATAGCTCAATTGGGAAGGAGAAGAAAAAGATCTTGTGGATCTCTGTATACAGGTATCTGTCCAACCACTATTCCTTTATCAGTTGTGGGTTTCTGTTCTCCTACGCCATGAATTTATGGATCTTTCTATCCAACTAGTCTTCGATCTCTTTCTTAGTCGGACTCCAGTGATATGAAATCACACATCTCTTATGCATATTCCGGTCCCGAAAATGGAACCATTTGTTGGATTGAGGGGGCTGTGACCTAGGTTCAGCGTTAACTAGCCAAACAAATCCCTACACTACTAGCCCTTTCGGCATCAACCCGCAGAGCGCGGACCGAAGTTTCACCCGAAGCAGTATGGGGGGATGCTGGAACCAAGTTTCCGCACCCTAAGATGGTTGTGATGTCGTTTGATTCCCTTTATCCCTGCCTTCACGCAGGTTGCTTCACTCTAGGGCTTGCAAGACGAGCCCTCTATTCCAGCCTTCAATACCTCTACGAAAGGGTACGATTGACCTTCGCGCAACCTTAGCCTACTGCTCAGGTACTTTCGCGCTGCTACGACAACGAGCCGTGTAGATTCCCCAATTAATCTAAGTGTCTTGCTTATCTTATCAAACAATTATAATTAACACCATGTAAACAAATATTCATAAATGCATACAGTTATTCAATGTAATTGCATTCATTTGCGCATCACATAAGAATAATAAAGGAAATTCATATATAACATATCAAGATGCCTCAACAGAACAAAGACAAAAAAATTGCAGAATATCTCTCTTTATTAATATCTTCCAAGTGTTTACAAACTCTATCCACCTTGCGCACACAGCTGCAGGCGTTTGCGCACTCAGTTTCCGACTTCTACCCTAGGCCTCTGCACACTCAACTGCAGAGTCTCTACCTACGCTACAACACAAGACTTAGACTTATTACTTCAGAGCTACGACTCTCTTACATGATTCATCATTGTTTGTCGATTGATTGATTCTAACTACTTAGAGCTTAGCTCTTTTTATACAATCCCATGGTCGCGGACCATGGGTAGATCTCTTATATCCGACTTTACTTTGCAAAACTAAGGGCGGACTACCCTTTTTGACACATGACACCTTTGCACTTCGTGACCACAAAATGTGGAGTATTTACAATTTTATTACCAAATTGGACTCAAACATGGGCTTTTAGCCCCAAAACTACCCTTCGGGGATCCCGCTCCCAAAAAAAGATCCAAACAATCATGTTCAAAGATGGTAGCCAACATTGTGCATAACCACCTTATCTGTGACAAACAATGGCAAAAGATGTGGACTTTTATATGCTCCATATGCTCAGATGAATGTTCCTTGTGATGATGCAAACCAGTCTATGATATCTTCTATGGATTCCCTGGTCTTGTTGTCTTGCAGGCTGCCTCTATGCCAAATATCATTTAGTATATTACTGAGATGAACTTCTCAACTATCCTTGCATACAACCCCCTATAAATACCATAATATCTTGCAATATATGTGGACATGAGGTGTTTATTTAGCATTAGTCCACTTCCACTCCAAACTTGGGAACTCATTATTAGCACATATTCATTTTAGATAATAGGATGACATGTAAAACTATGGTTTCTCTCCTTGTGCCACGTTTTTTTCCTTATCAACACACTTTTATAATTGTTAAGCTATGAGGTCAGAACAATTGAAAATGGTGCCTTTAGTAGCATATGGGTGTACCATATAGACCCATCTTTCCATGAACAAATTATGTGCTCCTACGTCCATATAGCCTGTAACACATGGCCATTAGATATTGGTACACTTTCTTCAATGATTTGGTTATGTAAATACCATTAGGCTTATAGTAGAATTTGCTTGTCTCTTGCCACCAAGTTTTAAGAATATATTTTGTGGATTCCCAAAAACTAGCATAGAATCTCGTAGTGAGATATTCTTCAAGCTTTAGAAGCTTATAGTTCTTATGAATATCGTGAGCTTGATATGTGGCAAGCTCTTCACCCTTTTCACTTCTAATGATCATGCTTTGAAAATCAATGTGCTGCAATATCCACCCTATGGCCTCTGCGCAAGTTAGCACTAAATAATGGCAATAAATTATGTGGAATATGCGCCTCCTAAGATTGACATATACCTCTTAGTCTTCTAGATACTCAAGGATTTACTTCTTGATGAAGTCCCTAAACACCTTTTTCCATAATTAGGGTAATATATTTGTCTATGAAGCATGTTGTGTCTGTCAAGACTAGTACTTTAGGTTTTGGAATATCCATAACACCTTCAATATTGCTTTCAACTGTTTCTCTTACTCTTCCTTTCCTTGTAACTAGAGGCATGTTGTTGGTAGAGGATGATACACTGATATGCTAAATACCTGTGGTACCTTGAAACTCAAAATCATTCATGGAAAAATGTACAAGGTTAGTCCCCAAAAATCACTACTCTAACTTTGTTGTGTCTATGGAAAAAAAATGTGTTGGGGTTGGGAGAAAGTATATAGTCTAGGGACAACATATAAAGGATTGGGGGATGGGTGTGCGAACCATGCTAACAAAATAATTCATAATTAAAACATCGTGGGCACACAAAATAAAGGTAATATTTGGTGTGTGTGTCAAGTAAAAGCATGCAATGCGCTAGCAAAGTGAGAGCATAAGTAATTGGTGCAAGAGAAATTTCTAGGCACATGGGCTAGGAATATTGGAGGCAAGAAGCACACATTACGCTGAGATAGGTTTGTATCACATGTGTTTAGCATCAACACAGGTTATAAGTGCAAGAGTTAGGGGCTAGGTGTGTGACATGTGCGTGAATAATTGGAGAAATATAAAATTTTAAGATTAATGGTGTCAAGACTCTCAAAGCTAGGGATTTATCATTGGGTCACTGTTTTGTGATGACACGCTAAGGTGAGCAAAAGAGGCTAAGTGACTAAGTGTGGGACAAATTGTGGTGAGAGAGCATAAGAAAATTTAATAAAATGAAATTCATTACACACATATATATCAGTTTGATCTTTGATAAATGCGAAAGGTCACAACATACAAAATGACACAAGAGAGAAATCAAGGAAGTGAAATGATAAAATCTTAAGTGAAATTATTAGATGAGAGAGAGGAGCTTACCTAGAAAAGAGTGCACACACAATCACAAATAAGAGTACTGGCATTGTGCTCCAAAGATGCACAAATCTCCCAAAGAGACCAAATGAAACAATGTGATGAGAATTTTGGGGGAGGTCTGTATATATTTTTTTCTCACACATGTAAGATTATCGAGCTTCTAAAGTGTGCCTAGTGTATATGTGTGTGAAAAGGGTATCATATTATCATTGGGTTGGAATCTAAAAATTCGCTAGTTCTAAGTTGAAGTGGTGCGCTCGAAAAAGTGTGCTAACCTTGTGAACAAGAACTGTGCTCTAACTTGGAGAGTTTCAAAGAAAACTAATAATGAATTCAAACACTTAGGATATTTCAAACAAGCTTAGGATGACCTTGATTACTTAGGTATTTGGAGATCCTGGTCAATAGGGGCTCCAAAATTAGATGAAGTCAAAAATTTTGGAGGGTAGTTGTAGCAACTACAACACTTGGCGATTCACTGGAAGGACCTCAACTTCTCTATTTAGGCCTTTCTCAAGTTTGAAGGGTAGTCCTCATGAAGTATTGATATGTCTTATGAGTCACCTTATCTTCACTATTATAATCAATTATAGCGCAAATGCCACGATGACCTGTTTGGAGCAAGGATCCGGTAAATTGGATACTATAGATGGAGAAATATTTTGATCTACGTGGTGTACCACTGTTACAAAAGGTACGTATTGCATCTAATTATTTAGAACCGAATCAATTTTTATTGTATAAAGGGTTTTGTTCTCGTAAACCACTTGTCACGTTGTCAATTTTCATGGAGGAAATGATAACACATTATAAGGATACAAAGATATAGTGCAAATGCCATGATGACCTGTTTGGAGCCATGAAACCCTAGAATCGAAAGCTCTGATACCAAATGTTATGAAATCAGCTCGCAAAAAGATAGAAAAGAAATATAAACGCCTTATAATTCAGCGTCTTCGAGGGGGCAACCTCCTTTACATTACACAAATGAACAATTCTTGGATGATACAAATGACAAGACCTCCTTTCTATATATAGGAGTCTAAGGGGTCATAATATAATCAGAGCTGACATAACAATAATAATGTAAGGGCACAATAATAACAATAGTGGGCTTCTATGGGGCACAATAATAACAATATGGAGACTACATGGGCACAACAATATAATAATGGGGTTGTACTAATATCAATAAGGGGTTACACTAGTAGTATAGGGACCTAACATGCCCTCTCCTTCAAAAAGTGTTGTCTTCAATGCTTGAGTAGTTCCTGATGATTCTGTATAAATTCTTGTCCTCCCATGTGGAATCTTCAGGGGGTAAGTTCTTCCACTTGATGAGATACTCTGAAACTAATCTATTTTGTAGCTGTCGATTTCTCGGTTCTGTGACTGCTTCAGGTTCCAATATGATTTTTCCTTCCTTGTCAAGTTCTCGCAATACTGTTTGAACTGGGATCTTCTGCAACTTTTGAATGAGTTCCCACTCCTTTGGGCATATGGATATCTGTAAGGCCTAATGTTTGGAGGAACACTTCCTGGAATCAAATGAATAGCATGATCATGACCACGAATAGGCGACAGGCCTTTGGGAATCTCAAATACCTTGGAATGATTGTCCAAAACGTTTTGGAGATCTGGAGAAATACATGATTTCGATGTGGGATCCTCTAGTGAACATAATTGTGCAATTACGCCCCATTGTTCTTTATTTAGAAGATTTGTCATGCTGTTAGAGTTGATTATCTTTCCAGGTTTCCCTTCGATACCCCTCAATTCAACTTCCTTTCCTTCCCAAAAGAATTTCAAGAAAAGTTCTTGAAAATTAAAAGCTATCGTACCCAAAGATTGTATCCATTGGACTCCTAGTAAAACATCAGCACCACCCATTGGAATGGAAAGGGTTGGGATATTCAATACATATTCTCCTATGGATAGCTTGATATTATGGAACTTTCCAGAGAAATTTATGGTTCCTCAACTTGCAACCATCACTTGACACTCTGGTGCTGGATATAGGAAGCAATTCAATTCCTTGGCTATCTTACAATGAATAAAATTATGGGTACTGCCTAAATCAATCAACACTATTACCTTTTTCTTCTTGATATGTCCTTCTATCTTGATAGTTTGAGGAGTGGTAATTTCTTCCAATGCATTACAAGATATGGTTGGATTCATTTCTTGATGCTTGATGTGATCTTTCAATTCTTGAACATTTTTCTTCTTGATATGTCCTTCTATATTGATAGTTTGAGGAGTGGTAATTCCGGCCAATGCATTACAAGATATGGTCAAATTCATTTCTTCTTTCTTGATGTGATCTTTCACTTCTTGAACCTTTTTCTTCTTGATATGTCCTTCTATCTCGATAGTTTGAGGATCGGTAATTCTTTCCAATGCTTTACAAGATATGGTCAGATTCATTTCTTCTTTCTCTGGGGTGGATTCCTAGTGTATATCCTCTTCTTTTGATGTTTCTTTATCCTTTTCTTCCTCCTCTTCATAATCTATGTAAAACAATTTCTTCTCAGCACACTTATGACCTTTAGTGTTTTTTCTATCGCAATTGTAACAAAGCCCTTTTTCTCTTTTTTCTTCCAATTGTTGTGGTGTAAATCTTGTAGGTTGTGGAAGGCTAGGAGAAAAAACACTTCCATAATTATAGTCATGAGTGGTGGGATTCCTTTTTTCCATAAGTTCTCTTTCAATTTTTCTTGAATGCCTTCTCCAATGAATCAGGTTCCCAAAGACAAACCTCGTGTTGAATGTTATCCTTTAAAGTCCCTATAATGACATCAATCATTTTATTCTCTGGAATATCATTTACCCTTATATTCAATTTGTGGAAGTTCTCAATGCGCTTTTCCGTTGAACCATTTTGTTTGAGATTTATCAATTGGTTAAAGAAGGTGTTTCTCTTTGTATCCTTATAATGTGCTATCATTTCCTTCGTGAAAATTGACCACATGACAAGTGGTTTATGAGAAAAAAAACCCTTTATACCATAAAAATTGATTCAGTTCTAAATAATTAGATGCAATACATACCTTTTGTAACAGTGGTACATCGTGTAGATCAAACTATTTCTCCATCTATAGTATCAAATTTACCGGATCCTTGCCATCAAACTTCCTCATCTCACTTTTTCTTGATTTTAGGAGCTCAATCTTGAAACGACTATAACTCTGTACTTTTGGATCTTTAAGTTCTAAAATTTTAGTATGTAATAGCCCTCTGAGTTCTCTTTCTAGCTCTGCAAGTCTGAGCGCAATTGGATTCCTGAGGAAAGATCTATTCCCATATCCCTGCGATGACCTAATTATATATTAGTTCAGTAGAGAGAACTTGTATGACATGCCACATGTCACTGTTTCAACTTTTGGTTCTGAAAATTATACCCAAACAAAATATAGTTTGCCCTCTTTCTGTAATTTCTTACGAAATTTCAATCTGATGCTCAGAGAGAACGTTATGATGATTTTCCCAAGGTCACCTATTTAGGATGTAATTCGGGAGTCTGCAAAAACCCTAACTTCCTCAGATCATATATCCGAAATTATAGCGACACAAGATCTGAAATTCGGACCTGAGGTTCAGACTGATTTCTTCTAAAACGGGTGTTTATTTTAGCTTCTGAAACTCCGCAGTGAACAAGTTATAGTGAAACTTCCACGATGACCTGTTTTAGATGAAATTCCGGAGCTTACAAAACCCTAACTTCCTCAGATCATATCGCCAACAACATAGAAAGAAAATATCTGAAAATTGGATCTTAGGTTCAGCGAGATTTCTTCTCAAATGGGTTTTTTTGTTAACTTCTGAAACGTCGCAGAAAAAAGGTATAGCGTACATGCCACGATGACTTGTTTGGAGCAGCGAAACCCTAGAATCCAAAGCTCTGATACCAAATGTTATGAAACCAGCTCACAAAAAGATAGAAAAGAAATATAAACGCCTTAGAATTCAGCCTCTTCGAGGGGGCAACCTCCTTTACATTACACAAATGAACAATTCTTGGATGATACAAATGACAAGACCTCCTTTCTATATATAGGAGTCTAAGGGGTCATAATATAATCAGAGCCGACATAACAATAATAATGTAAGGGCACAATAATAACAATAGTGGGCTTCTATGGGGCACAATAATAACAATATGGTGACTACATGGGCACAACAATATAATAAGGGGGTTGTACTAATAACAATAAGGGGTTACACTAGTAGTATAGGGACCTAACATGCCCTCTCCTTCAAAAAGTTTTGTCCTCAACGCTTGAGTAGTTCTTGATGATTATATATAAATTCTTGTCCTCCCATGTGGAATCTTTAGGGGGTAAGTTCTTCCACTTGATGAGATACTCTGAAACTGATCTATTTTGTAGCTGTCAATTTCTCGGTTCTGTGACTACTTCAGGTTCCAATATGATTTTTCCTTCCTTGTCATGTTCTCGCAATACTGTTTGAACTGGTATCTTTTGCAACTTTTGAATGAGTCCCCACTCCTTTGGGCATATGGATATCTGTAAGGCCTGATGTTTGGAGGAACACTTCCTGGAATCAAATGAATAGAATGATCATGATCACGAATAGGCGGGAGGCCTTTGGGAATCTCAAATACCTTGGAATGATGGTCCAAAAGGTTTTGGAGATATGGAGAAATACATGAATTCAGTGTGGGATCCTCTAGTGAACATAATTGTGAAATTACGCCCCATTGTTCTTTATTTAGAAGCTTTGTCATGCTATTAGAGTTGATTATATTTCTAGGTTTCCCTTTGATACCCCTCAATTTAGCTTCCTTTCCTTCCCAAAAAAATTTCGAGAAAAGTTCTTGAAAATTAAAAGCTATCGTACCCAAAGATTGTATCCATTGGACTCCTAGTAAAACATCAACACCACCCATTGGAATGGAAAGCATTGGGATATTCAATACATATTCTCCCATGGATAGCTTGATATTATGGCACTTTCCAGAGAAATTTATGGTTCCTCCACTTGCAACCATCACTTGACTCTCTGGTGCTAGATATAGGAAGAAATTCAATTCCTTGGCTATCTTACAATGAATAAAATTATGGGTACTGCCTAAATCAATCAACACTATTACCTTTTTCTTCTTGATATGTCGTTCTATCTTGATAGTTTGAGGAGTGGTAATTTATTCCAATGCATTACAAGATATGGTTGGATTCATTTCTTGATGCTTGATGTGATCTTTCAATTCTTGAACATTTTTCTTCTTGATATGTCCTTCTATATTGATAGTTTGAGGAGTGGTAATTTTGGCCAATGCATTACAAGATATGGTCGGATTCATTTCTTCTTTCTTGATGTGATCTTTCACTTCTTGAACCTTTTTCTTCTTGATATGTCCTTCTATCTCGATAGTTTGAGGATCGGTAATTCTTTCCATTGCTTCAGAATATATGGTTAGATTCATTTCTTCTTTCTCTGGGGTGGGTTCCTAGTGTATCCTCTTCTTTTGATGTTTCTTTATCCTTTTCTTCCTCCTCTTCATAATCTATGTAAAATAATTTCTTTTCAGCACACTTATGACCTTTAGTGTTTTTCTATCACAATTGTAACAAAGCCCTTTTTCTCTTTTTTCTTCCAATTGTTGTGGTGTAAACCTTGTAGGTTGTGGGAGGCTAGGAGAAAGAACACTTCCATAATTATAGTCGTGAGTGGCGGGATTCCTTTTTTCCATAAGTTTGCTTTCAAATTTTCTTAAATGCCTTCTCTGATGAATCAGGTTCCCAAAGACAAACCTCGTGTTGAATGTTATCCTTTAAAGTCCCTATGATGACATCAATCATTTTATTCTCTGGAATATCATTTACCCTTATATTCAATTTTTGGAAGTTCTCAATGCGCTATGCTATTGAACCATTTTGTTTGAGATTTATCAATTGGTTAAAGAAGGTGTTTCTCTTTGTATCCTTATAATGTGCTATCATTTCCTCCGTGAAAATTGACCACGTGACAAGTGGTTTACGAGAACAAAACCCTTTATACCATAAAAATTGATTTAGTTCTAAATAATTAGATGCAATACATACCTTTTGTAACAGTGGTACAACGTGTAGATCAAACTATTTCTCCATCTATAGTATCAAATTTACCGGATCCTTGCCATCAAACTTCCTCATCTCACTTTTTCTTGATTTTAGGAGCTCAATCTTGAAACAACTATAAATTTGTACTTTTGGATCTTTAAGTTCTGAAATTTTAGTATGTAATAGCCCTCTGAGTTCTCTTTCTAAGTCCACAAGTCTGAGCACAATTGGATTCCTGAGGGAAGATCTATTCCCAAACTCCCGCGATGACCTAATTATATATTAGTTCAGTAGAGTGAACTTGTACGACATGCCACATGTCACTGTTTCAACTTTTGGTTCTGAAAATTATACCCAAACAAAATACAGTCTGCCCTCTTTCTGTAACTTCTTACGAAATTTCAATCTGATGCTCAGAGAGAATGTTATGACGATTTTCCCAAGGTCATCTGTTTAGGATGTAATTCAGAAGTCTACAAAAACCCTAACTTCCTCAGATCATATATCCGAAAATATAGCGACACAAGATCTGAAATTCAGACCTGAGGTTCAGACTGCTTTCTTCTAAAACGGATGTTTATTTTAGCTTCTGAAACTCCGCAGTGAACAAGTTATAGCGAAACTTCCATGATGACCTGTTTTAGATGAAATTCTGGAGCTTACAAAACCCTAACTTCCTCAGATCATATCGCCAACAACATAGCAAGAAAAGATCTAAAAATTGGATCCTAGGTTCAGTGAGATTTCTTCTCAAATGGGTTTTTTGTTAGCTTCTGAAACGTCGCAGAAAAAAGGTATAGCGAACATGCCACGATGACCTGTTTGGAGCTGCGAAACCCTAGAATCCAAAGCTCTGATACCAAATGTTATGAAACCAGCTCACAAAAAGATAGAAAAGAAATATAAACACCTTAGAATTCAGCTTCTTCGAGGGGGAAACCTCCTTTACATTACACAAATGAACAATTCTTAGATGATACAAATGACAAGGCCTCCTTTCTATATATAGGAGTCTAAGGGGTCATAATATAATAAGAGCCGACATAACAATAATAATGTAAGGGCACAATAATAACAATAGTGGGCTTCTATGGGGCACAATAATAACAATATGGCAACTACATGGGCACAACAATATAATAAGGTGGTTGTACTAATAACAATAAGGGGTTACACTAGTAGTATAGAGACCTAACATAAGGTTTGGTGTGTGTGTCAAGTAAAAGCATGCAATGCGCTAGCAAAGTGAAAGCATAAGTAATTGGTGCAAGATAAATTTCTAGGCAGATGGGTTAGGAATATTGGAGGTAAGAAGCACACATTTCGTTGACATAGGATTGTATGACATGTGTTTAGCATCAACATAGGTTACAAGTGCAAGGGTTAGGGGCTAGGTGTGTGAAATGTGCGTGAACAACTGGAGAAATATAAAATTTTAAGAGTAACGGTGTCAAGACTCTTAGAGCTAGGGATTTATCATTGGGTCACTGTTTTGTGATGACACGCTAAGGCGAGAGGAAGAGGCTAAGTGACTAATTGTGGGACAAGTTATGGTGAGAGAGCACAAGAAAATTTAATAAAATGAAATTCATTACACACATATATATCAATTTGATCTTTGACGAATGCGAAAGGTCACAACATACAAAATGACACAAGAGACAAAATCATGAAGTGAAATGACAAAATCTTAAGTGAAATTATTAGATGAGAGAGAGGAGCTTACCTGGAAAAGAGTGCACACACAGTCGCAAATAAGAGTACTGGCACTGTGCTCCAAAGATGCACAAATCTCCCAATGAGACCAAATGAAACAATGTGATGAGAATTTTGGGGGAGGCCTGTAAATATTTTTTTCTCACACATGTAATATTATCGGGCTTCTGAAGTGTGCCTAGTGTATATGTTTGTGACAAGGGTGTCATATTATCATTGGGTTAGAATCTAAAATTTCGCTAATTCTAAGTTGAAGAGGTGCGCTCGAAAAAGTGTGCTAACCTTGTGAACAAGAACTATGCTCTAACTTGGAGAGTTTCAAAGAAAATTCATAATGAATTCAAACACTTAGGATATTTCAAACAAGCTTAGGATGACATTGATTACTTAGGTATTTGGAGATCCTGGTCAATAGGGGCTCCAAAATTAGATGAAGTCAAAAATTTTGGAGGGTAGTTGTAGCAACTACAACACTTGGCGATTCACTGGAAGGACCTCAACTTCTCTGTTTAGGCCTTTCTCAAGTTTGAAGTGTAGTTCTCATGAAGTATTGATATGTCTTATGGCTCACTTTAGCTTCACTACTATATTTAATTATAGCGCAAATGCCATGAAGACCTGTTTGGAGCAAGGATTCGGTAAATTGGATACTACAGATGGAGAAATATTTTGATCTACATGGTGTACCACTGTTACAAAAGGTATGTATTGCATCTAATTATTTAGAACCGAATCAATTTTTATGGTATAAAGGGTTTTGTTCTCATAAACCACTTGTCACGTGGTCAATTTTCATGGAGGAAATTATAGCACATTATAAGGATACAAAGATATAGCGCAAATGCCACGATGACCTATTTAGAGCAGCAAGACCATAGAATCCAAAGCTCTGATACCAAATGTTATGAAACCAACTCAAACAAATATAGAAAAGAAATATAAATGCCTTAGAATTCAGCCTCTTCGAGGGGGCAAGCTCCTTTACATTACATAAATGAACAATTCTTGGATGATACAAATGACAAGACCTCCTTTCTATATATAGGAGTCTAAGGGGTCATAATATAATCAGAGCCGACATAACAATAATAATGTAAGGGCACAATAATAAAAATAGTGGGCTTCTATGGGGCAAAATAACAACAATATGGGGACTACATGGGCACAAAAATATAATAAGGGGGTTGTACTAATAACAATAAGGGGTTACACTAGTAGTATAGGGACCTAACATGCCCCTCTCCTTCAAAAAGTGTTCTCCTCAATGCTTAGTAGTTCTTGATGCTTCTATATAAATTCTTGTCCTCCCATGTGGAATATTCAATGGGTAAGTTCTTCCACTTGATGAGATACTCTGAAACTGATCTATTTTGTCACTGTTGATTTGTTGGTTTTGTGACTTGTTCAGGTTCCAATATGATTTTTCCTTCCTTGTCAAGTTCTTGCAATATTGTTTGAACTGGGATCTTTTGCAACTTTTGAATGAGTTCCCACTCCTTTGGGCATATGGATATCTGTAAGGACTGATGTTTTGAGGAACGCTTCCTGGAATCAAATGAATAGCATGATCATGATCATGAATAGTCGGGAGGCCTTTGGGTGTCTCAAATACCTTGGAATGATTGTTCAAAACGTTTTGGATATCTGGAGAAATACATGATTTCGATGTGGGATCCTTTAGTGAACATAATTGTGCAATTACGCCTCGTTGTTATTTATTTAGAAGCTTTTTTATGATGTTAGAGTTGATTATCTTTCCAGGTTTCCCTTTGATACCCCTCAATTCAACTTCCTTTCCTTCCAAAAAAATTTCAAGAAAAGTTCTTGAAAATTAAAAGCTATTGTACCCAAAGATTGTAGCCATTGGACTCCTAGTAAAACATCAGCACCACCCATTGGAATGGACAACATTGGGCTATTCAATACATATTATCCCATGGATAGTTTGATATTATGGCACTTTCTAGAGCAATTTATGGTTCCTCCACTTGCAACCATCACTTGACACTCTGGTGCTAGATATAGGAAGCAATTCAATTCCTTGGCTATCTTACAATGAATAAAATTATGGGTACTTGTTATCGGGAAATCTAGCGTCTATGAAAAGCTGCTAGTCCCACTAAGACTGGTAGCTATCTTAGAAACAAACAAACTAAAACTACTTTTGTTTTCCTTTATGAGAAGTAGATAAGAGGGGAACAAAGGAGACCAACCTCTGTCTTGCGCTTTGTTCCTTGCTTGATTCCTCTCCCTTCTGATAGATCTTTGCCGCTCGCTTCCTCGTCTACCCAGCTTCAAAGAGCACCTGTGGAATCAAAGCAGCATAACACTATCCAAGAATAGAGATCTACTATCACAAACAATATAGGACCAGATATGTATTGACCACACAAATGCATATATCATCAATCATACAAGAATGTGGAGGAAAACTTGAATAGCTTTATTAATATCAAGAATAGCAAAGAGGATTACAACCAATTGTTTTGACCCAACATCATCCTCTTAGCAAGAAAGCCCTTCTTCACCTCATGAAAAGATTAGATCAACCAACACTATGATGTTACACCAAGAAATCAGCAGCACTTCCTTACAAGATACAAAATTCCAGCCTCTGGATCTCTGGGATGAGGGATCCATATATAGATGATGGTAGGGAGGTGAGTCAGATTCTGAGATTTGATTAGTGTCCTCTCTCTGATAGTTCTTGATTCCACTTGGAGATTGATGATCTCTTACTCATCCCTGGGCTAATCAGAGAGGCAAGTGTCATAGGAGAAGTTTCTGGAAGATTCCATGATCATCCACCTCGCAAATTGACTCTGCCATTTTTCCACTCTCGCCCATCGCACCCCATAGAAGGGATTTTCAGTATGCATCACACCTCCCATGTGCATTTAGGTGGGATGCATCACACTTTGACCATGGAGCAGGTGAGATGGTCCAGCTTTGACCAGTTCTGAGTAGTTTTTTGTGGAGAAATTCTGGGAGATGATGTAATCAGCTGACCTTGTTCCTTTAGGGTGTGAAACAACACTTTTAGGGACTTAGGAGCCCTTGGTTTATGGACATATATGATTGGGGTTGCAGTGCCCAAAAATGTCTATAACAGTTGCCCCCTAAAGCATGAGGTCGTTAATCTTTTGATGTCGGGTGAAATGCTTTATCATGAGGATCCAAAGTTTTTTCGAGTTGGAAGGCGACCTGTAATAAGATACAATACAATACATTATCTTCATAATATTTTCATGATCTAGCTGAGGCGGGCATTCCCATGCTCAGCTTTATAAATTCATTTTCATGTACATAAGACAGACAATCGTCTGTGTGCAGACTGATGATTCTGGTAGAGCCATCATCCCTTAGATTGGATGATTATCTGTGTAGCAATGATGTACATTTGATGTCTTTATTTTCTTGAATATATATCGCAGCCCGGATGGATGAAACTAGATCCGGGGTCTTCAATCTGGTTCAATATTCACTCAAAGTACAAGTCGATCCATGTGAGAGATGTTTTGGAGTTGAACATGGAAAGACATCGCCTGATTACCAGTCAGTGATGTAAGCTATTAATAGGCACGAGAGGAATCACCGATAATGATGATGACCCTCAAGGTACTATAGTACAATTCACATGGTGTGAAAAAGGGACTTGGTGTCGAACACCATGCAAAATATTTCGGTCGAAGGCCATTGATGTAAACCTGTCGCCGGATGTGAGAAACTTGCCATTGATGCATGCAAGCTTCAAAGTACTGAAAGGGTTGTTCCTAGATCGACTTCCTGGATAATGAGTTGATGTAGACAAGAAGCGATCCGTCGTAGGAGGGCCTTAATGAATCCCACATCTACGACACGGAATGGAGCAAATGATTTTAATGGAGGTGAAAATGATTTGATGATATAAGGTTCAGGGTGGCGGTCATGAAAGAATGGAGCGAAAATGTATTGTAGTGGATGAGACATAGGCGAATTCTCTAAGCGACTTCTCTTGAACATATCGGCGACACTGACATGATGGATTGGTAGCGTTAACCCCAAATGTGGATGGTGTGATGGACCAATGGTGATATGACCAGTGAACAGAACAACCCAACCCGACTTGGATGTGGAGTGAAAGTGTCATGTTCAAGAGCGACTTGCTACCAATAAAGTTTCTTCAAGTTTTCTTCCCAATTTTTCCCCAGTCATTGCTGACCAGTACCTCTTTATTTTTGTCAAGCTTGAGGAGGATAACATATGCTTGTTCTATAATTTGCCCTTTGGGCAAACCCATCGCTATGTTTTAACGAGCCTAGCGATAGTGAAACTCGTTCTTGTCTGTATGGACAAGTTTGTCGCTATTCGGTTTTAACGAGTTTAACGACAAAGATAACTCTGTCCTTTTCAATTTTAGAGAGTCTGAAAGGGACGTAAAGAAAACTCCAATAATCCTTTTTCGTCTTATAATCCCTTAAGTCCGAAAAAGTATAAAATAATACAAAAGGGATGAATTTTTAGTAATTTTAATGAGCCGAACAAAACAAGCGCTTGATCATTTTGTGTAATAATCCCTCAGGTCCAAAAAGATTAAAATCTAGAGGAGGGATAGCACTTCTGGTCACTTTAACGAGCTGGAGAGGCTAATTGCTCGACAATCTTTTCATATTTTACAAGTCAGATGAAAAGAGCTTAAAGGAGACTTGTTTTTCGAGGAACGAGTGATAAATTTGGGTAGCAACTGATTCCAGGTAAGGTTTGGAATTTTCCAATCAGGGCAGTGTCACAAGGATGGCTAACAGGATCACTCTTCGCAGCTGTTCCTCAAAAAGGGTAAACAATCAAATGGAGGTGAATGATCAGCCAGTACAAAGTGGAGGTGATGATGAGAACATGACCAAGGCTTCAAAGGTTGATGATAATGCATTCACGAGGGTTATTTACCGGAAATCGGTTCATTTTTTAATGAATGAGCTTAAACTCTGGGAGAAACATTTGCTCACTGCTTATGTTTAATTTTTAATGAGCTTGAACTCCACATAAAAACTGCTCGATCCAGTCATATAATAAGGATGTCTCATCTAAGATACCATTTTTTATGGAGCTTGCACCTTACACAACTTTGCCCCACATCCTTTCTTTATGCAAGTTAGGAAATGACCAATCCTATGAGTTTAAAGGGTTAGAGGACCTACAAATTTAAAAAATAAATGGTCGCTCTTCGCTTGCATGCGAAAAGGTTTGCATGCCCCCAGGTATAGTGAAGTAGAGTTTCCTAGGTTACCCCTCAATTTGCAGACAAAACATTTGTTTTATCGGGAAAGGCATACCTTTTCCAGGTTACCCTTCAATTTGCAGACAAAACATTTGTTCTATCGGGAAAGGCCTACCTTCTAATGGAGGTATCTTATTCTAGTCTAATTCCATAAACCAGTCATATATCCTTCGCGGAAACCTACCCTATACCCAAGGTTTTCTTGCCGAAACAGACCAGGGTGCATGCCCCCTGGGTTTCAGTCATGTCCTCCCGAATCACTCGCGCTCATCAGGTGGACGGACTGGGGATTGATGAGACATTCCTTGCATGAAAAGACCATTCAGGGATGGTATTTGACTATTTTCTATGTGTGAGCCGGGGAATGAAAGCTGGTCTACGAGCTTGACCACTCTTCCTTCATGCGGAAAACACATTACTCTAAAGAGCGAGGAGACAATGGCTCCCATGCAATAAATATAGTCGCGTCCAAGGAGTAGATTATAATCTAGGGGTCCTTGGACTACCATTACGTTCATGTGAACGGTTTTCCTTCTCAATGTTATCGGCACATTGGGAAGGATCCCTAATGGTCAACTGGTTCCTTTGTCAAAGCCTGTTAGATTTCTCATCTCAAGCAAAAGCGATGGTGAACCAAGCACTTTCCAAGCAGTTGAGGAAAGGATACTCACAGAAGCCCCTTCATCTATGATGGTACCAGCCATGACCATTCTGTATATTTGTGCAATGATTAGAAATGGTACACTAGCCGGCAAACGGGTCTGCCTAGTAGATTCCAATCGAAGGAAACAACTAGGCTGCTTGGAGGTGGGACCGAATAGACGGCCGGATATGACTCTGACAAACTTCCTTCTTGCGATAAAGGAACGGGTAGACTGCCCCCATGTTCATCGGAGTCTGTGTTTACGAAGAGAATTTGAACGGTGTCATTCTTGTTCTCTCCGGTGACTGTATCATTTGAAGATGGACCATCTGAAGGCAAGACCGGGTCAACTGCCGCCTTGACCTTTTAACTTTCGTCTCGTGTGGATTCAGATGGTTTATCTTCAATGATAGATGCTTCGACCGACCACAATGGCGTGTCAGTCGGATTTTCAACTAGTGATGGACTTGGCAAGAGTTTCTTATATCCAGGAGGAAGCCGTAATGGTGAAACCGGACGGTCGTCCAAAACTATTTTAGCCTCGTCTAGGAAGGGACAACGGTGGACGGTGTGATCACCTTCACAAAGTTTACAAGGGAATTTACTTTTCCTTTTCTGTCCCGACGTTTCACTTTCACTAGTTGACGGTGTACTTTCAACATGATCATCAGAGGTTGTTGACATCGGATTGTGCAAACAAGGAGACCAGTCCCTTAAGATCCGAGGGATGCAAGGACAATCTCGATGATAGTGATCTCCTTTGCAAGTGACACATGGAGATTTAGGCTTCGACAGTGCAGTGTGTGGATTTTCACTAGATGATGCATGGTTGCCCCTTTTCACCTTTGGCTCCTTCTTCTTCTTCTCTTTCTTTTCCTTCCCCTTCTTCTCCTTCTTAGTTACTTGATTTTTGGCTTTACCAGCTTCATCAAGCGAAGAGGAAGGAGGAGAGGGAGAATCAGACGAAGTAGAAGGTTGGGGGGTAGCTTTGGTATCGTCTAGTTGCTGACTCGATTGCTCAGGAATCACGGTGTTCTAAACGACAGAGGTCGAGAAGAGCCATACGGGCAGGCCGATTGTCAATCCTGGAAGCGACAATGTGGCCATATGGGGTGCACCAACATCTCCCCAAGAGGAGAAAGGACTAGGATTTCCTCCAAGGGGAAATCCTTGGTTGGTGGACTCCATTTTTCTCAACCTAAGACCAACATAGGAAAGGTGATATTTATTCCGATTAAAATAAATTTTAGACGCTTTGACACAACTTGTTTTTTCAATTTTTAAGAGTTGAGAAAAAACAAAAGATGACTCTAGTCGCCTTCGATTTTTAATGAGCTTGAAGTGACAAGTGCTCAGATGGACCTTTTCCTTTAAGGAGTCTGAAAAGGAATGAAAGAGACTACTTTGGAAATCTAGATAGAGGGATTACCAAACCAATCGCAAAACTGCAGAATACTTTTTACGGTACGGTAGTCAATCTTCTCGAATGCTGTGTTCAGTGCATTGCAATCGATAGGGCGGCAGACACGGCTTCCTATGGATAAAGGATATAGCCTATTGTGGTATCCCAATATATACTCGACGGTACGTGGGAGCACAAGTCTGTACTGGCACTTGTCGTCTCAAAGTGAAGGAATCACCCAACCAACAATGAAAACAATAGTTACCAGGCTTTACGACGCCAGAATACGTCTCTAGCCTAGACTTCTAAATGTTGTGCGTTAGGTTCCAAAGCATTTTTAGATTCATTAAATTTATTTTACAGTTGATCTTGTTTAAGAAATTTGCCTTTCAGGTTCACCGCGTGATGTAGATATACAATTCCTAAAATGCAATCTAAGATGATAAACAATCGTTTAATCTTCTTTTTGCAATGAAAATCCTAGCTACTAAAGAAAGAGAGATGATATTCTTTCAACATAGAGCAGAGAGCACACACTATATGCACTGTCCTAAATCAAACCAAAAAACAGTCTAAATGCAAATGCACATGCATGTATTTGTTTTTCAGCCTTCTTAATGTGTGAATCATAAAAAGAAACCTAAGCACAAATCTGAATTATTTTTCAAAGCAACATTACTAACAAGCTTCTTTTCAAGACAAAATGAAGACAATGACGAAAATTTGCGATTTGGAATGGAAAACTTACTTTCGACACTTAAAAAACTACTAATTCATATCAAATACAAGAGTAACAGTGTAATCGACTATCAAGAACAATCGGATTCTCTTCTATGACTGAAAACGACACTTGCGACACTTCCAAATCAAGAAACGATAGTTCAATTACGCTACTTCTTTGTAAAAGAGAATTGAAAATGGCTCACAATACATAATTTTTTTTATAGTTCTTTGCACAATGGAGGTGGAATAATGGCAAGGAAGGGGGTTTCCACAGAGGTATACTGACTACAGATAGCAAAACTCCTGAATAGAGCTGAAAAGAGTGAAGAAAAACCAAAGTCTGGAGGCAAAATTAGCCTTCTCTGACCATCGCACCTGTTACACAGGGATTCCAGTATGCATCCCACCTACAACACACAGGAAGTGTGATGCATACTGATATCCTTGAAGAGAGGGTGCGATGGTACAGTGCGAGACTTTTGATCCAGTTCTTGATCACAGTTCGCAGCACTGTTCAGGGATTTAGGCCGAGCAAGCGATAATCAGTAAATAAATCACAGGGGTATATCTAAGGAGGTTACTAGATCCACCACAAGGGAAATTAGGATGTTTACAAATCAATTGTTCAGTTTATAAACAAAACCCGGAGATAGACTGAAGCAGCATTGATCTACTTTGCACTTGCATAGCAAATGCAGTTCGAAGGCTAGCTGGCTTGACTTCAGGCTCCGTCTGTAAGTTTATAAAACAAACAAGTATAGAAAAGCAAACAAACTATTCGCTCCCCAGTGGAGTCGCCATTTTGTTATCGGGAAATCTAGTGTCTATGCAGAGCTGCTAGTCCCACTAAGACTGGTAGCTATCTTAGAAACAAACAAACTAAAACTACTTTTGTTTTCCTTTATGAGAAGTAGATAAGAGGGGAACAAAGGAGACCAACCTCTGTCTTGCACTTGGTTCCTTGCTTGATTCCTCTCCCTTCTGATAGATCTTTGCTGCTCGCTTCCTCGTCTACCCAGCTTCAAAGAGAACCTATGGAATCAAAGCAGCATAACACTATCCAAGAATAGAGATCTACTATCACAAACAATATAGGACCATATATATATTGACCACACAAATGCATATATCATCAATCATACAAGAATGTGGAGGAAAAATTGAATAGCTTTATTAATATCAAGAATAGAAAAGTGGATTACAACCAATTGTTCTGACCCAGCATCATCCTCTCAGCAAGAAAGCCCTTCACCTCATGAAAAGCTTAGATCACCCAACACTATGATGTTACACCAAGAAACCAGTAGCACTTCCTTACAAGATACAAAATTCCAGCCTCTGGATCTCTGGGATGAGGGATCCATATATAGATGATTGCAGGGAGGTGAGTTAGCTTCTGAGATTTGATTAGTGTCCTCTCTCTGATAGTTCTTGATTCCACTTGGAGATTGATGATCTCTTACTCATCCCTAGGCGAATTCAGAGAGGCAAGTGTCATAGGAGAAGTTTCTGGAAGATTCCATGATCATCCACCTCACAAATTGACTATGCCATTTGTCCACTCTCGCCCATCGTACCCCATAGAAGGGATTTTCAGTATGCATCGCACCTCCCGTGTGCATTTAGGTGGGATGCATCGCACTTTGACCATGGAGTAGGTGAGATGGTCCAGCTTTGACCAGTTCTGAGTAGTTTTCTGTGGAGAACTTCTGGGAGATGATGTAATCAGTTGACCTTGTTCCTTTAGGGTGTGAAACAACACTTTTAGGGACTTAGGAGCCCTTGGTTTATCGACATATATGATCGGGGTTGCAGTGCCCAAAAATGTCTATAACAATACTGTCTGAATCAATCGACACTATTACCTTTTTCTTCTTGATATGTCCTTCTATCTTGATAGTTTGAGGAGTAGTAATTTCTTCCAATGCATTACAAGATATTGTCGGATTCATTTCTTGATGCTTGATGTGATCTTTCAATTCTTGATCATTTTTTTTCTTGATATGTCCTATATTGATAGTTTGAGGAGTGGTAATTCCAGCCAATGCATTACAAGATATGGTCAGATTCGTTTCATCTTTCTTGATGTGATCTTTCACTTCTTGAACCTTTTTCTTCTTGATATGTCCTTCTATCTTGAGAGTTTGAGGTGTGGTAATTCTTTCCAATGCTTTACAAGATATGGTCGGATTCATTTCTTCTTTCTCTGGGGTGGATTCCTGGTGTATATCCTCTTCTTTTGATGTTTCTTGATCATTTTCTTCCTCCTCTTCATAATCTATGTAAAATAATTTCTTCTCAGCACACTTATGACCTTTAGTGTATTTTCTATCACAATTGTAACAAAGCCCTTTTTCTCTTTTTTCTTCCAGTTGTTGTGGTGTAAACCTTATAGGTTGTGGAAGGCTAGGAGAAACAACACTTCCATAATTATAGTCGTGAGCAGTGGGACTCCTTTTTTTCCATAATTTCACTTTCAATTTTTCTTGCCAACCTGAATGCCTTCTCTAATGAATCAAGTTCCCAATGACGAACCTCGTGTTGAATGTTATCCTTTAAAGTCCCTATGAAGACATCAACCATTTTATTCTTTGGAATATCATTTACCCTTATATTCAATTTTTGGAAGTTCTCAATGTGCTATGCCATTGAACCCTTTTGTTTGAGATTTATCAATTGGCTAAAGAAGATGTTTCTCTTTGTATCCTTATAATGTGCTATCATTTCCTCCGTGAAAATTGACCACGTGACAAGTGGTTTACGAGAACAAAACCCTTTATACCATAAAAATTGATTTGGTTCTAAATAATTAGATGCATTACATACCTTTTGTAACAATGGTACACCATGTAGATCAAAATATTTCTCCATCTGTAGTATCCAATTTACTGGATCCTTGCCATCAAACTTCCTCATCTCGCTTTTTCTTGATTTTAGGAGATCGATCTTGAAACGACTATAACTTTGTACTTTGGATCTTTAAGTTCTAAAATTTTAGTATGTAATAGCCCTCTGTGTCCTCTTCTAACTCCGCAAGTCTGAGCACAATTGGATTCCTGAAGAAAGATCTATTCCCAATCTCCTGCGATGAGCTAATTATATATTAGTTCAGTAGAGTGTACTTGTACGACATGCTACGTGTCACTGTTTCAACTTTAGGTTCTGAAAATTATACCCAAACAAAATACATTCTGTCCTCTTTCTGTAAATTCTTACTAAATTTAAATCTGATGCTTAGAGAGAACGTTATGATGATTTTCCCAAGGTCACCTGTTTAGGATGTAATTTGGGAGTCTGCAAAAACCCTTACTTCCTCAGATCATATGTCTGAAAATATAGTGATACAAGATCTGAAATTCAGACTCAAGGTTCAAACTACTTTCTTCTAAAATGGATGTTTTTTTTAGCTTCTGAAACTTCACAGCGAACACGTTATAGTGAAATTTCCACGATGACCTGTTTTAGATGAAATTCTGGAGCTTGAAAAAATGCTAACTTCCCCAGATCATATCGCCAACAATATAGCGAGACAAGATCTGGAATTTGGACCCTAGGTTCAGTGGGATTTCTTTTCAAATGGCTTTTTTTGTTAGCTTCTGAAACGTCACAGAACAAAAGTTATGGTGAACATGCCACGATGACCTGTTTGGAGCAGCGAAACCCTAGAATCCAAAGCTCTGATACCAATTGTTATGAAACCAGCTCACAAAAAGATAGAAAAGAAACATAAACAACTTAGAATTTAGCCTCTTCGAGGGGGAAACCTCCTTTACATTACACAAATGAACAATTCTTGGATGATACAAATGACAAGACCTAATTTCTATATATAGGAGTCTAAGGGGTCATAATATGATCAAAGCCGACATAACAATAATAATGTAAGGGTACAATAATAACAATAGTGGGCTTCTATGGGGCACAATAATAACAATATAACGACTAGATGGGCACAAAAATATAATAAGGGGGTTGTACTAATAACAATAAGGGGTTACACTAGTAGTATAGGGACCTAACATAAGGTTTGGTGTGTGTGTCAAGTAAAAGCATGTAATGCACTAGCAAAGTGAGAGCATAAGTAATTGGTGCAAGAGAAATTTCTAGGCACATGGGTTAGGAATATTGGAGGCAAGAAGCACACATTACGTTGACATATGATTGTATTGCATGTGTTTAGCAGCAACACTGGTTACAAGTGCAAGGGTTAGGGGCTAGGTGTGTGACATGTGCATGAACAACTGGAGAAATATAAAACTTTAAGAGTAACGATGTCAAGACTCTCAGAGCTAGGGATTTATCATTGGGTCACTGTTTTGTGATGACATGCTAAGGCGAGAGGAAGAGGCTAAGTGACTAAGCATGGGAAAAATTGTGGTGAGAGAGCATAAGAAAATTTAATAAAATGAAATTCATTACACACATATATATCAGTTTGATCTTTGACAAATGCAAAAGGTCACAACATACAAAATGACACAAGAGACAAAATCAAGGAAGTGAAATGACAAAATCTTAAGTGAAATTATTATATGAGAGAGGAGCTTACCTAGAAAAGAGTGCATACTGTAGAAATTTTGAATAATATGACACTTATTCACAAAGATTATCCCGATTATACACTATTGTGGAATACATGCATAATACATAACCTCCTCTACGTTGATCATCAATTTAGCAGCATTAAAAACAATGAAACATCAATCGCATGCGCACATTAACACAGTATGTAACTCGGGGAAAGCATACAGCTGAAAACCCCACACTATCTGTATATTATAATGATTGAGAACATGTAACAATACATAGTACAATACTCCTCGCAATTACTCAGTACTATCTCCACCTGTTACACACAAACTAGCTCAGATCTGATGCCTCAAATCTCCTCCACTGTTTGCCTGCCTCCACTGTGCAATCCTGCAAGAGAATGAATGAGAATGGCTGAACCAAACTCGTATTTACCTTGGCTGATCCAAAATCACGTGAGCACAAGCTACAATTGCCTTGGTATTGGCCCACACTGCGTAGTCCTCATTGGCATAACTCAATCCATGCATGTGCAAATCTCATGCAAAACTGATAGTCACAACTCACCCTTTCACTTATCTCTAACACCTGTCTTTGTTGAACTATCCATGCACTGAATTAACTGATGTATTCTTTAGTTTCTTTATGAGTTAATAATTAGTGAATTAATTAACAATCAATTCACACAACTCATCACTAGTGTATTCTTCAGTTAGACTGAATACAACTAGTTCAACTGAACACAACTCCATCAACTCCACATCCAACTCCACAAAACTCACATGCATGAGTTCTAACTGAAGTCCTCCATGCAATAGCTCAACTAACACATAAGAAACCACGTGATTCCTTCTGTCAGCTGCATGTGCCACATCCGTAGCTCTAACTGAAGTGCTCCAAGAGAATAAGATAATGTTTAGAGTCCAAATATTACTAAGGGATAATAATATTTGACTGTTTCTATTTTTAGCCTGGCAGTCTAAAAATAGACTCTGATCACTCCGCTGTGAACCAAAAATAGAAGTCCATCTATTTTTCCCAACATGACCAATCATCCATAAACAACATCCTGCAACTCATAGACCATGATCCATATGTCTAAAAATAGACATAGTCTAAAAATAGACTTTGTGCCAAAAATAGCCTGCGGGCAAACTTAGTGAAGGCGACTTCTTTTCACTAAGCTCCATCATCTTGTTGCATTTTCAACACTCCCTCTCAACAAGATATGGATTATTTGCAACCCCTATCTTGCAACTCTGGAATGTTCTGCGTGCAACACATTTGCCCGGTCCACTTGCTCCAACAACACTTGGAACAAAAACACTCTCATCTGACCACTCTATTGGGCTAGGAACATACTCTGATGCTGAAGCTCTACCTGCTGCTGAAAAGTGCTCCCTCTCTGACATCTGTGCTACTACAACATCTCCATGCATCTTGCACCATTGCACACTTCTCTGTGCCACCTAGCACTGTGCAAAACACTTGTGCCTCTCTCATTGCTGCAGCCTGCTAGCTATGCGCTATCCTGGGATTCCCTACACTGTCGCTCTCTCTGCTGCTCCATCCGCATTTGTCTCTACCCAATCAGTTAGTTCCTGCTACTCCACATCGGGGCTCCTGTAGCAAGGTCTCATCCAAGAGGTTGGGTACCTCAAGGATCCTGCCCCTCCTCCTTGGGACGATCAATCCACATCACCCCACCTCCTACCTGGAGGTATGGCTGCATGCGATCCCTCTACCCACCTGGCTCGAAGTTTCCCCCTACTGGAGGTATTTGCATGAGTAGATGTCTCTACTCGATCTCCTCTCGGCTTCTCCAGTTGTGGCTGCTCCACAACCTCCTGAAGCTGCTTCACCAATTGTGGCTCCTCCACAATTGCCTGAGACTTCTTCTGGTGCTGTATGTTGAGAGGTAATATACGCTCCCTCTCAACCACCAAGTCTCCATCAGTTGCCTCACTGCTCAAGGCTTTGCATTCATCTACATGCAACTGATAAAGGTTCCTCACTCGAACCCCTATCTTCCGGGTTTCTCCAGTTGTCTTGCTGCGCAGGAAAGCCTTTCCCTCGCTGAAGACAACATCATATCCCTTGTCTTCTAACATCGCCACAGAGATAAGATTCTTCTTCAATCCTAGAACATGCATTACTTCCTTCAATCTGAAGGGTTTACCAGACTCCCTCTCAAAGAAAATGGTACCGATACCGGTCGCACTGTATCTACCATCATCGCTCATCTTGATGTGCACTCCAAGATCTTTCTCCTTCAGATCAGAAAACAAATCTCGATCTCCTATCATGTGAAAAGACGCACCACTGTACAAGAACCATACCGATCCCATCACACTTGATACCAAGCATGCGATCAGTGAAAAATCCAGCTCAAACTGCGAGGCTAAGGCCTCTCCTGCTGCAGATCCAGCAGCTTGCTTATTTTTCTTCTTCTGCGGACAATCTGTGGCATCTTCATTCTCAGCTTTGATGTTTCTAAGTTTATCCTTGAGCGCCATTCCACTAGCTCAAAACTCAACCGCTTTTGATCTAAAATTCGTGAGAACAAAGTATTTCTTGTACAAATATTGACTGTATGGGAATTCACCGGATATCTCACCTTCCAAAAGAAGGATGAATCCAGAAGCTACCTGGCCCGATTACAGACTCTGCTTGAAGAAATAGAATGTAATCACTTTCTGAATAATAGATCAGATGATCAACCTCGCTTTGATATCCTGTAGAACTTTTTCTACAAATCAACTTGGCTTCGATACCATGTAGAAATTTTGAATAATATGACACTTATTCACAACGATTATCCCGATTATACACTATTGCGGAATACATGCATAATACATAACCTCCTCTACATTGATCATCAATTTAGCAACATTAAAAACAATGAAACATCAATCACATGCGCACATTAACACAGTATGTAACCCGGGGAAAGCATATAGCTAAAAACCCCACACTATCTGTATATTATAATGATTGAGAACATGTAACAATGCATAGTACAATACTCCTCGCAAGTACTGAGTACTATCTCCACCTGTTACACACAAACTAGCTCAAATCTAATGCCTCAAATCTCCTCCACTGTTTGCCTGCCTCCACTGCGCAATCCTGCAAGAGAATGAATGAGAATGGCTGAACCAAACTCGTATTTACCTTGGCTGATCCAAAATCACATGAGCACAAGCTACAATTGCCTTGGTATTGGCCCACACTGCGCAGTCCTCATTGGCATAACTCAATCCATGCATGTGCAAATCTCATGCACAACTGATAGTCACAACTCACCCTTTCACTTACCTCTAACACCTGTCTCTGTTGAACTATCCATGCACTGAGTTAACTGATGTATTTTTTAGTTTCTTTATGTGTTAATAATTAGTGAATTAATTAACAATCAATTCACACAACTCATCACAAGTGTATTCTTCAGTTAGACTGAATACAACTAGTTCAACTGAACACAACTCCATCAACTCCACATTCAACTCCACATTCAACTCCACAGAACTCACATGCATGAGTTCTAACTGAAGTCCTCCATGCAATAGCTCAACTAACACATAAGAAACCACATGATTCCTTCTGTCAGCTGCATGTGCCACATCCGTAGCTCGAACTGAAGTGCTCCAAGAGAATAAGATAATGTTTAGAGTCCAAATATTACTAAGGGCTAATAATATTTGACTGTTTCTATTTTTAGCCTGGCAGTCTAAAAATAGACTCTGATCACTCCACTGTGAACCAAAAATAGAAGTCCATCTATTTTTCCCAACATGACCAATCATCCATAAACAACATCCTGCAACTCATAGACCATGATCCATATGTCTAAAAATAGACATAGTCTAAAAATAGACTTTGCGCCAAAAATAGCCTGCGGGCAAACTTAGTGAAGGCGACTTCTTTTCACTAAGCTCCATCATCTTGTTTCATTTTCAACACATACACAATCGCAAATAAGAGCACTGTCACTGTGCTCCAAAGATGCACAAATCTCCCAATGAGACCAAATGAAACAATGTGATGAGAATTTTGGGGGAGGCATGTATATATTTTTTTCTCACACATGTAAGCTTATTGGGCTTCTGAAGTGTGCCTAGTGTATATGTGTATGACAAGGGTGTCATATTATCATTAGGTTAGAATCTAAAAATTCGCTAATTCTAATTTGAAGAGGTGCGCTCAAAAAAGTGTGCTAACCTTGTGAACAAGAACTGTGCTCTAACTTGGAGAGTTTCAAAGAAAACTCATAATGAATTCAAACACTTTGGATATTTCAAACAAGCTTAGGATGACCTTGATTACTTAGTTATTTGGAGATCATGGTCAATAGGGGCTCCAAAATTAGATGAAGGCAAAAATTTTGGAGGGTAGTTGTAGCAACTACAACACTTTGCGATTCACTGGAAGGACCTCAGCTTCTCTGTTTAGGCATTTTTCAAGTTTGAAGTGTAGTCCTCATGAAGTATTGATATGTCTTATGAGTCACCTTAGCTTCACTACTATAATCAATTATAGCTATAGTCTCCTCTATCTCTCTCATCGGCTCTAACACATTTCATGAAACTAATTAGAATCCAATTATTTCAGTTATGGAGAAGGATAACATGTATCTATGAGTTAAGATGTTTAGATTTTTTGTGCTAATCCTAGATGTTTCTCTACTGCTAGTAGGCCTATTCAGTATCCTTACAAAGTCACTTCAAGGAATGAAAAGCATTAATTCACTACTAGCAGACTGTTGGAAACCTTTGAGCACTACTGGCGGGGTGGGGGGGGCAATGAATCAATAATGTGTCTTATTAACAATTTTCACCAAATTAAACTTCTCTACTGAATCACATATATTCACCAGAAACACATTATATCATCACATGAATATAAATAATGTAATCAACTAAATAAATCAACCATGAGAGAAACTATACACAACAAATCCATCAAACTCAACCACAAAAACCATCACACAAGAGACACAAGATATCAAGTGGAAAACCCTTCATCAGGAAAAAAACCACCCTTTCTATTGCTACGCTGCTCTAAATCTTATGTTAAGAAAAATATGTCTTTTACATAGATTTGATGACTCCCATAAGCTAGGAGACTCGACCTCATATACAATAGGCCAACATCAATCATCTAGGAGACTTAATTATATTGATCAACTCGGAAAACTCTGTTCTCACACCAATCTACATACTACCATCTAGTGAAATCCACCACGATCAATGATAGTCACCCACTCTGATTGGAATATCCAACTCTGATTGGATGGAGAAACTAGTCCTTTCACTGAAACTTCGCAATCGTTGATCCACATGCATGAAGTCACTACTCCTCTGCTCTATGCGAACCTTGTTTCATCTATTTTCATACTGGATCCCAAGACTTTCTACTCAACTCAATTCAACTCTGTAATCCAAGTATCAAAAGTGAGACAATCTCATCAAATAAAAAAAATCACCTCAAACATGCTCTTTACTCGAGAAAAATAGTGGCCACAACCTATCCATTGAAACCTGAACCCTATAATCACAAGTAGCTAAAATAAAACTCATACTCTGCCATAACATCAAACCCTCACTCCAAAATATAATTATTGCATAATAAAATCAACAACATAAACGCAATGTCTACATGCCAAATACACTATCATCACCTGCAAAACATAAGTGATATTCTCAATTATGGAGCTATACCAAGCTCTCCATCTCTATAAAAACCTATGCTAAAATTCTCTTCTTTTATGATACACAATCTGAAGTTCTGAATCAAAATAATGCTTCAACAAATAGATCTGCGCATTCTGTTTCCATTAGAACACATACACTAAAGAAATCCTTCTCACAAATAGGTTTGAAGCATACTCACCACAATTCAACATTCTCTAACTCACACTATCACTCATCCAACCTGCACCGATCTCCAAAATGAAGAATATAAAACATTAGGGGTAAATTCCACTTTTGGTATGGGATCAAGAGTACACAAAGTTGATGAAATCCAACCATAATCATCACTACTTGTGCACTAAAGGTGTTCACGCCCATTGGATGACTTAATCAACCATTTATGACCTTTTCCAATTGATGTATAAGCTTCTGGTAATATACAAGTCTAAATACATCCGATGTGTGTGAGGAATCCAAAAAACGTTTCGTGAATAATCTCAACTACATGCACAACACTGGATGATATAGGTTGCAACCACATGCACATGTATTTATCCACGTGATTGGATCCTTTCAACCGCATGCACAAGACTGCATAGGTGTGGTTGGGGAAGAGGATTGTCAAAACCAAAGATCCTCTGCTTAGGACCTTATCCACCTGTTGGAACCTCTCCTCTAGCTCCTGTACAAGTCTCCAAACCTCTGTCAGGTTCTTTGACACCTCTCCAAATATCCTAAGCATGTCTCCCAAGTGTCACTTCCAAGTTGACCTAGAATCCAATAAACAAAGGTTGGAAATACTGGCAACAAATCATCCATTGACCACTAACACCTGCACAAGATGAAACACATACGAAAAAAACTTGCAACACACTATAGCACCTCATTAACATCTTGATCAGGCCAACACACTACTGCAACAAGTCATCCTCTATTTCCTACACTAAGTTCCTTCACTAGGTCATAAACATACTAGTACATTAAGAACTATCACCAACATTTGAAGATCAACATACAACCATGTCACAACCATGAACATAGGATCACCATCAATTCCAACACATGGAAACACATGCCAATACAAGCCAAGTGCTCCATGAACACCATAAGATCAATAATATACATCATCATGATGTTGATATCCAACATAATATTGACATCAGAAGATTGAAATTAATGCCAACGAAACCATCTCAATGCCAACTCAACTAGTTGCAACCATTCTACAAGGAAGACATCCAAACATCAACTAAACTACATAGGGTTGACATCAATGCCAACATGAGCTAGCTTCCATCATGAAGCAATGCCAATATCAACTAGCTGGAACCATGCACACCATAATGCCAACAATCTCCCCCTTTGGCATTGATGGAAACCAAAAAGCCTCCAAACCAATATCCTCTACTATCACTCCCCTTTGACATCAATGGAAAAGGGTCAAATCCATCTGATAAGGAAGCAAAAATGAAGCATAAATACTGGAGAAATTGATCTTTACATGGCTGAAAAATAATGCATATCAACTGACATGCATGCCTCTCATCTCAGTAGCATCATAATAAACCAATCAACATTCAGAGCAACATATCCAACCAAGCAATATCTAGCATCATGTAACAATATGTATAGGTGTAAGCAACAACAATGAACAACATCATAATAATAACCATGAGCAACATCAAGTATATGAAACAATATGCACATGAGCATCAATCCATCACTCTCCATAGCAGCAAAAACCATATGGCAATAACCACCAACCAATGGCTAAACACATCCTCTCTACTCATATAATGAGGTCAAGAACCCCAACAGTCAAGGCATAGCATGAGACACACCATGAACACCTCCAAGTGGATCATAATTCCAATAATGGATGGCTAAGGTAAATAGGAACAAATAATGCCCCCCTCAACATATTCCATCTCCAAAATCAGCTCCATGTTGCAATGAAGTGCTTTTGCTACAAACAATTCTTCCTTGCCACAAATAGAAGCACCATATGAACCAAGACTTCACATGGACATGGTTATATGACATATAAAATTGTACATACATGAATGTAGGAGCGAAATAAAACCTCATACATGACCTCATGTGACCATAACATGACCTATTGACTCATGACTAAATGACCCAAATATACATACAATAAAAATACATGGCTTCATGAGCATTTTACATGGATATATCAATAAATACATGTCTGCTATGATCATCTCCTATGGATCAATGACACAAAAATATGACACATCATGGCTTTTACATCATCATAAGCCCATACAAGTGGCTACAAAATAGACTGATGAAACTCCTCCAAGACATGCCTAACACCATGATGAATCAACATACTATTGACTAGACTCTCGACCAATACATAATGATGAAACAATAAAAGGTACATGGCTGTAATAAAGAGCATATAACAACCCATACATGTTTGGTCCATGTCTCATGTCATTTCTATGCATCTTGTGCTAATGAACTCCTTCTATGCATGGCTGTACCATCTTTTCAACCAAATTGTCAATGAAAAAAAAACATATATATGGCTGAAAATGCACCTTTTTCTACTCATGAAAATACATATGGAGATGCTATAACCACATGAGAAAAAAGAAGCAAAAAGGACAAAAACAAATCATGAAGATCGATACCATGCATAACTCCCCCTGAGCTTAATATACCTCCAATAAACAGGCTGATACTGTGGACCTGCATGTGCATGAGGCTCAAATGAACTCATCTTATGCTGCTACAACAACTTGTACTCATCAAACTATCACACTGATACTATACACTCCCCTTGAGGTTATGCACTTGTCATGAACTCTGCAGTCCTATATAAATATGCAAGAGATAATCATGGACTGTAGGAGGGGATGCTCTTCACTACTTGAAGAGTTGTTGCTCCTTTATCCATGTGGTCTTTAGATGCTTATTTTCTTCCTTCACTGATTTTCTACTAGGTCCTCTTTGTTTTTGCTGCTTTTTCCAATTTTTCCCTGAATAATGGGGCAAAAGTAGTCTCTTTCCATATGGCCAAAATTATAACATGTGTAACACTCGACATGGCCAAGACATGAAGTAAGAGGATCAAATATCCTTCTTCTCATGCCAGATCTATACCTTACATGCAATGTGCTTCTCCTCCATTGGTTAGATATGAAATCAGATGTCGTATCGCCAAACATGTTACATGAATAATAATAACCATGAAAATCACAATTATACCTATTAGCCAACCTCCTTGGCTATTGATACTGCTATAAGCTCCACTGACAAGATCGATACATTTTGTTCTTGTAGTTAGCTACAACATGTCCAAACATGTGACAACTATAACATTCTACTTTATGCATGAAAGGAAAATGATAACTTTGGTTCCTTTGGAATTTTACAGATCTTCCACGATCATCTCTTGGAGAAAAATATTTTTTGAATGTAGGAGCTCCTTGAGATTTTCTTCTTTACTGCTATTGGTTTTGTTGATGAATTTGCTACTGGTTTCTTTCTTTTCTACTCTTACTATTGGCATTGTTTGCTATATGTTCTTTTGGTTCTACTTTGGTGTTTTTACCTGCATGCAAACTAGACTCACCTTTTTGAAATCCAAGACAAAATTTAACCAATGCTGATCTTTGTATCTCAAGCAAACTATCCAAGGCCACATTTCTCTTCTCCATCTTCCACTGCTTTCTCAAGGACACCACTTCAGCTTCTAATCTCTCACACTCATTTTTCATTTTCTTGGTACTTCTTCTTATTTCTCTTTTTCACAAACTCCTTATTGTTGCTGGTACCATATCCAAATATGGATTCTAATTTGTCCCACATTTACTTGGCATATTTCAACCCTACTAGCCTCTTCAAATCATCATCATCAATATTCTTGTAGATTATGCATGTAGCTTGCACACTTCACATATCAATCTCTAAATGTTAGATCCAGAGGACAAAAACTGAGATTTAACATTTTTTCTCCATACCTTGAAATTTGCAGCAGTGAGGGCAACCACTCTTTGAGAAGACATTTTGAAAAAATGTTCAATTTTTTTCCAGAAAAACCCCAAATCTACTCTCCAACGATCAAGCTGCAACCAAGAACCTTGCTCCAATAGTAATTGTTGGAAACCTTTGAGCACTACTGAGAATGTTGGGGGGGGGGGGGAGACTCAATAGTGTGTCTTATTAACAATTCTCACCAAATTAAACTTCTCTATTGAATCACATATATTCACCAACAACACATTATATCATCATATGAATATAAAAAATGTAAGAAAATAAATCAATCAACCTTGAGAGAAAATATGCATAAAAAATCCATCAAACACAACCACAAAAACCATCACACAAGTGACATAATATATCTAGTGGAAAATCCTTCACTGAGAAAAAAAAAACTCTTGCTATTACTACACTACTATGAATTTTCTATTAAGAAAAATATGTCTTTTACATAGATTTGTTGAATCCCATGAGCTAGGAGAATCTAACTCATATACAATAGGCCAAGACCAATTAGATAGGAGACTCGATTCTACTGATCATCACAGAAGACTCTGTTCTCACATGGATCTATGGACTACCATCCGTTGAAATCCACCATGACCAATGATCCTTGCGCAACTCCGATTGGACTATCCAACTTCGATTGGATGGAGAAATCATTCCTTTCACTGAAAATTCACAATCACTGTTCCAATCCCATGAATTCACTACTCCTATACTCTATGCAAACCTCATTTCATCTATTTTCATACTAGATCCCAAGATTTTTTGCTCAACTTGAGTTAGCGTTGCATTCCAAGTCTCAACAACAAGACAATCTCATTAAATAAAAAACAAAACACCACAATAATTCTCTCTACTCTAGTAAAATAGTGGCCTCTATCTATCCAAAGAAAACTAAACTATATAATCACCAACAACTAAAATAAAATCATACTCTGCCATAACATCAAACCCTCACTCCAAAATATAATTAATACATAATACAATCAACAACATAAACATAATGGCTATGTGCCAAATGCACTAGCAGCACCTGCAAAACAAAAGTGAGAGTCTCAAATATGGATTTATACGAAGCTCTCCATCTCTATCAACACCTATGCTACAATTCTCTACTTCTCTTACCTGTAATATGAATTTATGAGTCAAAACACTGCTTCAACAAATAGATCTTCTCATTCTTCTTCCATCAAAACGCATACACTAAAGAAATCCTTCACACAAATAGGTCTCAAGCATACTCACACAATGCAACCTTTTCTAACTCACACTATCACTCATCCAACTTGCACCCAACTCCAAAATGAAGAATATAAAAATTAGGGGCGAATTTCACTTTTGGCCTAGGATGAAGAGTGCACAAAGTTGACAAAATCCAACCATAATCATCACTACTTGTGCACTAAAGGTGTTCACACCCATTGTAGGACTTAATCAACCATTTCTGTCCTTTTCCAATTAATGTAGGAGCTTCTGGGAATTTACAAGTCAAAATACATCCGATGTGTGCGAGGAATCCAGATAATTTTTCATGAAGACGCTCAAATGCATGCACAACACTAGTTGATCTAGGTTGCAACCACATGCACAAGCTTGTCTCCATGTGGTTGGAGCCTTTCAACCACATGCACAAGCCTGCATGGGTGCGGTTAGGGTAGAGGATGGTCAAAACTAAAGATGCTCTACTCAGGACCTCAACCATTTGTTGGAACCTCTTCTTTAACTCCTGTACAATCCTCCAAACCTATGTCAATTCCTTTGACACCTCTCCAAATATCCTAAGCATGTATCCCAAGTGTCACTGCCAATTTGACCTAGAAGCTAACAAACAAAGGCTGACAAGACTACCAACAAGTCCTCCACTCTCTACTAACACCTGCACAAGCTGCAACACATATGAAACAAAGCTGCAACAAACTATAACACCTCAAAAACATCCTCATCAGGCCAATACAATGCTACAACGAGTCATCTTCCAGTTCTCGCACTAGGTCATGAACATACTAGCACATTGAGAACCACCATCAACATTTGAAGGTCATCATACAACCATGTCACGACCATCACCATTGGATCAACATCAATGCCAACATAATCCAACTGCTCCATGAACACCATAAGACCAACAATCTACATTATCACGAGGTTGACATACAACATAATGTTGACATCCTAAGATTGACATTAATTCTAACACAACCCTCTCAATGCCAACTCTACTTGCTACAACCATGCTACAAGGAAGGCATCCAAACATCAACTAGACCACATAGGGTAGACATCAATGCCAACACGAGATAGCTGCCATCATGAAGTAATGCCAATATTAGCTATTTGGAACCATGCACACCATAATCCTACAATATCCCCCTTTCGCATTGATGGAAACCACACACAAACTCCAAACCAATTTCCTATACTATCACTCCCCATTTGACATCAATGGAAAAGGGTTAACTCCACTTGATAAGGCAACAAAAGTGAAGCACAAATACTGGAGCAACTGATCTCTACATGGTTGAAAAATAATGTATATAAAACGACATGCATGCCTCTCATATCAGTGGAAACATAATAAACCAATCAACACTCAAAGCAACATATCCAACCAAACAACCTCTAGTAACATGCAACAATATGTACAACTATAAGCAACATCAATGAACAATGTCATAATAGTAACCATGAGAAACATAAAGTATATGAAACAATATGTGCGTGAGCATTAAACCATCACTCTCTATAGAAGCAACAACCACATGGAAATATCCACCAACCAATGGCGAAGCACATCCTCTCTGCTCTAATGAGGTTAAGAACCCCAACACTCAAGGCATAACATGAGGAACACCATGAACACCTCCAATCTCCATTACTAAAACTCTTCTTCAACTGCAATTGGTTGCAGAGGGGAAATTAACCTTTTCTCATGACTAGCACATTTTTTCTAGATGGGACACTTGCCAACATAAGCATGTGCATCTTTAAATAATGTTGGCTAGTAATATATGGTTAACATAACTTTATGTGTGGTGATTCCCTTGCATAATTCCTACAAGCTGGTCTATCATGCAAATCTTTTAAAACTTTTTTTGAGTTTGGTGATCTAAGCATTTTAGTAAGACACCGTTATGATGTTTTTGAAGGAGTACAACAAGAACCAATTGATATGACCATGCCTTTTGCTGGATAACCCTATTTTTTTTTTATAAAATATGAGAGGGCATAGTGCCTTTATCAAGATATTGTCATATTTTCACGTATCTTGATGATTGTTTATCTGATGGAGCAATGAAGTTGACATTGTACATCTTGATCTCTTTCTCCCAACCAAACATATCTTCTTCCTGTGAACCAATTGCTTTCACGATGAGTTGAAAAATGCCATAGCCCTTAATAGTATGAATTGGCTAAAAATCTAAATTTTACTCTTGTAAGCATGTCATCCAATTTTCTCTTTGTTCACCCAGCTATTGTTGTACAAACAATGATCAGACCCTCGGATGGGGAATGAAAACTATAACATGAATCTTAAGAATATTTGGCATGAAATATTTTACCACCTTGTAAACTGCATAAGATTACTTGTCCATAACAGGATAGTTCAACTATGATCCTTGAAACTGAACACTCATAAAATAAATTGGTTGTTCATTATCTTGATCTTTCTTCTGAATTAATACAAATATAATCTAAGAGTTTGAAGTGAAATTATACGTGAAGAAGTCCTTCTTGAAATATTGACTGTACAATGCAACTGCTTTCATCATAACTTATTTTATCTGAGAAAAAACATCTTTCTCCTTTTGATCCCATTTGTATGTTGTGTCCTTCTTGATCATGTCCTATAAAGGTTTCACAATCTATGCATAGTCAAAAGTGAATTTCCTAAGGAAATTTATTTTCCCAAGGAAGGACTGCATTTCCTTCTTATTTATGGGATATGGTATTTGAGCAATAGTTTTAACGCATTTTGGGTCTACTTTTATGCCTTTTTTCACTATAATGCATCCTAGGAGATTTGCCTAGGACACTACAAAGATGTTTTTCTATGAATTTAAAGATATTCCATACTTTCTACACCTTTCGAGATCTATTTTTGATGATGTAGATGGTCGAATCTTCTTTTGGAGAAAACTGTCACATCGTCAAAGTATACAACTACGATTCGACCAAGGAGCCCTTGAACTGCGATATCCATCACTCGTTGAAATGTTGCTTCGACATTAATGAACCCAAACAAAATTTTCCTAAATATGAACATACCCCATTTGGTTCTAAAGGTAGTCTTAAGTTTGTCAGGTTCCACTATGAGCACTTGATTGTATCCTGAGAATCCATCTAGTAGCAAGAAATTTCCACTCTAGAAATCGTTTGAAATATCTGTTCCATAGAAGGCATGGGTTATTTGTCCTTATCAATTTCTTGGTTGAGATTTTTAAAATCTACACATACTTTAATATCACCAAACTTATTTCTTACTGGGATAAGGTTTGAAGCCCATGTTTAATGTATAATTTTGAATATTATACGGGCATCCAACAACTTTTTTAACTCTTTCTGTACCAAGGGCTCAAGCATGGGATGTATTTTTTTAAGCTTTTGTTGGAACACCTTGGCCCCTTATTTTAACATAATGATGTGCTGGATGATCCTATTTTCATGAGTATATAAATATTCATAAGTCCATGCAAACACGTCTCTATACTATTTAAAAAAATAGATGAACTTGTGTCGTTCTTGTGGGGAACAACATGTGCCAATATTAACGAATTTAGGATCTTCAGTCATCCCTAGGTTGATCCGATCATATGATAAAGTTGAGCTAAGTTTGGGGCTTGGTATTTGGCAGTCCTTTAATATGGTTTGCAGATTGAGGAGATTTAGAAATGAAACCACTCTTTTAGGCATTGGGTTGTCTTCACATACTTTGGATGCTTCCTATAAATATTTTGCATGCTCATCTTTGTCGATAGCCACATCTTTGAATATATCAACATTCACCATAAAATCAAGGATTTTTTGATCATCATAAAATACTCGTAAATTAGTCACATTATTCATAATAAAGAGTTTATTAATAATTTCAATTGAAAATCCATCTTTAAGAAGAGTGAACCTAGGGGCTACATTTGCCAAAGTATCTATGGCAACATTGTTAATTCTAGGTACATACTTGATATCAGAAGCTTTGAAAAAACAAAGAAACCTCCATACCTCTTGCCAATAATTCTTGAGAGTATGTAATATACAATGGATGGTATTGCGTACCTATCTCATTATGATTTTTGAATGACCTATCACTTTTAAGATCTCTACCTTAAGATCAATCACTTTGTTGGAAATAATACTGAGAGGGGGGGGGGGGGTGAATCAGTATTATCACATTAATAAGACTTTTTCATTTCCATAATCAGATTCATATATCCTACTACCACAACTTCTTATGATTAAGTTAATCGATCTTCAATGAGTGCATTAGAGCATTATCAACCATATTATCAGTTAACTGATGCAGTAACATAAAGTAGATCATCACACATAAGGCACACACATGAACACAATGATATAAGGTGGAAACCCAATGCGGGAGAAAACCACCTGCTGTAAGTCATCTCAATCTTCTTCTTAATAAGAAAAATTCTTTTACAATATTTGTACTGGTGCAGCCTTATACCAGTACGGGAGCTACAACCCCCTTTGCTCTTGTACTAGCCGATCCATTTACTAGTACGCAGGCTACAACCTGCTATAATGCTCCAAAGATTTTCTTTAGCTCTTGTACTAGCTTAGATACTAGTACGTAGGCGCCGGCCTACAATCTTCTTTCCTTCAAGTACCACGTTTCATCAATTTTCATACTGGATACACTAAAGCACAACCCATAAACTGAAAGGCCACATTTCATCCAATTTTCATACTGGACCCAACAACAACATTGAAGCTCAAACAACCTTCTGAAACACCCAATCAACTGAAATAACCAGATCAACAATAATAGGACCAAACCCAGAATACAACAATGATAAACAAAGATTTTAAGAGAAGGAAGCACCCTGCTCAACTGCTAGCCTGAGTCCGGACTCACCCTGCTCAACTGCTAGCCTGAGTCCCGGACTCACCCTGCTCAACTGCTGGCCTGAGTCCCTGGACGCACCCTGCTAAACTGCTAGCCTGCGTCCCTCGCACTGAGTCTACTGAACTGCCTGCGTCCCGGCGCACATGAACCCTTCTGCGCCTGCGTCCGGCGCACCTGAAACTCTTCGCTCCTGCGTCCCGGGCGCTCCTGAACCCTTACTGCACCTGCGTCCCTCCAGGCATAGATGATTTCAAGACTTTAGAAGTAAGCCAGACAATCAGATCCACAGATCTGAACATGCGCCAAGAGATCTCGGTCCATTAATAGATTCACCTTCATTAGATCTAGACCAGATCTTACCTCATAAGATATTCAACAAAAGACATGCTCAAACCAAATGATCTCCTTTGCTTTATATAGGCAATCTCCTCCTCAAATCAAGGAACAATACCACGAGCCGACACCATAGAAACACAAAACCATCGGCTAGATACCACACAAGAAACCCCCACGTGCTTTTCTCTGCCTTGAAATGTGTGCACTGGGTGGACGCACCCCCTGAACGGCTGGCCTGCGTCGCTGGACGCAGTTTCTGCATGGTGTACCTGCGGGTACGCACCTTCTGAACTGGTTTCCTGCGTCCTTCATAATTTTTCAATAAAATGAGAGCTGATCATCAACTTCTGCTGCTGACTTGAAGAATAGTGAACTACCACCTGAATGGGTTGCCATCAAGGACAACACTTTAGCCATAATGCCAACAATCTCCCCCTTTGGACTTGATGGCAAAGCTTACTAAGAACTTGCCATTTGATTCCTTTGAGCTGTCCTGCATCTATGTATTATGTTACACTCTTCTGAATGTATATAAGTGAGATGGTCTTCTATGAGGGGGGTTGCCATCAAGTACAACACATGCATCATAATGCCAACACACTTTCTTTAGCAAGATATCAAATATTCATTTTTCTCTAGATCCATCAAGATACAACCTGCGTCAGCTTCACCCAATGTCTTAGATCCATCATAATACAATGTTCAAAGGTCAGTAACAACTTGGTTTGATCTAGATTCTCTCAACTACCATAATTAAGCAAGATATTTTACCTTTTTGATGTTAGCAAAATTGCATGTGAAAGAGTATGAAAAACCACATGTGCATACTTTAAAGAAGAGGAAACATAAAGAAAACCATCAAATCAAAGAACACAGACAAGTTGATAACCTAGTGTGGGTTACGTCTCCGAGCTCGGTGTCAAGAGTGGGGAGGCCGCTTCATTAATTGCTACAAGATGATGATGAGTACATAATGCATTCTTTGTCAAATACAAGGATGAACTTCCTTAACTAGAGTGGCATGTCTCTCCACGAAACGTTATGTCATAATAACTCTAACTCATAAAATCTCACCTTTCGCATGACAAAATAAAAAACTCTCACATTAAGTGGCATACAAGGATCCTCCAACAAAATAACAAACAAGGATCTCAACATCAAATCATCATCTAAAAAAATTTCAAAAGAAGACATGGAATCAGTGCATCTTATACGTCCACTTCTAGGGATGACTTGAAATTTCACAACTATGGTGAAGAAATAGATCACACGGTTGAATTCCTAGAAAACAGTCGTGAAATATGACTGTAAACTTGACCCCTTTATGACTTGGTCAAATTTGGGCTTCCTAGGAATCCTAAAGATTCCTCAAAGATTTTGTTCTGCAAGCTGATTGAAATTTGACTACTCAAATGAAGAAGTTGATCACACCATCACATTCCTTGCGAAAAACCGAGAAAAATGAGTATAAAGTTGTCCTAGTTCCGAAATCGTCATTTTCGAGCCTCTAGGGAATCTTTTAGATTCCATGTAGATTCTTGCGTCACGTTTCCAACTTCATGGTTCCACCTTCAACATTCTGCTCCTAAAGAATCCTCTTCCCAGATAATAAAAATGATCTTTCCATGAGACTCTTGGCAAAGTTCTATTCAATATGAGTATAAACTTGACATATTTCTGGCTCTGTCAAAATTTAGGCTCCAAATAATCTAAAAGATTCCCTCAAGATTCCTATGCTTAGGGTTCTGTTGAGGGCCCCGAAGTCGGGTCAACAACAAGGGGGATACCCACCCGGTCCGGAACCTGGTTGGCGGCTCCTTGCCCGTTTGGAGTAGCGGGTCCGACTGGGGGTAACGGGACCAGCTTCCCGATGCATGGGATGTGCGTGTGTGTAAAGTTTGTTTATGTTAGTTCTGAAGACATTCTACAACTAATGTAAATCTGACTTGCAAACTTTAATCTAAGCTACTATAATTTAATGGAAATAACACACAAGATCTACACTAACCCGGGATATATATTTCTTCCATTATGCAATCTAAAAAGATTTCATACAATAACTGGTAATAAAGATTATTCAGCCATTATAAGAATATAAACCGTTTAAGATGAACTGTTTTGCCTAAGAAGTTAAACAAAACAGTTGTGAATAGCATATCGCATAATCAAATCATTCGCATATCAAGCATAAATCGATAAGTCCACTGTACAGAAGTGCCAAATGATAACCCATGTGTTCATACTTTAACATGCAAACAATATCAGTTGTATATCGCTCTGGGGATACAAGCAGGAATTAATCAAGAGATAAAAGTACCACTTATGACTAATTCTTACTCGCAGACTTCAAGCAATAACGATCTATCTCTACTTGCTTCTAACATCTACCAAGAGTACAGAAGTGCAACATCAGTTGCAAACATTAAGACACAAACATAAATAAATCTCGATCCTTCCATTCATCAAAACCTCCTCTGAGGGTGCAGAAGTGCATGTTCCGAGGACAAGTTTTTGACAAATTTCTGGACCCTTCTCCAATGCAATGAGAAGGGTTGAAATACTACTATCTAATCCTAATAATAGTATTATTACAAAATTTAGGACACGGTTCTCAAATGACCGCCCTTTCTCTAATTCAGTAAAACAAAAGCAAGAAAAAACAACTCTCTAAATGAAATTACTTCCTAATTTGGTCTCTGAAATTGCAGTTTTCAAGCATGGGCTAGAGAAGAGTCGGTTAGCCGACTTCTGTGTTTAACTGGGCTGTGAAAACGACATCCATAAGAGCTGGCGCTACTTTCTCGGCTGCGTTCATGATGCATCTTACGGTCATGCATTGGCTGTGTGGCTTAACTAAGTAAGTCCAATAACTTTCCCAGTTTAGTCTAGCCAATGCCTGAATTGTCTTCCCGTTTGCCTGTGCCTTCTGCTTCCATTCTGCCTCCAGCTGTAATGCGCTTGGTAAGTACCCCGGGGTGGACTCTGAAATCAAATTGGCCCTGTGTAAATTTTCATTTACACAGTCGATAAGTATGCTCGCCTGTGTCGCCGCTGACTCTGCTGCCTGTTCCGCCTGTGTGATTTGTTCGTCCCACTTATTGAAGAGCAGTTCCTTATGATTCTCATTAATCTTGGGTGCCCCTGCTCTTTTCCCTTCCTCATCATTTTGCCAAGCCAGATATTCTGTTACTCTCTTGTTGGCTTGGTCATAGTCATTCCGCAATTCCACCACCTGGCTGGTGATCTTGTCGCTCAGCTCACAAAAATGCCTCCACTGTGATATTCTGCGGACCATATCTTCCTGTTGCTGTGATAGTTGGTCGTTCAAGCCGATGGACTCTGCGATAAATTCTGCCAGCTTGGGTTCATCCTTGTGCATTTCTTGCACCGAGTGCAGCTGCTTTTCTTTTTCTTCAATACTTCTTTGGTGGCTTACCTGCATCTGGCGAAAGTCTTCTTGTAGCTTTTCAAGCTGCTTGGAGGCTTCAGCGTTCTCATTGGCTTGTTGCAACTGTTGTTGCAGTAGTTGTATTTGACTTTCACGCTCTTTTAGAAGTTGCTGAACTTCAGAAGCCTTGTCGATAGTCGCAGAAGCATATGCTCCTGCAATCTGAGACAATTTCGTGAGATTGTCAGTTGGATTGTTATTCGGGTCTTTCCACAAGACATCTAGGTGTTCAGCATTTTGAGACAGAGCGTCTTCAAGCTTTCTTTTCTTTCTTTGTCTCCTTACAACTTCCCTGTGCTGTGGGTTGTAGAATACGTCTAGTGGAGGGATCTCTTCTACGCTAAGTAGAAGTTCTGAGGATGGAGTGATAGGAAGATGCTCCGCTTCTGCGGTACTACTGACTATGGTTGAGAAGACCTCTTGCACCACCTGTGTATTGCTCACAGGTGTTTTCGGGGCTTGACCTTCAAGATTAATTAGTTCATTGAAGGTCTCCCATTCTTTATGTAGTTCTGCTGTAACAAGAGGTGCTTCGGTGACGGGAGGGGGAACTTCTTTTGGTGGCGAGGCGGCAACTTGCTGCTGGGCCATCGAACTTGACTGAGTCGTGTCCTTGATTGTTTTTTCGTTCTTGTCTTCTTTGTGGACAGACTCTTCAGTATCTGGAGATATTTCTTTTACGGCGCTGGAATCAGATTTGGAGGCGCCGGAGTGTTCACTGAGGCTGATGCTCGGAGTCGGTTCTCTGGTAGCTATTCGCAGTGTTTCCAGTGGAACATTAGCTAGCCTTCTTTCTCTATATAACTTGAATTTCCGGAGGTCGTTCGGGGACAGCCTCGACTGAGCTTCCTACAAAACTTCTTCGAGCGAGTTCTTGCCCCGAAAGAGATCATCAAACAGATCTTTCTGCCCAGAGAACACTCTTATCCTGACGTTAGTTGTGAATTCCTGGGCCACCTTATTTGGATCAAATGGCCTTGGTGAGAATTTAAATAGTTGGAGACACGTCACGTTCTCCACCTCACCAAGGGCGTGTCCTACATCGAATAAAGAGAAGGCCCCACATGTGACTGGGAATTGAGGCCAAATGGCCTTCTTTTTGTTCTTTAGGTCCTTAGTTAAACCGCCTTCAGAACAAGTCTGATATGCGATCTCTCGGGCCAACAACTTATCTGGGATGTACAAGGGTAGGACGTGCGGAGGTGCTGTGCTTCCAGAAACTCGGATGTATGTAAACCACTCTTCCCCAAACCATCTTGCTATGGGGGTGATATCGTTTTGTGCCTCGGGAGAGCACCTTGGGGGATCTTTATCATATATCATTCTATGCATGGGCAGTATGAGCCTATGGCAAATCTGGTAAAAATGGGGGGCAAACTGGGAATCCCACAAGACTTTATGATAGACATGAATGGGCAATGGGTCCTGGGTGGTCCATTGCCAGCCCATAGTAGGGAATTTCGATACAAGACAGATAGAGTCCATTATATAGGCAGACAAGTAAAAAGGAGGATAGAACCTTTGGGAGATGGATCTCTTAGAACGATAGTGGAGAACTGCCGTGTATAGAGTGTCAGAAAGGATTTTGGCCCAATCTACTATCTCGGAGCTAGTCGCGGCATCAATTAACGGTAGCCATTCAGGTGGAAATTCATTGATATCGGGCTTACCAAATAGCCTACAGAGCATGGCTGCAGCAAAACAATACGGAGAGGTAAGAGAACCAGTGCTATACATACCGTGCTTATCTCTTTTCAGTGGTTCATCCCTTTTTGACCATTCCTTGGTAGTGTCTGATAGGTCCAGATTCTCTGCTGCGAACTTCTTAACAAAATCTACATTGTAGGTCGTTTGTGGTTCAGGCAGGTGATACATGAGCTTCAGGTCTTGAGCCGCAAACGATCCCACGAGCCCATGTCCTTTGACCTTGAACTGTCTATGGTGCAACTCCGCATCATCTAAAATCCACTTGATCATGTCTGTATACGGCAGGATCTTCGGCCTTGCCGCTATTCTGTGGAGGAAAGAGCACGCTAGGTCTTCCAGGGATGCTTCTGAAGGAGGTGGTGCATCTGCGACAGTAGCAGTTGCCTTGATTATTCTAGGGTTCTCTTCTTCTAACAGCCTATACATGCCTTCCCATGTGGAAATTCCTGCATCTTTATTGCATGCAGTATCTGTGTAGAGGGGCGCCATCTCCTTGGTCTTTTCTCTTGTCTCTGAGCTCTGAGCTTTGTTCTTCTTCCCCATCTCACTTATCTTTTCTGTTTGATTTTGCCTTCGCACTTTGCTCCTGCAGGTTATGAGCGAAATGGAAAGATTGATCAAAAAGGTGATGGGAGAGTTTTAAATGCAAGAGATAAATTAGATACGCCACCTTACGTGAAACAAATCCACATTAAGGCACGCGTCTTTATGCCACTTAATAACTGACAACTAATTCATTACTAACATTAAAAGCGCATAATTTCCAAGTCAGGTTATAGTAAGTGGATTTTCTTTGGGAGGCGTGCGCGAAGGAGTCGTGCTAAGGTGCTTTTATGACTTGCCAACGCATCCTCACATGTCGCGTGATCGCAAAGGTTTGCGATCGCAGCATCGCAGATCACCATATCGCAGATCGCCATATCGCAGATCGTAATGATTCAAATGCTTGCCAAGGTGCCCAACCTCATTTCTGCGATATGCGATCGCAACATCGCAGATCGGCGGACTTACAAGCTTTTCTTTATGGATGCTAGTGTATTGCGATGCGATGTTGCTCATTAATACCGAGGCGGTGTGCATATTGGTTTTTAGAGGGGAAACGAAGGCATTTCTTTAATTTTTTGTGAAGCAATCTTAGGATTCGCTTTTATGAACACAGTTCTATGCTCAAGTTGTCTCAGAAACCTTTCTTACGCTTATGCTTGCGATTTCGAAAGAAACCTTTGTTTTTTTTAAAAACATTAACTAAGGGTCCCCTATTCAATCTAGCATCGTAGCTGATACTAGATTGAACAAGGGGGGGGTTGTTGCTGGCCACAACAATTGGCGATTCACTTGGGAGAACCAGTTATCTCTGCTCTTTTTCTATTGACATTTTCAGGCTCTTCAAAAATTTTCTCAGGGAATTCGAACTTTATTATAAAAAGATAAAAACAAACAATACTTCAAAGCGTCAATGATGCTTTGTTTTAGCCCCATTCTATTCTAATTACTTGCATTCCCAGGTTGTCTTCGAGTTTAGATCAGTTATTACTTGGTCTTGTAAAACACAAAATAAAGTGTCCTCTATGTATCAACCCTTTTTTTAAGAATGCCCCTTTGTCGTAGGTAGAGCCACTGCTGCCAGCAGGCGTCCATAGCCTCAACAAGGTTACCTATTATCCAGGAATGATCCTTTATCCTGCTTCAGGTTTTCGCAACTTTTTCAGAAGAATTATCCCTTTCTTGATGCTTTTTCTTTTTTATTCTCTAAAGAACAATGTCTTGGTTTGGTGGCCAAATTATGACACAGTCATTCATTTGATTTATACTCTTGCTGAACAAGCTGGCTCGTGATGAGACCCCTTGTCTTTTGATTGCAACAATCTTGAGTCGTTGCCCTGTTTTGGTAGACAGTTTTGGCAAAGTCAGCAAGTTATAATATCTGTGATTATGATAAGTCGGCTCGTGATGAGACCTCTTATTCTTTGAGATATGGCATCTTTCTAGGTCATTCCTCTGAATGTTGCATTTTCCTTTAGCAGGGAGGAAGTCAAATTCTCTTTCCTTAAGAAAGTTATGGACGACAATGATAGGGCTACTTTTGATAATGGCTGCTTTCACAGAGAATCTTTATTCTAATATTGATACCTTTTATTGTGCTGATCTAAAACGAATTCCTCACTGAGGTAGCTTTCTTTAAAATTTTCTGGGTTTGAACTTCAGCATCATCTCTGGGTTAAAGATCTATTAACAATAAAGACTGGCTTCCCACAAGATTAGCTATCCACAAGAGCCGAAATTCCAAAATCTTTAACAGAGACAAGGTTTCTTGAGTAAAGGTCAAATACTGTTTAGCCAGAACAAACTTTATTTGGGATAGGCAATTATTATTTAGGGTCATGTAGAGAATACAACTGACTTTGCCTATCATTATTGAAAGCAAAACTAATATCCTATCTAAACTACCGCTACTCCTACTCTAATTATAAATAGGAAATAACTAAGAAAAATGATATTTCCAATGGAACCAACGATTCATTATTATCCTTAGCCGTATGGGTCTCCCAAGCATTAGTAAAAAGAATTGAATTCCCCTTGGATAGAAATTGTTGGCTAGGGAATAGGAACCCATAAACTTAGTTGGAATCTTGTCTGATTTCATCTTCTCATGATAGGTTTTTTCCAACTGAGTACCTATTGGATCACAAAAATTGGAATGAATTTCTTTTGTAAATCGGTGATCTTTCAATAGAGAGGATAACAAGCCAAATTGTAAAATAGGTTGTTTAATCTCGATGGCTTGTAACCTGTTGACTGTTAACTTTGAGTTTTTAGCGATTTCGTTTGAAATGAGAGTTTTTATATATAAATCGCCAGAATCTAATCTATCAAAGTTTTGGAAATTTAAAAATAAGTCCGATTTTGTACAAAATGAAAGTGAGTGAAAAAGAAATGATTGGGTATCTATATACACAGTGGTGTCGCACGTCTGGGAGTTACTTGAAACTCTCTGTTTTTCACAAGAACTGGCCGGGTTCTGTGAATCAGGAATTAAATCATGATTGCGGTCAGGGATGGAGATCTCTTCTGGATATGCATCGTAGATAGGAGCATCGTCTCGGATAGTAAAATTATTCAAATGAGATTTTGCTTTGAGATGAGGGTTAGACGGAACAGTTTCTGATCTAAGATGTTTCTTATAATCTGACCCTAGTTGAGTTACTTGCGACAGTTCAATATCATCACCATTATCAAAGCAATTATCACGAAAGACTTTACAATTTTCCCTAGGTTCCTCTTTTTCATTATGTGTTTTTAGACAAGGCAGATGAGGCAGCTCTTGTTTGATATGAATCGTGGACTGTGATGTAGTGGTCTCTTTATTTCGGAAACCCAGTGATGTCTCGTTTGAATAACCCTCTGTTGGAATAGACTTGATACTATGAGGGAGAAGATCGTCATTACTAAAAACATCAGGGTAAAGAGAGAAATGTGGATCTGGAACAATGTATTTAAAAACATCAAATAAATCTCGTTCATCAGATTCACAATAAGCATCGGGCTCTAGATCATACCTTTTTGCGTCAATACTTTTTGAAAGAGAAATAGTAGGTGGATCTAACCTTGGCAACAGGAGTTGTTGATTTGAAATGGTGTTGTCTGACTTTATATTAAAGTCAACTTCTGGTGTCAGGGCACCTTCCCTTTCAGTACTTTCGCCCGCGTCTTCTGATGTTAGAGCATGCAAAACTCCTAGGCTAAATTCTGTCTGATCAGGTACAGGAGGTGGGAAACACTCATCATAATCCGAAGATTCTTCATCTGTGAGTTCATCCTCAAGATCATATTGTAGACATTTAAGATGAAATCGTATATTGAAATCCCTTACGGGTTCGTCTTGTTTCCGCAGATGGTCGATTTCATCGTATACCTGGTCGTATTCATAGCAATCAAATTCCAAGATGAAAGCTCTAACGAATTGGTCCCAGCTGTGGACTGATGCAACTGGGAGGTTTCTGCACCATCTTCTAGCTTCTGCTGTGAATGTAAGAGTGAAAATCCTGCATAAAACGCCTTCGTCAATTTTTTGAATATCAGCACTCAAAACTCTTTGAATGAAATGCAGGGCGTGATGAAATGCAGAAGAATTATTCTCACCATTGAATTTTACCTGAGATAATAGTCTTACCACATCTGGTGGAGTGTTGGAAGAAGTAGGAACATGGATGCAACTCCAAATGGGAATTCTGTGAGCAGGCATCCTTTTCCAGGATTTCTAGTTTAAAAACATTCCAACAGACAATATGCTCAGGCCCTCCTTCTAGCGCCAGAAATGTTGAGGGCCCCGAAGTCGGGTCAACAACAAGGGGGATACCCACCCGGTCCGGAACCTGGTTGGCGGCTCCTTGCCCGTTTGGAGTAGCGGGTCCGACTGGGGGTAACGGGACCAGCTTCCCGATGCATGGGATGTGCGTGTGTGTAAAGTTTGTTTATGTTAGTTCTGAAGACATTCTACAACTAATGTAAATCTGACTTGCAAACTTTAAGCTAAGCTACTATAATTTAATGGAAATAACACACAAGATCTACACTAACCCGGGATATATATTTCTTCCATTATGCAATCTAAAAAGATTTCATACAATAACTGGTAATAAAGATTATTCAGCCATTATAAGAATATAAACCGTTTAAGATGAACTGTTCTGCCTAAGAAGTTAAACAAAACAGTTGTGAATAGCATATCGCATAATCAAATCATTCGCATATCAAGCATAAATCGATAAGTCCACCGTACAGAAGTGCCAAATGATAACCCATGTGTTCATACTTTAACATGCAAACAATATCAGCTGTATATCGCTCTGGGGATACAAGCAGGAATTAATCAAGAGATAAAAGTACCACTTATGACTAATTCTTACTCGCAGACTTCAAGCAATAACGATCTATCTCTACTTGCTTCTAACATCTACCAAGAGTACAGAAGTGCAACATCAGTAGCAGACATTAAGACACAAACATAAATAAATCTCGATCCTTCCATTCATCAAAACCTCCTCTGATGGTGCAGAAGTGCATGTTCCGAGGACAAGTTTTTGACAAATTTCTGGACCCTTCTCCAATGCAATGAGAAGGGTTGAAATACTACTATCTAATCCTAATAATAGTATTATTACAAAATTTAGGACACGGCTCTCAAATGACCGCCCTTTCTCTAATTCAGTAAAACAAAAGCAAGAAAAAACAACTTTCTAAATGAAATTACTTCCTAATTTGGTCTCTGAAATTGCAGTTTTCAAGCATGGGCTGGAGAAGAGTCGGTTGGCCGACTTCTGTGTTTAACTGGGCTGCGAAAACGGCATCCATAAGAGCTGGCGCTACTTTCTCGGCCGCATTCATGATGCATCTTACGGTCATGCATTGGCTGTGTGGCTTAACTAAGTAAGTCCAATAACTTTCCCAGTTTAGTCTAGCCAATGCCTGAATTGTCTTCCCGTTTGCCTGTGCCTTCTGCTTCCATTCTGCCTCTAGCTGTAATGCGCTTGGTAAGTACCCCGGGGTGGACTCTGAAATCAAATTGGCCCTGTGTAAATTTTCATTTACACAGTCGATAAGTATGCTCGCCTGTGTCGCCGCTGACTCTGCTGCCTGTTCCGCCTGTGTGATTTGTTCGTCCCATTTATTGAAGAGCAGTTCCTTATGATTCTCATTAATCTTGGGTGCCCCTGCTCTTTTCCCTTCCTCGTCATTTTGCCAAGCCAGATATTCTGTTACTCTCTTGTTGGCTTGGTCATAGTCATTCCGCAATTCCACCACCTGGCTGGTGATCTTGTCGCTCAACTCACAAAAATGCCTCCACTGTGATATTCTGCAGACCATATCTTCCTGTTGCTGTGATAGTTGGTCGTTCAAGCCGATGGACTCTGCGATAAATTCTGCCAGCTTGGGTTCATCCTTGTGCATTTCTTGCACCGAGTGCAGCTGCTTTTCTTTTTCTTCAATACTTCTTTGGTGGCTTACTTGCATCTGGCGAAAGTCTTCTTGTAGCTTTTCAAGCTGCTTGGAGGCTTCAGCATTCTCATTGGCTTGTTGCAACTGTTGTTGCAGTAGTTGTATTTGACTTTCGCGCTCTTTTAGAAGTTGCCGAACTTCAGAAGCCTTGTCGATAGTCGCAGAAGCATATGCTCCTGCAATCTGAGACAATTTCGTGAGATTGTCAGTTGGATTGTTATTCGGGTCTTTCCACAAGACATCTAGGTGTTCAACATTTTGAGACAGAGTGTCTTCAAGCTTTCTTTTCTTTCTTTGTCTCCTTATAACTGCCCTGTGCTGTGGGCTGTAGAATACGTCTAGTGGAGGGATCTCTTCTACGCTAAGTAGAAGTTCTGAGGATGGAGCGATAGGAAGATGCTCCGCTTCTGCGGTACTACTGACTATGGTTGAGAAGACCTCTTGCACCACCTATGTATTGCTCACAGGTGTTTTCGGGGCTTGACCTTCAAGATTAATTAGTTCATTGAAGGTCTCCCATTCTTTATCTAGTTCTGCTGTAACAAGAGGTGCTTCGGTGACGGGAGGGGGAACTTCTTTTGGTGGCAAGGCAGAAACTTGCTGCTGGGCCATCGAACTTGACTGAGCCGTGTCCTTGATTGTTTTTTCGTTCTTGTCTTCTTTGTGGACAGACTCTTCAGGATCTGGAGATATTTCTCTTACGGCGCTGGAATCAGATTTGGAGGCGCCGGAGTGTTCACTAAGGCTGATGCTCGGAGTCAGTTCTCTGGTAGCTATTCGCAGTGTTTCCAGTGGAATATTAGCCAGCCTTCTTTCTCTATATAACTTGAATTTCCGGAGGTCGTCCGGGGACAGCCTCGACTGAGCTTCCTGCAAAACTTCTTCGAGCGAGTTCTTGCCCTGAAAGAGATCGTCAAACAGATCTTTCTGCCCAGAGAACACGCTTATCCTGACGTTAGTTGTGAATTCCTGGGCCACCTTATTTGGATCAAATGGCCTTGGTGAGAATTTAAATAGTTGGAGACACGTCACATTCTCCACCTCACCAAGGGCGTGTCCTACATCGAATAAAGAGAAGGCCCCACATGTGACTGGGAATTGAGGCCAAATGGCCTTCTTTTTGTTCTTTAGGTCCTTAGTTAAACCGCCTTCAGAACAAGTCTGATATGCGATCTCTCGGGCCAACAACTTATCTGGGATGTACAAGGGTAGGACGTGCGGAGGTGCTGTGCTTCCAAAAACTCGGATGTATGTAAACCACTCTTCCCCAAACCATCTTGCTATGGGGGTGATATCATTTTGTGCCTCGGGAGAGCACCTTGGGGGATCTTTATCATATATCATTCTATGCATGGGCAGTATGAGCCTATGGCAAATCTGGTAAAAATGGGGGGCAAACTGGGAATCCCACAAGACTTTATGATAGACATGAATGGGCAATGGGTCCTGGGTGGTCCATTGCCAGCCCATAGTAGGGAATTTCGATACAAGACAGATAGAGTCCATTATATAGGCAGACAAGTAAAAAGGAGGATAGAACCTTTGGGAGACGGATCTCTTAGAACGATAGTGGAGAACTGCCGTGTATAGAGTGTCAGAAAGGATTTTGGCCCAATCTACTATCTCGGAGCTAGTCGCGGCATCAATTAACGGTAGCCATTCAGGTGGAAATTTATTGATATCGGGCTTACCAAATAGCCTACAGAGCATGGCTGCAGCAAAACAATACGGAGAGGTAAGAGAACCAGTGCTATACATACCGTGCTTATCTCTTTTCAGTGGTTCATCCCTTTTTGACCATTCCTTGGTAGTGTCTGATAGGTCCGGATTCTCTGCTGCGAACTTCTTAACAAAATCTGCATTGTAGGTTGTTTGTGGTTCAGGCAGGTGATACATGAGCTTCAGGTCTTGAGTCGCAAACGATCCGACGAGCCCATGTCCTTTGACCTTGAACTGTCTATGGTGCAACTCCGCATCATCTAAAATCCACTTGATCATGTCTTTATACGGCAGGATCTTCGGCCTTGCTGCTATTCTGTGGAGGAAAGAGCACGCTAGGTCTTCCAGGGATGCTTCTGAAGGAGGTGGTGCATCTCCGACAGCAGCAGTTGCCTTGATTATTCTAGGGTTCTCTTCTTCTAACAGCCTATACATGCCTTCCCATGTGGAAATGCCTGCATCTTTATTGCATGCGGTATCTGTGTAGAGGGGCGCTATCTCCTTGGTCTTTTCTCTTGTCTTTGAGCTCTGAGCTTTGTTCTTCTTCCCCATCTCACTTATCGTTTCTGTTTGATTTTGCCTTCGCACTTTGCTCCTGCAGGTTATGAGCGAAATGGAAAGATTGATCAGAAAGGTGATGGGAGAGTTTTAAATGCAAGAGATAAATTAGATACGCCACCTTACGTGAAACAAATCCGCATTAAGGCACGCATCTTTATGCCACTTAATAACTGACAGCTAATTCATTACTAACATTAAAAGCGCATAATTTCCAAGTCAGGTTATAGTAAGTGGATTTTCTTTGGGAGGCGTGCGCGAAGGAGTCGTGCTAAGGTGCTTTTATGACTTGCCAACGCATCCTCGCATGTCGCGTGATCGCAAAGGTTTGCGATCGCAGCGTTGCAGATCGCCATATCGCTGATCGCAATGATTCAAATGCTTGCCAACGTGCCCAGCCTCATTTCTGCGATATGCGATCGTGCGATCGCAACATCGCAGATCGGTGGACTTACAAGCTTTTCTTTATGGATGCTAGTGTATTGCGATGCGATGTTGCTCATTAATACCGAGGCGGTGTGCATATTGGTTTTTAGAGGGGAAACGAAGGCATTTCTTTAATTTTTTGTGAAGCAATCTTAGGATTCGCTTTTATGAACACATGTCTATGCTCAAGTTGTCTCAGAAACCTTTCTTATGCTTATGCTTGCGATTTCGAAAGAAACCTTTGTTTTTTTTAAAAACATTAACTAAGGGTCCCCTATTCAATCTAGCATCGTAGCTGATACTAGATTGAACAAGGGGGGGGTTGTTGCTGGCCACAACAGGTTCCACTGTCTAGTTATGGTTTCGCCATTCTGGCGCTCAACATGGTTCCTCTGGCTTAGTCATGGTTACTCTCAGCACAACCGATTTCCTCCATTGGGCCCTTGTTGAATGTCACAAGTGAGTTTTATAGTTTCGAGTCAACAAAAAATCCAAAGTATCCTCAAGGGCATATTGGTTGGCCCACTTAAAATAATTCATTCGCTGAGTGATGTGTCAACATTCAAATCACGTGGGACAACTAATTTTATATGTTTTGTATCAATAAGAAATCCCACCACTTGCTGTTTGGTTTTATATATTGTTAGAGTTAGCATTTGCATACTGCCATCAGTGATCAAAACTCCTCTTTTATATCATATTAGGGTCCCATTCTGAAATTTTTGTCATTCCACCTAGGTTCTCATGAAAAAATTTACTCACTGATGGTAGCCCTAGTCAAAAGAAAAGGCCCTACTCTCCCTAAAAAATCTATACTTTCTGGCCCACCTTCTTGTGTCTTACTGAGCATACATGTATCATAAAAGCTCATTTCATCATGTTTTGTGTTAGTAAAGTCCACATGGAGTTTCGTCATTCAAGGTCCCATTAGGTCTCTAGGTTTCATTCTTTCAAGGTCTAATAAAAAACTATTTCTCTGCATAAGGCCAGTAAAAGTATGAGAGTGAACAAGATAATATCCCTTTTTCATTTAAAGAGGATTTGCAAACATGTGAATATGTTTGCCAAAGTTGTAATTTTGATTTAAAGTATGAGTTTCATCTCAAATTGTAATTTTATTCCAAAAACAGAGATGTAATTCTATATATATATATATTTTAATATTTAATTTTTTTATATTTATGTAATTTCATGTCATTATATGTAATAATTAACTTTTCCCAAGCTGCCAACTCAGTTCCACATGCCAATTGGACATTAAATGTCAAAACAAAAGGTGTCTACTCCAGCAATTGATCAATCTGCAAAGCAAAAGTACAAGGTAAAGGGGTATTAATGCAATGTTTCAAAATAACTCTAAAACATTAGCAAATGGGTTTTAAATCAACAAAATTAAACTCTATCAAGTATTTAAAACCTAAAGACTTCCATTTTCCCCTCATTTGCTCTTGTCATTGTCAAACAACCTTTAAAGGAGAAATTTCCGAGTTTGACAGGTGAAATCACTAAAACAGATTTCTCGCTGCATGTTTGGCAACTAGAGGGCATGTTTGTGTATTACGTTGCGTGTTTCAGTGTCACACTGTGCGTTTGACCAAGAGGGCGCATTTCAGTGATACGATACACGTTTGACTAGTGGAGGGCGCGTTTCAGTTGTGCGTTGCACATTTGACCAGAGTTGCTCTCCATCTTCTAAAACAAAGTGCCATTGCCTCTGAAGCTTCAGTTTGGTTTTTTTCTTCCTCTAGCAAGTAAGTAGCACTAAATTATACCCTCCTTGCATTTCACAACTCATAAATTCATGGTGCTAAGTCTCTTGAGTGAAATTTGGAGTTTTCAAACCTGCAAACCCTAGTTTCATTCCCACACCTCCAATTTCACACCCTAGTACTTCTATTCCCTTCCCATATCCCTATTAAACCCTTTCCCAACCCTCATATCATTTCGCTATCTCCCAAAATCGTTTGTTCCCAAAACCCTAAGACCTAGGTGTTCTATTTACCTAGGCTCCCAAAACCCACCTGTAATAAAATTCCCTATCACAAATCCCTTTACATTCCCACTCCCTATCACTTCCCTTAAACCATAAATCCCTTCCCTCATCTCCCCCAATTTCCTCACACCATTCCTAACTCCCTATACCTACATTCCACTATCATTTCATCTCCCTAGGGTTTTAAAATCAAGACAGCATGTCAGAAGAAGAAAACAGAAGTTCTAGTGAGGAGGAAAGGAAGAGGAGGAAGTCAAACAAAGGTGGGAAAATCCTTAGGTTTGAGCCAAGAAATACCAATGAACTCATGGCATATCCCATCACTATGACATCTTTTAAATGTCTAGGATGTTTTGAATTCTGTGAGAAAGTACAAAAGGTCCAACATCACCCTATGTTGAGTAGGCTATTCATCTCCAATCTCCATGACAACTAGGTAACCCTTGCTGGTGCCACTTTCACTGTGTCCACTGCCATCATATAAACTACTACTAGAATCCCTAATGTTGGGGAAAAATGGTTTAAGCAAACAAATTTGGAGGGGCGTTACTATGAGCCATATATCAAACCTAGATATAGAAATGATAGAAAGAGGCTTTTTCCTTTCTCTTACCTCCTGGATAGATATGTTCCCATATTGAAAATCATCATGAGATAATTTACTTGTGAAGGAAGGTTTTCCAGACTTTATACCTATCATAGCCGGCTACAAATGCATTTCACAAGGGTTAATATGCTCAACAAACCTTATTATCTCTTCTGGAGCATTGACAAGATGGCATATATTGTCCAAAAAAGAGAATATGAGCATCAAATGAGGAGTATTTTCCACCACTCCCTAATTAAAATCATTGTTCTTCATCACCTTAAACAATTGAACATTGCATGGAGTACTTTCATAGCTAATGACATATTCACTGATCCATCTATTCAACATGTTCAAGATGTGCCTTCATCATCTCATCCTCCCACATCCATTCCTCCATCTCATCCCATAGATCATGCATCATCATCAGATCAGTCTCCTTCAACATCACCTCCACCATCACCATTTCATGAGCACATTCAGTCACCTAGTACAACTAAGATCAATGAGCCGAAGCAGACAACGAAGGTTGAGGTCATCAAGCCTAAGAGGGAAAATTTGGGCATATTGGAACTTACTTATCAGAGAGGTCATAGGCAGGTGTTTTCCCCACAGATTGTGGGAGGGGCCTTGCCTTCTTCACCAACAAAATAGGTACACAAAGGCAAAGAAAAGATGACAGAAGGAGAGGTTCAGGCAGAGATCAAACATGAGGAGGAGGACCTCCATGAGACAGAGTAGGATTTTTAACTTGTTGTCCTAGATGAGCATGTTAACAATGAGGACACTATAATTTTCATCAAGGCAAAAGATGCACTCATCAGGGAGCTCCAGATCAATTTAGAATGGTCTAAATTTATCATTTTATGTTATGAGCAAGAAAACCAACAACTTCAAGCCAAGCATGATACCATGGAGATTCAGCTCATCAAGGTAAAAAGGGAAGAAATGAAATCTAAGGAATTGCTTGATGAGGCCTATGAAAGGTATGGTGAACCTGAACAAGAGCAAGAACCAAAAATAAGACCTAGGAGTAGAGGGCTAAAAAGAGCTCTAGAACTAGAGAGATAAAGGAGGTTGAGTTTGAAAATCATCTCACATGGAATGAACAGTTTGCCATCATAATTAATGAGAACTGGGAGCATTGGCTTGACAAGGTAAACCAGCATTTAGAGAAGCTCCTAGACAAGGCCAATCAAGAAAATGACATTCCGAGAAAGACAACAAAACATTATGCCATGAAGAACAAGATTGCAAGGGAAAACTTACAAGTGTTAATGCAAAGATTGAAGCCCTGAAAAAGAAAGAAGAGGAAGGAAGACTTGACATCCTTGCTGAGGCCTCACACCATGCACAAACCACATGATCAACAATCATTTCACCAATTTTGAGAATTTTTGAGGTAATTTTGAAGTTTTTGGTGCTTTTCAAGAAATCATACACAGTTATTTGACAACTAGAATTCCAATGGCGCAACGCCCTTGGTACTGCGCTTTTGTTTGGGGCACTTTTTGGACAAAAGAAGACCACCATTGGATTCAGAGTAGGGAAGGCATGTATGAAAACAACTTTACAAGCCTTGGTTTGCACAAGTGGTAGGTGAAATGGTGAAAAAACACCTAAAAAATCAATGTTCTGCCTCCTTTTTCACCTTGGCACTGCGTGTTTGAAAAGTCTTGGGAGAAACTACTTTTGGAGGGTAAAATCAAGTCCATTTTGGAAACTAAAGGTAGATCTAGAAAATAGACAGGATAAGATTTCCAACGAGCTATCCTAGGCCCAATTTAGACAACGAAAATGTAGTCAAAATCAGCCTACAGGGTGGAGGGCGCGTTTGACACGGAGAGGGTGTGTTTGACACAGAGAGGGAGAATTTGACCAATTGCTTGATATTTCATTGTTTATATCTAGATTTGACTTTCATATTGGGAAATCAAGTTTTTACTGATGTAATTCATGATGTAAATGTAATTATTGCCTTTTTACTATTACCTAGGGTAAATACATTAGGTAAATAGACTTTATGAGCTGTAATGAATTGGTTCCATTGTAATTAGGGATGAGTCATTTTGACCACCCTACACTCTAACTACCAGTTTAGATTTTGGTGGAACTGATCCTCCTCTCATGGATTTGTCCCCTGAGGCTGGGAGGAGTTTTTTTTGAGGTCTATATCTTCCCTTTCTTCACTCTTTTCAGAGGTTGGACTTAGTTGGATGTTATACTAGTGATTAGAGACACTATTGTATCAAAATTTGGCCAGTTTTAATAGATGAATTGCAGCTATTTCTTTTGGATACATGTGGTATGGATTTTTAGCATTGTTTCTTCTTTGTGATCATTTGTATGAATGTTTTGTAAGTTCATAAACCATTTCATGTATGTTATATGGTAATTTTCTAGTTGATAGGTAGAATACATGTTTACTCATGCTCGATTTTGGGAAACTTATCATAGTTTGTCCATTTTTCTTTAGTTTAGGAAGAATACATCTCCTATGCTCTTCCTAACTCCTCATCAATATTAAACCATCTCACCAAATCACCTTTTAAGTGCTAAGCCTCCTGCCTACCTTGCATCTTTGAATGTCTGCAATCATATTTGATTTGCCCTGACCTAGCCTCTTTGACCTAATACCCTCATCCAACAATAACCCAATCTAATCAAATCAAAACAACCTCTGCACTTTATATCTAGCCTAAAACCCTAATCCATCCAACCATCTTGGCTGTGATCCTTTGGAGAGAGCCCTCTCCAGCCTAGTAGGGCTAGCTACCAAGTCAAAAGGTTGGTATGTGGTTACCTCAGTTGGACTCTTCCTCAGCCTTGGAGATCCAGAGGAGTAATAACATACTGACGTCGTTGCTGGGGAGCAAAAGATCTATCTTCCCTGGGAAAGAACGATAATGATTTAGATCTAATTGTTGATGGTGAACAATAGTTAGACACATAGGAAGGCTGTACCATTCACCTGGCGACTCCGTTTATTGAAATATCCATAAAATCAACACTTCATGGCGACTCCATTGCATTAAGATCAATAGCTTCAAGAAATTTCAAGATGGAATCTGTTGAAAGAAGGTATGCTCCAATGAAAAGAGATCACATTCCAGGTTTCCCAAATAAAATTCCTAAGGTAAATTGGCAAAGAAATTTGCCTATGTTCAAAGATGTGAAAGGTTATGATGCTGCTCTTCATCTGGTGAGATTTCACATGCATGTGCGTAGATTAAAGATTGATTTTCCTGAAGTCTTCTTGATGAATATATTCATGGCCACTCTAGAAGGTGAAGCCCAATATTGGTATGAAAGTTTACCGCTTGCTTGTATTTATTGTTTAAAGGATTTTCATACCATGTTCTTTGAAAGGTATAAAGAATCTTGTGCATCCTTAATATTAGTTCAGAATTGTTGCAAACATGTTGATAGTTTTATTGAAAATCTTGAGAATGTTTATGGAGATAATGAATTCATGGATGATGAGATCATGGAAGCCCTGTATGAAAATACATTTCAGCAACACAAAGAAAGCTTAGAGGATACTTTTCAAGATGCTCAGTAAAGTTTGCGGCAGGTCAAAGATCTTTGTACAATTGAAAATGATGAAAGACAAGGTCTTATTTCAGATTTGCATGCAACAGAAGATGGTATGAAGGAAAATCAAGTTCCAAATTCATATTGTGATAAGGTCAAGCTGGCTATTCCAAATCTAAATTCAGATTGTGATGATGAAGAGTATGTTGTTCCAAATCCCATGAAGGAGAGCTCTATTGTTGAGATCACCTTGAATGAAGAAAACGAAGTTATTGACCCAAGTGTTCTCATCCCATCAGAACAAAGTTTTCAGAAGGAGGTAATCTAATCCCTTTATGAAAAACAAGATGAGATCTTTGTTCAAGTAAGTGAAAAATCTTCTTTGGATGACTCTGTGGTAAATGATAGAAATTTCAGTTTTGAGTTTCAAGGACAATCTGAAGAAGCTAGTCACTTTGATACACAAGATCATAGTCAACATACAATAGCTTCCTCTTTGCTTGAAGATGAAGGAATTATGCATCTTGATAGTCAAAAGGAATCACTTGAAATGAATCAATAGTCCAATGAAAATTTATAAACTCCTTTTCTTGAAATTAATGAAGATATTCAACATCCTTGTCAAAATTTAGGAGGGAAAGAAGACAATTACTGTTTTAGCAAAAGAAAACAAAAAGTACTATCTCCTCTGTCTGAAGATGAGATAGATCAACTCCTGAAAAGTCATGTTACAGCCCAAGCTAATGTAGGTTTGCAGTGTTCACATAGTCAAGAAGGTGTTAGTGAAACTTCTTCCACTTTTGAAAATGAGGACAGTCTTGAAATTAGATTTATAGATCAGCTAACATATATTGTTTTCTTTCATGAAGATGATAGGGCTGTCATGTTTGATAATCTTGAAGAATTTTTTCTATTTAAGAATGACGTAGATTATGAATTTGAGGAGTATGATCCTGAGAGAGATAGTATGCCAGAAATCGAGTCAGAATGTGCTTGAGGAATTTACAGGCAACACTCAGATAGCACAAGGTTATACTTAGAGAGAAATTCTTCGGCGAAAATCACATGGAATACCATTTGTCGACGCGTTTTGAACCAACCAGTGTGGTTCATCGTCAGGAAAAGTTGAAGAAACAGATCCAGCTTAGCATGTTATATAGACCGAGCAGAGCCTCCAACGGCTAGTTTGACCAACCGTTAATATTGACTAATGGACCGGGATCAAAATAATAGTTTATTAATAAATATTTAAAAATTAAAGGTCAATTATTTTTAAAAGGAAATTAGTTGCAACAGACCGCTTCTATGAATAAATTAAGTGTGAATAGGTTATACTTCCCTATGCCTTCCTATCAATAAACAACCAACTGTTCTTTCAGATCAGAATGAAGGGAGTACTTGTATTTTTGCTGCTGTATCTCAAGACAAGGTAATGCTACAGGATTTTTAAGATCCCTTCGACAACCTTTTGCAAGCATTGAAGAAGATGAATGTTGTCTCATTTGTTAGCATAAGCCTTGATTCCAGTTGTTATTGTGAGTTGCCTACATGTACATCATTCTGCCTGCTCGAGGAAAGTGAGAGAAAAATTTCAGTAAGTAGCCATCTGCAGGTTTGGTTACATTGGAAGGACCACTTCACATGATTGTACATATTTCTTCAGTAGGTAGGTGGTTGTCATCAATATTTGAAGCCCTCAAATCTCAATGGTTTGATGCCATTAATAAGCTTTGTAAGTACTTGTGTCATTTAAGTAAGTCAGTATTGAGTCATTTTTCAGTTCGTCACAAGTCAGTTTGTGTTATTCGAGTTTTCAGAATTCAGTCATGCATTTCAATCTAAGTTTTTGACCGTATTGGCCCACATGGTTAGGAACTTGGTCTACGGTGTTCTTGGCACCTCCAAGGAGCTACCATCCCCAAATAAGGCCAATGTTAGAGTTAGTATTTGCATACTGCCATCAGTGATCAAAATTCCTCTTTTATATCATATTAGGGTCCCATTCTGAATTTTTTTTCATTCCACCTAGGTCCTCATGCAAAAATTTCCTCACTGATGGTAGCCCTATTAAAAAGAAAAATCCCTACTCTCCCTTAAAAATCTATACTTTTTGGCCCACCTTCTTGTGTCTTACTGATCATACATGTATCATAAAAGCTCATTTCATAATGTTTTGTGCCAGTTAAGTCCACATGGAGTGTGGTCATTCAAGGTCCCATTAGGTCTATAGGTTTCATTCTTTCAAGGTCCAATAAAACACCATTTCACTGCATAAGGCCAAAAAATGTATGAGAGTGAACAAAATAATATCACTTTTTCATTTAAAGAGGATTTGCAAACATGTGAAGATGTTTTCCAAAGTTGTAAATTTGATTTCAAGTATGAGTTTCATCTCAAATTGTAATTTTATTCCAAAAACATAGATGTAATTCTATTTTTTTATATTTATGTAATTTCATGTCATTATATGTAATGAGTAGCTTTTCCCAAGTTGCCAACTCAGTTCCACATGCCAACTAGACATTAAATGTGAAAACAAAAAGTGTCTACTCCATCAATTCATCAATCTGCAAAGCAAAAGTACAAGGTAAAGGGGTATTAGTGCAATGTTTCAAAAGCACTTTAAAACATTAGAAAATGGGTTTTAAATCAACAAAATCAAATGCTATCAAGTATTTAAAACCTCAAGACATCCATTTTCCCCTCATTTTCTCTTGTCATGGTCGAACAACCTCAACAAAGGAGAAATTTTCGAGTTTGACAGGTGAAATCAGCAAAATAGAGTTTTCGATGCGTTTGGCAACTGGAGGGTGTGTTTGTGTATTACGCTTCACGTTTCAATGTCACATTGTGCGTTTTAGTGTCACACTACACGTTTGACCAGGAGGGTGTGTTTCAGTGATACACTGAGCGTTTGACCAGTGGAGGGCGCGTTTTAGCTGTGCACTGCACCTTTGACTAGAGTTTCTCTCCATCTTCTAAAACAAAGTGCCATTGCCTCTGAAGCTTCAATTTGGTTGTTTTCTTCCTCCAGCAAGTAAGTAGCACTAAAGTATACCCTCCTTGCATTTCACAACTCATAAATTCATGGTGTTAAGTCTCTTGAGTGAAATTTGGAGTTTTCAAACCTGCAAACCCTAGTTTCATTCCCACACCTCCAATTTCACACCCTAGTACTTCTATTCCCTTCCCATATCCCTATTAAACCCTTTCCCAACCCTCATATCATTTCACTATCTCCCAAATCCCTTTATTCCCAAAACCCTAAGACCTAGGTGTTCTATTTACCTAGGCTCCCAAAACCCCTAACCTGTAATAAAATTCCCTATCCCAAATCCCTTTACATTCCCACTCCCTGTCACTTCCCTTAAACCATAAACCCCTTCCCTCATCTCCCTGAATTTCCTCACACCATTCCTAACTCCCTATACCTACATTCCACTATCATTTCATCTCCCTATGGTTTTAAAATCAAGACACCATGTCAGAATAAGAAAATAGAAGTTCCAGTGAGGAGGAAAGGAAGGGGAGGAAGTCAAACATAGGAGGGAGAATCCTTAGATTTGAGCCAAGAAATACTAGTGAACTCATGGCATCTCCCATGACTATGACATCTTTTAAACATCTAGGATGTTTTGAATTATGTGAGAAACTACAAAAGGTCCAACATCACCATATGTTGAGTAGACTATTCACCTCCAATCTCCATGACAACCAGGTAACCCTTGCTGGTGTCACTTTCACTGTCTCCACTGCCATCATATCAACTACTACTGGAATCCCTGATGTCGGGGAAAAATGGTTTAAGCAAACAGATTTGGAGGAGCATTACTATGAGCCATATATCAAGCTTAGATATAGAAATGATGGAAATAGGCTTTTTCCTTTCACTTATCTCCTGGATAGATATGTTCCCATGATGAAAATCATCATGAGATAATTTGCTTGTGGAGGAATGTTTTCCAGACTTTATACCTATCATATCCAGCTACTCATGCATTTCACAAGGGTTAAGATGCTCAACATACCTTATTATCTCTTCCAGAGCATTGAAAAGATGGCATATATTGTCCAAAAAAGGGAATATGAGCATAGAATGAGGAGTATTTTCCACCACTCCCTCATTAAAATCATTTTCCTCCATCACCTTAAACAATTGAACATTGCATGGAGTACTTTCATAGCTAATGACATATTCATTGATCCATCTATTCAGCATGTTCAAGATGTACCTTCATCATCTCATCCTCCCACATCCATTCCTCAACCTCAACCCACAAATAACACATCATCATCAGATTAGTCTCCTTCACTATCACCTCCACCATCACTATTTCATGAGCACATTCAGTCACCTAGTACAGCTGAGATCGGTGATCCAGAGCAGACAAAGCAGGTTGAGGTCATCAAGCATAAGAGGGAAAATTTGGGTATATTGGCACATACTTATCAGAGAGGTCATAGGCAGGTGTTTTCCCCAAGATTGTGGGAGGGGCCCTTCCTTCTTAACCAACAAAATAGGTACACAAAGGCAAAGAAAATATGACAGAAGCATAGGTTCAGGCTGAGATCAAACATGAGGAGGGGGACCTCCATGAGACAGAGCAGGATTTTGACCTATATGAGCATGATGACAATGAGGACAATAGAATTGTCATCAAGGAAAAAGATGCACTCATCGGGGAGCCCCAGACCAATTTAGAAAGGTATAAATTTATCATTTGATATTATGAGCAAGAAAACCAACAGCTTCAAGCCAAGCATGATACCATGGAGATTCAACTCATCAAGGTAAAAAGGGAAGAAATGAAAGGTAAGGCATTTCTTGATGAGGCCTATGATAGGTATGGTGAACCTAAACAAGAGAAAGAACCAAAAAGCAGACCTAGGACTAGAGGGCTCAAAAGGGCTCTAGAACTAGAGAGACAAAAGGAGGCTGAGCTTGCAAATCAGCTTACACGGAATGAACAGTTTGCCATCATGATTAATGAGAAATGTGAGCATTGGATTGACAAGGTAAACCAACATTTAGAGAAGCTCCTAGACAAGGCCAATCAAGAAAATGGCATCCAAAGAAAGATGGCAAAACATTATGCCATGAAGAACAAGATTGCAAGGGAAAAGCTTAGAAGAGCTAATGCAAAGATTGAAGCCCTAAAAAAGCAAGAAGAGGAAGGAAGACTTGACAATCTTGTTGAGTCCTCACTCCATACACAAACCACATGATCAGCAGTAATTTCACCAATTTTGAGAAGTTTTGAGGTATTTCTTAAGTTTTTGGTGCTTTTCAAGAAATCATACACATTTTTTTGACAACTAGAATGCCAAGAGCGGAACGCCCTTGGCGTCGTGCTTCTGTTTGGGGCACTTTTTGGATAAAAGAAGACCACCATTGGATTCAGATTAGGGAAGACATGCAAGAAAACAAATTTACAAGCCTTGGTTTGCACAACTGGCAGGTGAAAAGGTGAAAAAACATTTAAAAAATCAATGTTCTGCCTACTTTTTCACCTTGGCATTGTGTGTTTGACAAGTCTTGGGAGAAACTACTTTTGGAGGGTCAAATCAAGTCCGTTTTTCAAACTAAAGGTAGATCTAGAAACAAGACAGGATAAGATTTCCAAAGAGCTATCCTAGGTGTAATTTGGACACCAAGAAGGTAGTCAAAACCATCCTTTAATGTGGAGCACACATTTGACACAGAGAGGGCGTGTTTGACCAGTTGCCTGATTTTTCACTGTTTATCTCCAGATTTGAATTTCATCTTGGGAAATCAAGTTTTTAATGATGTAATTCATGATGTAAATGTATTTATTACCTTTTTACTATTACCTAGGGTAAATACATTAGGTAAGTAGACTTTATGAGGTGTAATGAATCAGTTTCATTGTAATTAGGGATGAGTCACTTTGACCACCCTACACTCTAGCTATCAATTTAGATTTTGGTGGAACTTATCCTCCTCTCATGGATTCGACCCCTGAGGCTAGGAGGAGTTTGTATTGAGGTCTATATCTTCCCTTTCTTCACTCTTTTCAGAGGTTGGACTCAGTTGGATGTTGTACTAGTGTTTAGAGACACTATTGTATCAAAATTTGGCCAGTTTTAATAGATGAGTTGCAACTATTTCTTTGGGATACATGTGGTATGAATGTTTAGCATTGTTTCTTCTTTGTGATAATTTGTATGAATGTTTTGTAAGTTCATAAACCATTTCATGTCTGTTATATGGTAATTTTCAAGTTGATAGGAAGAATACATGTTTGCTCATGCTTTGTTTTGGGAAAGTTATCATAATTTGTCCATTTTTCTTCAGTTTAGGAAGAATACATCTCCTATGCTCTTCCTAAATCCTCATCACTCTTAAATCATCTCACTAAATCAACTTTTAAGTACTAAGCCTCCTGCCTACCTTACCTCTTTGAATGTATGCAATGATATCTGATTTGCCCTGACCTAGCCTCTTTGACCTAATGCCCTCATCCAACAATAACCCAATAAAATAAAATCAAAACAACCTCTACACTTTAAATCTAGCCTAAAACCCTAATCCATCCAGCCCTCTTGGTTGTGATCCTTTGGAGAGAGCCCTCTCTGGCCTGGTAGGGCTAGCTACCAAGTCAAAAGGTTGGCCTGTGTTTACCTCAGCTGGACTCTTCCTCAGACTTGGAGATCCAAAGGAGTGATAACATATACTTTGTTACAACTGTTATATAATATATAACTATTTCATATAACAAATGGTTTGTTTGGTGTATCATATGAACTATTAAAATAACCCACCATATATTTTTAACCATATGGTTATATCCATATATTTTAAAATAGGCCACCTTTCCATTAATATATTTGTTAGTTTTGATTGGTTTTATATGGGTTGAGAAAACCATTAATAACCCCCCTTTTTTATAATATGGTTTTTATATGGTTATTTTAATAACCATATTTTTTTTAAATGATTTTTTTTTTTTAATGAGATTTAATATTTTTTTTGTCTTTTTGTAGGGTTAGGAGGCCATTGTTGGCATGCCATGTGTTGAAGGCCCATTGGTCATTTCATTGCCACATAAGCTAAGTAGGTCCCACATCCCTTACGACTTGCAAACTTCTGATGATCATCCATAATCTAATGAGGTATCGTTTGCATCATTGGGTTCATATTGATAAGTTCTATAACTTGATGCTAATGTTGCTGAGATTCAAGAGCTTTTAATTTTGAGCCTTTTCGAAGCCACCTAGATCATGGTTAGTCTCTAAACAAAAAATATTTATGTCTATAATACAGGTGCCATTGCTGCTAGCTAGGGAACTAGGAAGGAGCTGCAACTAGATATCTGATGGTACAATAGATGGTGATGCAAGATAACAACCAATGACAATGTCAAGAAAACATTTTCCCAAAATTTCTTGAGCTACGCTCATGGGATCGTTATGGGATTCCAATTCTATGACGATATATCTCATTAGAGGATTGGTATTTAGCCGAATCTGATTATTTTTCCCCTTATATGGCAACCTAAGATGAGACCAGTCTGTTGCAAAGTAGCCTTGTAGCTTACTCGATTAGTCATTACTTAACAATAAACGATAAGCCTTAAGAATGTCCACAAAAACTATATCAATGAATTGATGAGCTCTATCATTAGAGGAAAATCGAATCAAAACATTGTTGAGTTTACCAACTACTTGAACTTAGGATCTATCAATTTGTATAATTCTGGCATGTCTTTCCTCATTTAGCATTAATATTTTTAGCCATTGATAAAGGCATTACATTGGTAGAAGTGATAGAATCAACAAGACAGTTGTGGACTTTATAATTAAAAATATCAACCCTTAATAGAAAAGGAGGACAAGAGGATTTTGAATTAACGTTTGTAACATTAACAACAAATTGAAGGTTTGGAATAGTTTTAGACTTACTAGATGAAGTCTTCGAAGCAATAACTACTTTACTTAATGGAGGCATATAATAAAAGGTTTTGAAGATCAATTCTCTTTGGCCTGTCAACTTTGCAAGCTCATAAAGGGATATGTTTCCCGAGTCTTGTTCATGTCTTCAATGACATTTTACTCGACATCAGATGCCACATTCTCTTCCTTGGTAGGATGAGTTGTAAAAGTAGACAGGGAAGATTTTCTTGTCACTTCAGGTGTGTTAGAATTGCTTTTAGTATTTCCTAAAATTTTATTGGAAGGTTGGTAACTTCTAGATTTATATTGTGAACTTTGAGCTAGATATTTTGAAGGTAACATCCTCCTCAAAAATGTACTTCTTTTCTTTTCAACTTCCAGCTTAGGTGTTGGCCCTTTACTCCTAATATTTTATTGTTTAGACTATTGTGTTCAAGGAGTTTCACCAATTGAAGATTCACCAACAACTTCTTGTTAACCATTCATCAAGAGATCGAAAGTGAAAATGGATTGGCCATCATTTGTATTATAATTTGGTGGGGAAGGTTCACTTTCTTCCTTTGGTAAGTTGACTTGTTCCTGTGTGGATTAATCATCAAGGACTCTGTTCAACATCGAAGTCATGTTGCATATCTACTGTGGGCATGTAATGTTCAAATGTTTTCCCTGATGGAATGTGCAAAAATTGTCCATTTCCACTACATAAACATTCAAAGCCACATTGGAGATTTGTGAAGACTGACTCAATTGGTTAACATTTTTTCTTGAAAAAGGGGTTAAAGGACTCGGTACTAGAAGAGTCATCACTATTCTTGCTCTTTAAGTCAGATACTTCATTTGTCAACAAATTCAAAGATTTAGCTAAACATTCCATGTGAAAGGAATCTTTATCATTCATTTTAATATAGGAGGTTTGGGGCTTCTTACCAATTTCCTTTGCATTTTCCCTATTAGTAACAACTCCAATTTCTTTCAAATCCTTTTCAATCGAAATTGCCTCATCAATTTTTTTAGCCAATGTGCCTTTATCATCTCTTTTCACGAACACATAAATGTTGGTAGGCAAGGCTAATGTATATTGATGAGCCTCATCATTGGGTAAATATATGGACCTTAATTCACCTCCTAGCTTAGTCAAATCAACTCTTCTCACAATTTATTACATGTTTTTATTGTATTTTGTTTAATGAGAAAAGTCAAAGTGAGATATTATGCCTAGTGGACTAATGTGCATTGAATGCAGGTTTGTGAGAGAAAATTAGGGACTTTTGGCAAGATTAAGGGCTGAAACTCGAATCGGACAAGGAAGAGAGATTGTAGGAGGTAAATCCTCCTGATTTACTCCTCCCTAATTCGAATATTCCTCCATCAATCACACCCGGTTAGAGTACAAGCAGCCAAGTCATGAAGATCAAAAGGCAGCCGAGCAAGTGAGAGTCAAAGAGTTGGTTTATCTCGAGTTTGGGAGATGAGCCTCCCTATATTTAAGGAATTCATTGGAGACTTCAGTTGTATAAATAAAGAGGCCTAGAGCCTCATTAGGATTCAATTTTTTGCTGTAAAAACACTAGTTATTTTCGAGCTCAAGACTTGTGGAAGACATTGCTATGTAATTTTCTATTTTGATAATGAGAATGAGATTTTTCTTGATCCAACGCTGAGTTAAATCAGAGGGATGAAGATCTTGGCTTAGGACCCAACCCTAGCAGCTAAGGATCCTCTTCTTGTATCTGTATGCTTAGGTTGATTTCATAGATTCATGGTTAAATTGTCCTTAGAAGTATTTCATTGCAAGTAGTGTAGATTTGATTAGTTTGCTTCCATTTGTGCTTTACTTCAGCAATAGCTTAGAAGAGATAAAGGAACATCAAAAAGTTGTCAATAGGTGTTTTGGCCTCACTTATTCATTCAAGGATCATGATGTGAAGAAAGGACTCCTATGCAGCCCCAAAAATACAGAATTCTACTTTCTCACAGAATTTAGAGTTTTTTGTACTTGAGCCAGAATGTGATCAATTTGCAAGGGTAGGACCTAGTCATCATTTCTTCCATATTCAGCCTTATAGTAGATCTCATCAATTATTCCATCTTATTGTGCAATTTTTCCTCATGCATGAAGTAGCCAACTAGCTCATGAAACTCCGTTTTCCTAGCTTATTGAAATTTGTTGGAAATAATACTGAGAGGGGGGGGGGTGAATCAGTATTATCAAGTCAAATATTCCTTTTTCAAAACCAGATAATATATGCTACTTCAGTTAATTAAACCCGCATATATACGCAACTATGCAAAAGGAAACCCGCGTATACAATGCAAACTTTTAATTTACTTTATCTTTCTGATGTTGATTGTTAATCTGTGTTTCAGAATCAAATAACCAGTAACTAGAAATAGTAAAACAGAGCAGAAAGACAATCGTACACAAGAACACAAGATATAAGGTGGAAACCCAATGTGGGTGAAAACCACCTGTTGCAATTCGTCTCTATCTTCCTTTAATTAGAAACTTCTTTTATAATGTACTGGTGTAGTCCTTTACCAGTACGTAGGCTACAACCTGTAGAGAGCTACAACCCTCTCTCGTTCTCCAGCTTCTCTTGGAAGGGAGCTACAACCCCCTTAGCTCTTGCACTAGACAAGATACTAGTACGTAGGTGCTGGCCTACAGAAGGCTACAACCTTCTCTTTCTTCCAGGGACCACGTTTCATAAATTTTCAGACTGGATCCACATCAATCAAACATCACGAATTTCTGCATCAATCAATCACCTTTTCACCAATCAAAACAGAATCAAAATAAACACTTCTCTGTCAGCTGTACCCAGAACACAGTAACTGTAACCACACACCAATTCTGAACCCAGAACACTGCAGCAATAAACAGAAGCAGCTAGATCACAACTCAAAAGATATACGCTACTTTAATAACCTGAAACCTGCGTGCATACGCTTCTGTTCCTGGATCAACCTGCGTATACGCTGTTTTCATTCATTGAACTAGCGTGTATACGCACCTTAGTTTCACTGAACCTGCGTACAGATCTATAAAGGATAATTCACTCTTTCAAATATTCAGACATTAATTAACCCTGATTATCAGATTTATAGATCAAGCATGCACCACATATAACAGATCAAAATCATGCAAAGATACTATCATTCAAGCCTTAAGATTATGACCCATCAATAGAACTTATCCTTCTCTTTGCGCTAAGGTTCCTCCTTCATTCAGATCCAGATCTGCACCATAACCTCAATCACCAATATTTCAGATCTAGCACTTATTAGATATTCAATTAATTCAGATGATGATTTGCCAAATGATCTCCTTCCTCTTTTATAGTCTTAGGCCTTTCACAATACCACGGTCCAAAACCATAATAAAACAATACCAAGGACCTAATACTTGGGATCAACACTTTTGACGAGATACCATGGTCCAAAACCATAGGTTCAAATACCAAGGACTAACTACCACGGACCAAAGGTAAGTTCTCCAACATATACGCGCTTTTCCTTGCGTGAAAGTGCGTGTATATGCATACGTGCCTTTGTAATGTCTAACCCACGTGTATACGCGTCTTCGTCTAGGTGAACCTGCGTATAGGTCTTTTCCTTCATTCTGAAAGCTTGAACTGAGATCTGTGACCAGAGAGAGTTGCCATCAAGGGCAACACCTGTGCCATAGCTCCAAACCTGTGCCATAATGCCAACAATCTCCCCCTTTGGACTTGATGGCAACCCCAAGATCCTCAAAGTCATTCTCCCCCTTTGTCATTAAGGGCAAAGGGTTGTGCTCCCCCTAAGTACATGCTGAAATCTCTGCGCTGCTGTGCTGACCATGCTCCCCTTGACTGTAGGCAAGATCTACAAAAAGATGTTCTTCAAGAAGAACCATGACTTAAACATCATAAAAGACCTTCCTATCACCAAAAGACTCAATACATACATCCATCACCCAACCAAGTGGGGATCATCCACCCAACCAAGTGGGGATACATCAGAAATTTACATATGACAACCAAGTACATTACATTTTCATCCCAGGCATAGTGGGGAAACCAAAATAGGCCGTTACATGACCTTGACACCATAAAAGAGATACATGACATAGAGATGAAATATCTAGAACAAGACTTATGAAAGTCACCAGCAACATCTGTCAATCACCATTCAGATCAACAACCATGATTTCCTTCTGTTCTCCCTCTACATTTGTTCCACCTGAACCCATCAACAGCTGTGAACTAGAATCAAAAGATTCTAAGGTAATGCCAACAATGCATTATTAGAAGTTTATCTGCTCCCCCTGAACCTGTGCCAGATGGTCTCTGTCAGACCCATATCAGACTATCTTCAAGTAGAGCCTCTCCCCGCTGATATCCATCAAACCTCCATATACGCGACTTTCTCTGCACAAACAGGCGTATGTACACGGATCCTCCTCAGGAAACTCGTGTATACCTATTTTTCTCTGAAACAGACAAGTTTTAACAGCAAGATGATGCATCAACTACTCCCAGCTTCTGTCTGAGGTATTCAAAAGTTTCCTTGGGCAGTGGTTTGGTGAGAATATCAGCAACTTGTTCCTTAGAGGGAACATACTCCAATTTGACCTTTTGTTCCAACACTTGTTCCCGGAGAAACTGATACTTGATCGGTATGTGCTTGGTCTTTGAATGCATGACTGGGTTCTTTGAAATGCTGATTGCACTTGTATTATCACATAAGATGGAGATAGGTGGTGTACAAGTGATCTGAAAATCCTGCAAGGTTTGCATCATCCAAAGGAGTTGAGTGCAGCAAGATGTAGCAACCACATATTCCGCTTCAGTTGTAGATAAAGCAATCGAACTCTGTTTCTTGCTGAACCAAGATACTAATCTGGAACCCATAAAGAATGCACCACCACTTGTGCTCTTTCTGTCATCCACGCTTCCAGCCCAATTTGCATCTGTATAAGCATGCAGAGTGAGATCTATATCTCTAGGATACCATAAGCCATAGTTTTGAGTTCCTTGAAGATACTTGAAAATTCTCTTTACTGCCTGAAGATGAGTTTCCTTTGGATTTTCCTGAAATCTTCCAACTATTCCCACTGCATGCACGACGTCTGGTCGGGTACCTGTCAAATATAATAGACTTCCAATCATAGATCTATAGGTTGGTTGATGCACTGCTGCTGATTCATCATTTGCACTGAGGCTGCATCCTGTAACCATGGGGGTGCATACCGGTTTTGCATCTTCCATGCCATATTTCTTCAAGATCTACTTGAGATACTTGGTTTGAGACAAAAAAATACCGCCTTCATTTTGTTGGATTTGCAATCCAAGAAAATATGTCAGTTCTCCAAGCAAAGACATTTCGAATTCCTTTTGCATCACCAAGGCAAAGCTTTGACTCATAGCTTCTTCATTGTTGCCAAAGATAATATCATCTACATACATAACAAGTATTAGCAATTTGTCATTTTCAATTTTTATATACAGATTGCTATCTGCTGATCCTTTTGGAAAACCTTGTTGATGAAGATATTTGTCCAAACGGTAGTACCAAGCCCTTGGAGCCTGCTTAAGACCATAGAGAGCCTTTTTTAGTCTGCATACAAGATTTGGATCATTCCCAAGAATGAAACCATCTGGTTGCTCAATGTATACTTCTTCTTCCAAGTCTCCATTCAGAAAGGCTGATTTCACGTCCATTTGAAATACTTTGAACTTCTGAAAGCTTGAGAGAGCAAGGAACATTTGGATGGCCTCAAGTCTAGCAACGGGAGCAAAAGTTTCTTCAAAATCTAGGCCTTCTTGTTGAGCATACCATTTACAAACAAGTCTGGCCTTGTTTCTAATCACTTCCCCATTTTCATTCAACTTGTTTTTAAAGATCCATTTTGTCCCTATGACATTCTTATCTTTTGGTCTAGGGACCAACTCCCAAGTGTTGTTCTTTTCGATCTGCTCAAGTTCTTCTTCCATTGCCTTGACCCAGCATTCATCTTTGCATGCCTCTTTTAAATTTTGTGGTTCAGTGGAGGAGAGCAATGCCAAATAGCTTGAGGCTTCTGCAATTGTTCTTCTTGTTTGTATACCTGCCTCTTTCTGCCCCAAAATTTGAGATTCTGGATGATTCTTCTGAACGTACCTGGATGGAGTCTTCTCTTCTATCCTGATCTATTCCTCTGGTGCCTCTTGAGGTTCTTCTTCTTCATCATCAGTCTGATTTGAAGGATGGTCTTCATCTTCTTCGATATTTTCATAATTTACTTGCCTGGGAATGTTTCCTTCTTCAACAACTACTACATCAATGTTGTCAACAATTCTTCCAAGTCTTTTATTGTAACACTTATATGCTTTGCTGTGAGGAGAATAACCAAGGAGAATGCCTTCATCTGCTCTAGGTTCAAACTTGCCAAGATGTTCATCATTATTCTTAATATAGCATTTGCTTCCAAAATTTTTGAAATGTTTTACCGAAGGAGTCTCACCATACCAGAGCTCATGAGGAGTTTGAGTGCTGTTCACCTGAACATTTGTTTTGTTGAGAATAACAATTGCAGCAAATGTAGCTTCACCCCAGAAGGTTGCGGGAGTTCCAAACTCATCAAGCATAGCACGAGCCATTTGTTGAACCATTCTGTTCATCCTTTCCACTACTCCATTTTGCTGGGGAGTCCTAGCTGTAGAGAATTCCCTTCTTATTCCATGTTCTTCACAAAAATCGAAAAATTCATTTGAGGTAAACTCCCCACCTCTATCAGACCTGAGGCACTTAATCTTGTGATCTGATTCGTTTTCAACCAAGGCTTTGAAAGATTTGAATTTTTCGAAGGCTTCGTCTTTGTGCTTCATAAGTCCTATCCAAACCATCCTGGAGAAGTCGTCAATGAATAATATAAAGTATTCTTCTCCTTGAGGTGACCTTTTCCTAGATGGACCACATACATCCGTATGGACTAGTTCAAGAGGCCTGCTAGCTGATCCTTCCTTCTCAGGGAAGTTAGTTCTGGTTTGCTTACCAAACTGACATGATTTGCATATTGTATTGTCTGGAAGACCACGAACTACCTAGTATTTGCATGCTTTCCTTATCTGTGAAAAGCTTAGATGCCCCAACCTTCGGTGCCATAACCAGTGTTCATCATTCTTGCTCAAATAGCATTGTTGTTGTCCTTCTTCAAATATGTATAAATTATTTGGAGTTCTTATGCCTTTAATCACTGTTTTTCCTGTATCAAGATCACGAACACTACATCCATTTGATCGAAATATTACCTCAGTTCCTTGATCGCACATCTGACTGACACTCAGTAGATTATGCTTCAAGCCATCAACATACAAAACATTACCAGCTTTGACTTTTTCTTTCAACTGAACAGTGCCTTTTCCTTTTATGACTGCAGGGGTATCATTTCCAAAAGAAACTTTCTTTCCTTTTTCTAAAGCACTATATGATTGAAGTTTTTCTTTATCACCTGTCATATGCTTCGAACATCCATTGTCGATGTACCATTGATTTTCCTGTCCTTCTGCATATAAAGCTATCCCACATCTTTCTGGTTGTGGTTCCTTCATTCTCCATGTTCTGGCACTTGAGGTTTGTTCCTTCTGAGATGTCTTCCAAAACCTGCTCCTGCATTCAAAATCTTCATGACCGAAGTTATTACAAATAGAACATTCAATTTCATTTTCAAGGGCGGAAAAGTTGTTATAGGTCCTATTCGTGATTCCAGTCACACTTCTTTGTTTTTGAGCTTCTCTAGTCATGATTGTCTTATAGGCAACACATTGAGCTTCTTTGTGGCCAAAGTTATGGCAAGAGAAACATTGGCCATTGAAGAAACTCCTGCGATTATCAAATCTACCAGCCAAATGATTGTAGTTTCTATTGTCATTCATTCTTGAGGCAAACTGAGAAGATTTTACCTGTGGCTGATTGTGGCTTCTATTTATCCTTAAAGTAGATTGCCCCCGATTTTCCTGATAGTCTTTGTTCATTCTTGAGGTAAATTGTCCCTGATTTACCTGATGATTTCTATTAGGCCTTTGCTTGCTCCTCCTTGCTGCATCAAGATAACTTTTGGAGGTGGATGCTTGAGATGCTTCTCCATTATATCCCAGACCTGTCTTGATTAGTGGAGAGCGCTGCACATTGATAATCTCATCCAGAGTTTCAGATCCTTTAACAAATTTAATATTAAGAGCTTTTGTTTTCTCAATATCTTTTCTAAGACCAACAATTTCACATTCTAACTTTTCAAGAAGTTTTTCTTTTTCAGCAAGTTGGAATTGAAGAGTATCAATGATCACATTCTTCTCTTCTAAGCATATTTTGAGATTAGAAATCTCTTCATAAAGACCTTCTTCATCTATAGCATCCATGTAGTCATCATCTTCAAAAGCCATTAATAGTTTATAGTTATTACCTCGTTCATCTTCATCACTATTTGAAAGTCCATCACTATCTTCATGAGTGTAGTAACTTTTCTTAGTTACATTTTGTTTCTTGTTCCATCTAACAGGTTCCTTCCCCTTGTCAATCTTATCCTTATGAGGACATTTGGCAGCATAATGATTGAATCTTCCACAAGCAAAGCATTTGAAAGGTAACTTACCTCGGAATCTTCCAGCCCCCCGTTGAAGGTTTTTGACAAAATTTGATTCTTATTCTTCTTCTGACACGTGTCCTGACTCATAGTAGTCTCCTTTGCCTGAAGCCTTGAAGGCAACTTCTCTCCTGTCTGATGGTCCTCCTTTCCTCATTTCATAAGCAGTTAGAATTCCGTGTAGCTGTGACATGGTAAGGTTTCATAGATTCTCCTTTTCTTCTGTTGCAGAAACTTTAGATTCAAACCTAGGGGACAAAGATCTTAGAACTTTTTCAACCACAACAGCCTCTTTTATTTCTTCACCCAAAATTTTCATACAATTAACAATCTCATCTACACGAAGGAAATAGTTAGCCATACTTTCATCATTGTGCATTCAAAGATTTTCATACTGAATTTTGAGGGTTTGAAGTTTTGCTTGTTTTACCTGATCATCTCCTTCATAGCTCAGGACAATCTTGTCCCATATTTCTTTTGTGGATTTATACTGCATAACCTTGACGAATTCTGATTGAGATAGACATCCTAATAGGGTATTGACAACCTTTGCATTTGTTTCATATTTCTTCTTCTCAGCCGGATCTGTAGGAGTTGCTGATGGAAAAGTGTACCCTGTATCTATGATATCCCAGACTTCTGTACCAAGAGATTGAAGATAGGCAGTAACTCTTACCTTCCAATATACGAAGTTTGTCCCATCAAAAACCGGTGGCCTGATAGATGCTTCTCTCTCGTAGTTGGTCATGATGATGGATCTTCCTTCAAGCGATCAAGCTTCTTCAGAAGGACCTGCTCTGATTCCAATTGTTGGAAATAATACTGAGAGGGGGGTGAATTAGTATTATCAAGTCAAATATTCCTTTTCCAAAACCAGATAATATACGCTACTTCAGTTAATTAAACCCACATATATACGTAACTATGCAGAAGGAAACCCGCGTATACAATGCAAACTTTTAATTTACTTTATCTTTCTGATGTTGATTGTTAATTTTTGTTTCAGAATCAAATAACCAATAACCAGAAATAGTAAAACAGAGCAGAAAGACAATCGCACACAAGAACACAAGATATAAGGTGGAAACCCAATGTGGGTGAAAACCACCGCTACAATTCGTCTCTATCTTCCTTTAATTAGAAACTTCTTTTACAATGTACTGGTGCAGTCCTTTACCTGTACGTAGGCTGCAACCTGCAGAGAGCTACAACCCTCTCTCGTTCTCCATCTTCTCCTGGAAGGGAGCTACAACCCCCTTAGCTCTTGCACTAGCCAAGATACTAGTACGTAGGTGCTAGCCTACAGAAGGCTACAACCTTCTCTTTCTTCCAGGGACCACTTTTCATAAATTTTCAGACTGGATCCACATCAATCAAACATCAAGAATTTCTGCATCAATCAATCACCTTTTCACCAATCAAAATGGAATCAAAATAAACACTTCTATGTCAGCTGTACCCAGAACACAGTAACTGTAACCACACACCAATTCTGAACCCAGAACACTGCAGCAATAAACAGAAGCAGCTAGATCACAACTCAAAAGATATACGCTACTTTAATAACCTGAAACCTGCGTGCATACGCTTCTGTTCCTGGATCAACCTGCGTATACACTGTTTTCATTCACTGAACCAGCGTGTATACGCGCCTTAGTTTCACTGAACCTGCGTACAGATCTATAAAGGATAATTCACTCTTTCAAATATTTAGACATTAATTAACCCAGATTATCAGATTTATAGATCAAGCATGCGCCACATATAACAGATCAAAATCATACAAATATACTATCATTCAAGCCTTAAGATTATGACCCATCAATAGAACTTATCCTTCTCTTTGCGCTAAGGTTCCTCCTGCATTCAGATCCAGATCTGCACCATAACCTCAATCACCAATATTTCAGATCTAGCACTTATTAGATATTCAATTAATTCAGATGATGATTTGCCAAATGATCTCCTTCCTCTTTTATAGTCTTAGGCCTTTCACAATACCACGGTCCAAAACCATAATAAAACAATACCAAGGACCCAATACTTGGGATCAACACTTCTGACAAGATACCATGGTCCAAAACCATAGGTTCAAATACCAAGGACTAACTAACACGGACCAAAGGTAAGTTCTCCAACATATACACGCTTTTCCTTGCGTGAAAGTGCGTGTATACGCATACGTGCCTTTGTAATGTCTAACCCGCGTGTATACGCGTCTTCGTCTAGGTGAACCTGCGTATAGGTCTTTTCCTTCATCCTGAAAGCCTGAACTGAGATCTGTCACTAGAGAGAGTTGCCATCAAGGACAACACCTGTGCCATAGCTCCAAACCTGTGCCATAATGCCAACAAAATTCTCTTTGTTTACATGATTTTTGGGCAAATATCAATGTTTGATTTAGAGTAGGTGTTTTAGAACTAAAGAGAGATCTCATAGCGAACAACCTCCTTCAAACTTCATCCATCCATGATCGTTCCTTGCTTTCACTAAGACCCTCACCAATTTCATCATTTTACAAGGAAACTTCTCCAAGCATGTTGAGCAAATCCAACCATATCCCAACCTTGGTTTTGAGTTCTGAGTGATCCTAGGCATTTTATTGCTTCATTCCATCCACCAACCACCTTTCCTAAGCCTTCCATCACCTTCAGCACCCATCATTTTTCTCTCGGCTATATCCTGTAGGTTTTTAGGACATCCTGTAGGTTTTCCTGTAGTGGCCTGTTTTGAGGCAGAATTGAGGGAAAAGCCTCTAGGAAGCTAGAAAAGGTGACCTAAGGGTCTCCCAAACCTTCCAACCATCCACTAGCATTCCTAAGCCACCTTCCACATCACCAAAAGAGATTATCTTTCACACTTTTTCATAAAAAAGACAAAAAGAAAAAAACAGATTTATTTTAGCCATTTACATGCACAGTAGTAGAATGTTGATGCTTTGGATTTACATACTTAAGACAGTAGAATTTCATACATGCTAACCTAACATTATTTCTAAAACATAGTCTCTTAGCAGTTAGTTAGAAAACAATGTGTTTTTAGCATTGGATTTCAGTCTTTTTCCTTATTGCAGTAGACAAGCTTTCTCGTAGAGTATATTTATCTTTCCCTCATCAGTAATCAAGCTTCTTCTGAATCCATAGAAGTTTAGCTTGAAAAACCCTAGTGGGCTCTCGCCAACTGAACAGTGACAAAAGGGCAGAACAATCACTTTTACTTGTGTATACAACACTGTCACCTCCAAGTTTGTACGAACCCCAGGTTGATAAAGTAACGCTGGTAGCCCCAGGAGTTGCAACATTCTTGCTGCAATACTGGTGCTCATCACTTTTGGCACCATTTCCAGGGAGATGTCTAAGTAATATGTGATTATTGCTTTCTTTCTTCTATTTCTTGTTTTTGATATTCTGTTATTAGTTTAATTTCTGCTAGAGTAATAAAGTTGCTTTCTTTTCCATTCTGCATTCTTTGCTTTCCTTTCCATTTTGAAAGTAATATTTCATTCAAGTAGTTAATTTTCATTCAGTCAGTTAATTTTCATTCAATCTGCAATTTCAATTCTGTAATCACTTTCAAAGTTTGAAAAAAAACTCAAAACAAAACAAAAACATTTTTTTCATGCCTCGTAGGAATAGGGATAACTTAGGGAATTTTTTGCCAAATACCCCCACTGCTTCAAACAACCAACCTTCCCTCTTCTTCAATGGCTATGAATTGGAGGAACCCTTAGGTGAGAAACCTAAAATATTTGAAGAACCTACAGGGGAAGAAGAAGAAGAAGAACCCATTCCTACTGAACCAATGGCTGAAAATAAAAATTACAGAGGAAATAGAGAAAGAGTTGAGGGTGCCTTCCTCATCAGGGAAACCAATGGGGATACTAAGATGAAGAATATAAACCCCTATTCCCTTCCTCATTTCCATGGCCTTACCATAGAATATCTAGACACTTTCTTGTTTAAGTTTTCTGTCATATGCTGAAGATATGACTACACCAGTGATGAGCAGAAGTTGAAACTATTCCCATCCACTCTCAAGGATGCAACCTTGCGCTGGTTCATGAGTTTACCTGGGGATAACATCACAACTTGGGTTCAGATGCAAAAATCCTTCAACAACAAGTATCGAGACTACTGTAGGTATAAAGACACTAAAGAGGAAATTTTTAGGATGACCTTAGGGCACGATGAATCCCTAGAAGATTATGACAAAATATTCCATCTTAGCTACAAGAGGGCTAGGTGCACACTTGACCGTGAGTCACTGAAGCTAGTACTTCTTAGAGGGGTAAGGAAAGATCTTTTGGTACCCTAAAGTTGTTAGCAGGAGGGGACATCTACTAGTTACCCTATGAGGATATCAAGAATATCTTTAGAAACCATTCTAGGGCAACTAGGAAAAAGGGTAGGAGTAGTCAACCTATGGTTAGTCCTTCCTCTTCCAATACATCCATAAATAGTGAAATTGGAAACATGTTGGAGGATTTCAAGAGTGAGATGCTGCAAACCCTTTCCCTATAGATGGACACTATGCACCTTAAGATAAAACAGGAGGAAGCAGAGAGAGCCATAGCCATTTTCTGCCCTAGATGCACCAGGAGGCACCCTAGGAGTGAATGTCCATTGAATTCAATTGAAATCTGCTCAGTCCATGAAGAAAACCACTCCAAAGACATGTTCCCTTCTCTACCTGGACTAAAAGTTGTATATCAAGGAGTTGAATGGGTGACCGAACAACTCTGCTACATAAATCGAAGGAGACCCCATGGGCCTAAGCCATACCAACAGGGCATGCAAGGGTCATCCCATGCATATTACAACCCCAACCATACCACATCCATTCCCTCTTGGGCCCCCCTGCTCATCCGTCCTGGTCTACACCTACTCCTTGGTCCTTTGCACCTTAGTATCATTCCAATCCAAATAGCCAGTCATTTCAACTATATGCTCTGTCACAATCTCAGTGGAATGCACCATCCTAGGGGTGGAGGCCCCCATACAACAATGCTCCAGATTTATTGCATTCACCACCTTCTCAACCACATATTTTACACTCTACTCCACCTAAACAACCCCAGATTCCTGCCCAACCAAATTTGAACCTGAACAATAGACATGCACAACAATTATACAATGGAGAGACATCCTATCTAGCTTATGCTATCAAAATTCAGGAAATCAACCTGAGATCTAGGAGAGTACTCCCAGACAACCAACCTCTACCTCCACCTAGGGAGGTTGGGGAAGAAAGAGAGGAAATCATGCCTAAAGTAGATCCACCACCCTTTTCTGAGAGATTAACCCAACCACTCCATCCTATGCCATGAGAGACTAGACTTCTGGGAGAATTGAAAAATCTATGTGTCAAAATTCCACTTCTCCAAGCTATAAAATATGTACCTATTTACAACAAATTGATCGAGGAGAAGTGCTTCAAGCATCCAGGGAGGCGAAGAAGAGATACCCCTACCATTAATGTCATTGGAAAACTATCCCACTTAATGTTGGGGTAGGTAATCTGTCCAAAGTATCTGGACCCTGCAAGCCCTGTAGTAGATGTGCACATCAATGGCACCATTATACCACACACTTTGATCAATCTTGGGGCTACCATCAATGTGATGACCAAGGATGCCATTCTCAAGCTCAACTTCCAGGGTTCATTGAGAAAGACCAAAACAATCTTGCAACTTGCAAACCACTCCACAGTGACCCTCGAGGGGATTGTGGAGGATTTCATGGTATCCATTGAACCTTGGGAATACCCTACTTATTTCCTAGTTCTCCAGCCTAAGACTAAGCTTACTGGTTACCCTCTCAACCTTGGGAGGCCCTGGTTAGCCACTGCTGAGGCCTACATCAGCTGCAGGGCTGGAAATATGACTATAAAAAATGGGCATATGTCCAAGTAGTTAGTCCTATACCCTCCTGCTCAGCCATCTCTAGAACATGACTTACCTTTATGGCTAGAAGAGGAGGAAGAAGATGAAGTTTATTCCACCCAACTCTATACCTTAGAAACAACCATGGGAGGGGGACAACTAGATGAATATGATTTTATTGAACACATACTCCAAAGTCCAACTCCCAGTACACTGTCCTTAGAAGAAGTAGTAAAGGAAACCTATAATGACCATCAGATTGATCTATGCTTAGCCGATTCCAACCCTATTCGTGTCAAAACCATAGAATTCGGCCCTGAGAGAACTTTGAAAATCAACCCATCTCTTTCTGTTCACCAAGAAGAAAAGTTGTGCAACATGCTAAAGGAACATCTAGATGCCTCTGCTTGGAGTTACAAAGAAATGAAGGGAGTGCACCCCTGAGTGTGTACTCACCATATTTATATCAAAGAAGGGTGCAAACCAGTCCGACAACCCCAAAGGAGGATGAATCCAGCTCTCAAGGATATAGTCAAAGAAGAACTGCAAAAGATGTTAGATGCATGATTCATTTACCCTATCTCAGATAATGAGTGGGTCTCTCCTTTAGTGTTGGTTCCAAAGAAAAATAGTAAGTGGAGGATTTGTGTCGATTACAAAAAGTTAAACAAAGCCACAAAGAAGGACCATTTCCCTCTACCTTTCATTGACCATGTGCTAGATGGCCTGGCAGGGAAAAAGTTTTTCTCTTTCCTAGATGGATTCAACGGGTAAAATCAAATCCAAATCAACCCGGAAGACTAGGATAAAACCACCTTCACTTGTCCTTGGGGTACTTTCTCCTATAGGGCCCTTCCATTTGCCGAGCTGGTCCATGATGCAATAGAGATTTATATGGATGATTGTACACCTTATGGATGTGATTTCCAGGAGGCTCTATCCAACTTAGGTAAAGTGTTGAACAAATGCATTGAAATGAACCTGTCTCTTAGTCCCGAAAAATGTGAGTTCTTGATGACTGCAGGGACTATGCTAGGTAATTCAATATCCCAGCAAGGACTGCAGGTGGACCCAAACAAAATAACTATCATCCAAAGGGTCCCACCTCCGAAAAAGTAGAGAGAAGTCAGAATTTTCCTAGGGTTAGCGGGATACTATTAAAGGTTTATAAAATACTTCCTCAAGTTAGCTTCTCCTTTATTTGGGTTGTTGGCCAAAGACTCTAAGTTTGTATAGTCAAAAAGATGTCAAGAGGCCCTGGGCACCCTAAAGGACAAGTTGACCACTGCACCAATTCTCTGAGGCCCAAATTGGACCCTTCCTTTTCATATACATGCTGATGCTTCACACAAAGCCATAGGAGCAGATCTAGGCCAGATAGATAAAAAATTTCCTTGTGCCATTTACTTTATCAGTAAGAATCTATCAAAGGTCGAACTGAACTACACAGTGACTGAAAAGGAGCTCCTGGATATTGTGCATTCATTGAAAAAATCTAGGCATTACATTACAGGTTATCAAACATTTGTACATACTAACAATGTTGCAATCAAATATTTAATGAATAAACCTGATGTGAATTCTCAGATGATTAGATGGTTACTTTTATTACAACAATTTAATCTAACTATTGTTGATAAGCCTGGCAAGGAAAATGTTGTTGCAGATTTTTTGTCCAGATTAACTTTGCCTGCAGATGAGGAAGGGTTGGTTGATGATCAGTTACTGGATGAACACTTATTTGCCATTTCAGTTCTCTCTCCATGGTTTGCTGACATAACAAACTATTTGGTGTCTGCACAGTTCCCACCAAATTTGTCCTCCAAAGAGAAAAGCAAGATTATGAGGAAGAGCGCCCCATTCACTTGGATTGGGGGAAACCTCTTCAAACTAGGCCCGGATCAAATTCCGAGGAGATGTGTCAGGGAGGAGGAAGTCTTTGACATCCTTCTGACCTGTCATGATGGGACTTGTGGGGGTCACTTTGCAGCAAAGAGGACAACATTCAAGGTGTTACAAGCTCTTTATTATTGGCAAACTCTTCATCAGGATGTGAAAAGATATAATAGTCAGTGTGGTTGGTGCCAAGGGATGGGAAAGCATAATCCAAGCCATGAAATGCCTCTGCAACCTCAAGTGACTTTCGAGCCATTTGACAAGTGGGGCATGGATTTCATTGGACCTATTGACCCTCCTTCCAAGAAAAAGCAGTACATCATTGTGTCCACTAACTATTTGACTAAGTTCTTAAGGGAAAATGTTTTTTACAAGTTTGGGTACCCTAGAGAACTGGTCATTGATCAAGGTAGCCAATTTACCTCTAGCATGATTGAAGAATTGTTAAGCTAACACAAGATCAAGCATAGAAACTCCACTCCCTATTGACCACAAGCTAATGGGAAAGTGGAGGTGACCAACATAGTGCTGGAGGGCATTCTGACCAAAGTGGTTAGCAACAACAGAAAAGATTGGTCAGATAGACTAGTTAAGGCCACCTGGGCCTACAATACCACCTGGAAGACCACCATTGGATTCACACCCTATGAGTTGGTCTATGGGAAAAAGGCTCTGTTGTCCATTAAATTTGAGTACAATACATTGAGGATGGAAGCCCAACTAGATCTAGATCTCAGCAGTGCACAAAAAGAGAGATTGCTCTAGTTGAATGGGTTAGATGAGTTCAAAATGCAATCCCTCCTACACACGTAGGTAACTCAAATTTAGAGGAAGATCTGGCATGACAAGAACATCAAGGATGAGAAATTTCAGGAAGGTGATTGGGCTTTGTTATATGATTCCAGATATAAATACTTTAAGGGAAACTTAAGGACTAGACGGTTAGGGCCTTATGTCATAGAGAAATGTCATGATAATGGTTTAGTGCAGATCAGAACCATAGATGCAGAGGCCATTCCTTGTTAATGCACATATCGAAAGTTTAGAAAAGGCCATTGTTAAAACAAGAGTTCATTGATGGTATCAACAAAACAATGATGGTGATGGAGAAAGTCTCATCTCCTACCTCATCAAGTCATTGAGAAAAAGAAAAAAGAAACAATAAGGATACTCAGGTGAAAACCTCCATGAGGCGCTCGAGTCCCACTGTTGGGTTGAAAACCTCTTGAGGCAACCCAATGGTGTCAAAACAAAAAAAAGAGAAATAAAAAGATCTATGGGTGAAAAGCTCTTTTGAGGCACCCAGGTGTTAGTGTCAGTCTTTGTAGCCTTCCTCCAGTGATCAAACATGCTCTTACAAAGTGATTTTAAGGTGTCAAGGTCAAATTTTGTCATTTCAGTGAGTCTTCAAGCAAAATTTGGTCACTAGGTATTAGGTCTAGGGTTTGATTTTACTCCTTTCAAAGTTGTCCAAATGTCGGTCCATGTCACCATTCAGTTGAGTGTACCATCATTCAGAGGGTTGTCATCATCATGTCAAGTTCCACTGGGTCATTTTACACCTTGTTCATGCTTCAGTTGCGCCTAGGTAAAGTTCATTTCCCTCTCCTAGGGTTTTGAAGGTAATTTCTCTTGGATGGTCAAATCATTAGCAAAACTTGTATCCGGATGTTCATACACCTTCCCCTATCCTTAATGTACCTTATTAAACACTTCCCATCATTGCGATCCCCCAAATTCCTCATTTTTGCACAAACCCTAGTTTCTTGCTACAACTTGACAATTTTCTAGACTAGGCCTATGTTTCGCCCTTTTGGACCCCTTCCCCTCACTCAATCTTTGAAGTTATACTTTCCCCTGCTTCCTAGCATCCCTCCCTACTTCCCAAAATTTTCTCAAGAATTTAGAAACCCCTTTTACCCTCTCCCTTCATAGCCCCTCATACATTTTCATACACTTGGCAGCAAAAGATCAAAGACACTTAAATCTCTTCATACTCATCAAGAAAACTCACACATTAGTAAGCATCGTGAGTCTTAGTTGGAGAGGACTAATATCCACTTGGAGAGGAGGTTGGAGAAAGCCATCAATGAGAAGAATATGTTGAGAAACATGGCATATCATTATTTGTCAAGGAATATGGTGTGCCAAGCTAGAATCAGGAGCTTGAAGGCCAAATTGAAGAAGAGATCGAGAAGGCAAAAAGTGCAAGATAAACTTCAGATCTTGGCTAAGGCTTCCTTGGCCCAACACAGCACTTGATGGAGAGCACTCAGCCCAAATTTCAAAAAATTTAGAGCACTTTTTGCATTTTTGAAATTTTTGGCACAAAAAACAGAGTTTTTTGCCCTATGCGCCGCGTCACGTGGCGTTCGCTTTTGCTAGGAGCCTCCAAATCACAAAAACTCAGCATTTTTGGATTTGGAATGAGAAATTATGCTTGACTACCAATGGCCAAGAAATTTGGGTAGGTTTTGAGCTCTCAAAAGGGTCAAAAACACTCAAAAGATGACCTTACTGCCCCTATTTTGACACACAGGAAGTAGTGTTGGGAGAACTGAGTTTTGGAGGGTCAAATGGAGGCCAAATTGAAACATTCCACTTGAGTTGGAAATTAGACAGGTAGACCTTTCAAAAAATCACACTTGGAGCTAATTTGGACACCGAGAAGGACTCCAAAAGTGGGTCCAAACAGGTGCTACGCATAGAGAATCAGGGGCAGCGCATAGAGGAAAAATTGCCAGTTTGACCAAGTATTGCTCTGTTTTTCGCCCAGTTTGGTCCAGTTTGACTTTTTCACTTTCTTAATGTCAAAATTGTGATGTAATTTCATGTAAATTGATGGATCATGATGTAAATATGTCAAATTTTTACTTAGTAAGGTAGATTCATCTGTTAAAAAGTTGTTTGAAACTGAATGAATCAGTTCCCTAGTTTCTAGAGGCATGCTGTTCCACTGCCTGATTTCTAGTTCTCAGTTTAGAATTAGTTGGAACAGCTCCTAAACATGTGAGCTCGACCCCTAGAGGCTAGGATGAGCTATGGTTTGTCTATATTATGTGGTTTTTCAGTCATTAGCATGGTTGGACTTTTGAGAAAGCCTTGAGCTTCATTGTACACTCATATCAGCATTTTGGCTAAGGAATTGAGACCAGGGTTTGCAGCACTCTTTGGGATTCATGTGGCAATTTGTCTTGGTACAGTGCTTTCTTTTGTAATTGTGAATTTACTTATGTGTTATGTATGCCATTATCTATCTTGTTTCTTCTTAGCTAAATCAAACAAGGGAGAAAGGTAGAATCCATTGAAATTGTAGTGCTCTACCTTGGGTTTGCTTTAGTTTTTTATGTTTTCAGCTGTTTGGAGAGGATACATGAGTTTTCTTGCCCTCTTCAGCTCCTCACCTATCTAATCTCTCCATCCCATTCAATTTGAAGTGCCAAAATCAGTTGCCTACCTTGCCCCATTGAGATCTCTGCAAAACTGAGCCTCATTCCCTGCACCCAAAAGCTGCCTTTCCATCTGAGCCAACAAAACATCTTTAAATTCAATCAAACTCTTTCACACACCTAGCCTAAGATTATTATTTCTATCAGTCATCTCAAGCCCTCATTGATCATAATTCGTTGAGATTGACCCGGAGAGAGCCCTCTCCCGACCTGGTAGGGCTAGCTACCAAGCCAAGCGTGGTTTGATGTGGACCTAGATCCTACTATTTTCAGCCTGAGGTAAATCTAGGCGCTAACACCAGGGAAAGTAGTTAGGATGAAAACCTCTTGGAGGAAGACTAGTTGTTTTCAAAAAAAAAATGAGAAAAGAAAGATTATGAAAATATTTTTTGTAGGTCAGTAGGAGGATGATCAGAGCAACAATGGAGAATCAAAAGGGACCTATTAATCTCACATTTCTATTTCACCATTCATTATCCTTCATCATTCCACCATTCCTTTAATTTTTTTCACTCATTTGCCTCAGTTTGCAAGGGTTCTGTGTTTTCTACAAGATTCCCTGTAAATCTACAGGATCCCCTAAAAACCTATAGGATGATCTTGTAGGAATTACAGTGGCTTGGTAATCCTAAAGGAAGTGAACCTGGAGCAAGGAAATGGCTTGCCCATGTCAAATAAATAAATTCCTACAACACCATCTCACTACCATGCCTCTCTCCACCATGATCATCCCTGCATTAATTAAAAAAAATCAGTTTCCAAAAAATTATAGTTTTCAAGAAAAAACACAGAGAAAAAAATGAAGATAGAGAGAAAGGGGACAACAACTGAAGGTTATTTTTCATCATTCACAAACCCCTAGACCTCCTCTCTTCCCATGCTAATCATCCTCAGGTTCCAGTAGTAGAATATGATTAAATTTTTTGAGGGAGAAGCAGCTATAGGACATCCTGTAGCAGCTTATCCCACAAAACAAAAATCAAAGGTTGCATCAAGTTTCAAGCATGGATATCCAAAGGTAGAAGAAGCTCCTCTAGAGCCTAGCCGAAACAAAATCATCATCATCATTAACACCAGGAACCTTCACATCAAAGAAAATTATCAAAAAAAAAGAAAAAAAGAAAGAAAAGAAAAAAGAGAGGAGAAATCACATGCAGCCAACACAAAGCAAAGACCTCATTTCTTTAACAACTACAGCAAGTTATTTTTACCATAGGTAAGTATCTCACTTCCACTCTCTCATCTACATAATGTGATCAAAAGATGTAAAGATTGTGAACGAGTTGGTTTATAAGCAAAAGGTGGCCAGTTAACTTGGCCACCTTCATTTAGTCAGCGAGGACAAAACAATTAGTCCTCACACACGTGGCAACAATCAAGTAAAAGAAAAGGAGGATGAGGTCAAAAGTAGTTAAGATATACATCCCTGAAGTGTTATTTGATTATGAGATGAGGAGAATTATGATGTGCTAGTGGGACCAACGGTCCAAAAATAGATATTCGTACCTCGGCTGCCAACACACCACCTCACTCAAATCAACAATAAGAGGAAATAAACATTGATCCCCATGCATAGATGCATTCAAATTCTTGAGGATCACACTAGAAAAGTCACTCTCGGCCCTCAAGAAGTCTACAGGAGAGGTAAATTTCATTTTTTTCCTGCGCAGGACCACCTACAAGATCCTACAGGGAATCCTACAGGATCCCACAGGAATCCTACAGGATACAGTCAGGCAGTCTACAGGATTGGCAGTGAGCAATTTCAGAGGGAGAAAAATAGGGGTTGGCTACATCAAGCATTGTAAGGAGGTAGGCTCTACATTTCCTCCTATTTTTCCAAGTGAAAGGAACAAAAAATCCTCTAGTTTGTTGAAATTGATTGCAGTAAAAGGGAATTGTATCCACAGAAATTTCAGTTCAATTTCCTCCTTCATTAAAATTTTGTATCAAACATCTCTTCTCCTCCATTCATCAAACAAAATGATAGGGGGGTTTAATAGAAGGGAGCCCATCAATACCGTGAGGATTCACCAACACCCTCATGTGCTAGAAATATTCACAAGGCATAATTGGATGGGTTTCTTTGAGAAATTGAGGGGGTATGATGATGAAGTAGCCAAATATTTTTCTCTCTCCCTCATTCCACTAACTAGGACTCATGTCACTATTGTGGTGAGAGGCCTCTCCATAGAGCTCACCCCTGAACTCATAAGAAGAATTACCACACTCCCCTTAGGAATGAATTGGAAAAAGGAAGACAAGGGAAATAGCCAAACTACAAAGAAGAAATTCTTTTTAGAGGGATGAAGAGGAAATAGATGAGGAAGAAGAGGAAGATAAAGAGAAGGAAAGTGGTGAAGAAGTAGAAGAATATTCCAAGGAGGAAACTGATGAACAAGGTGAGGATCTAGAGGGAGAAGAAGACGAGGAAGACAAAGATGAAAAGGGAAATGGAAAAGAGGAGGCATAAGATAAGGAGGAATCATCCAGGGTGTCTCTAGAACCCACTGAGAAAGAGGCAGCAGCTGCCCTCACTTCCATTAGCACCCCTATCAAACAAAAAGGCAAAAGACAAAGACAAACTCCTTTATACTTTAGAACAAGAAAAAGTACAATAATAAGGCAGGGAAAACCTCAAACTCCCACCAAGGTCCCTATTGTTATTGAAGACTCACCTAAATAGCAGGAGAAGGTGGCTCCTCTTATAAAAACTGAAGGAGAAGGATCCTAAGGGCAAACCTCCCCTAAGTCTCCTATCACTTATGTGAGAAGGCCTGTGACTAGATCTACCTCATCCAAGGGAAAATGCATCCTACATGATACACAATAGGACCTACAGGAAGCAGAGGCAATCCTACAGGAAAATCTGCTAAACCTACAGGAAACTCAAAAATTGGATAAGGAAGGGAGTATGCAGCAGGAAACAAAGAAGGAGGATCTAGAGCTAAAGGAACCTAGTCATCAACCAAACCGTGACTCCTACTAAATGTTTATTGAAGGGGGTAGGGTCATTCCACAAAAAATTGCCATCCCATTATTCTTTGAGCTTGAGAAAGAAAGATAAAGAACACATATATGGATGCAGATTGCCAATTCCAAGGGAGTGGAGGACATAGATCACATGGAGGAAAAGCTCAAAGAGATGGGCAGAGAACTAAGCAGCCTGGGGGACAGAGAGGCCATAATGAAAGCTCAGTTGGAGGCAAAAAATGCATGGTTGAAAGGACAGTAGCAAGGGAGAGAGAATTAATTGACATCCATGGCCAGTCTATCTTTAGAGGCAATCAGTGTAGGATGCCAGCTAAGTCCTATGCATTATAACTTAAGGAACAATGGCTGCAGTTCCAAATCAAGACCTAGCATAGAGATGCACTATGCCATTCCAGGATGATAGAAAATTCATTGATATTTGTGATCAAAGCACATTGGAGGATAGGGATAAGATGTATGAGTTATACTTGCATAACATGGCCTTGACAGATCTGAATGTGTGGGACCCTAATGAAAAACTAGGGGATTTACAGTTGATGGCTTTGGCATCATGGATGAACCATGAGGAAGAAAGGGAACAAACAAAGCCTCTCATGATAAGAGCTAAGCAGTCAAATCCAATGGCTATCATCAGCACATATAATTTAATTGCAAATGATCCTCAACTTGCACCCAGGTATCTTACTGCCCAAGAGCAAGCAATTACACATTTTGAGGATATGTTCAGGCTGTTAGGGGATGACAACATGCAAGCTTGCCAAAGGAGATGGAATACTTTTCCATACAGTTTGAAAATCAGAGAGTACCATTCTCCTCAAAGAATGAGAGAAGCATTGAACATGACACCCATGTACAAGCAAACCATCCAAAGGCTCAAAGTCAATTGGATTGGCTTGAGACTCAATCCACCACTACTCTTGGGGATGTTATAAGGAAGGAAGGAAGATGAAGAAAGGAAGAAGTGGGAGGAGATAGAAAGGAAGGCAGGATTCTATGCTCAAGAAGAGGAAACCACAACAGAAGCATGGGATGTCAGGGAGGCCACTAGAGCTATGAAAGATATGGATAGTGATTGAGTTGCTCAGAGGATGAGAAACACTTTCAATAGGGGAGTGATGATGAGACTCATCATTGGGTAACTATATGGACCTTAATTCACCTCCTAGCTTAGTCAAATCAACTCTTCTCACAATTTATTACATGTTTTGATTATATTTTGTTTAATGAGATGAGTCAAAGTGAGATATTATGCCTAGTGGACTAATGTGCATTGAATGCAGGTTTGTGAGAGAAAATCAAGGAATTTTGGCAAGATTAAGGGCTGAAACTTGAATGGGACAAGGAAGAGAGATTGTAGGAGGTAAATCCTCCTCATTTACTCCTCCCTCATTTGAATATTCCTCCATCAATCACACTAGCTCGGAGTACAAGCAACCAAGTCATGAAGATCAAAAGGCAGCTGAGAAAGTGACAGTCAAAGAGTTAGTTTATCTCGAGTTTGGGAGCTGAGCCTCCCTAGATTTAAGGAAGTCATTGGAGACTTCAGTTGTATAAATAAATAGGCCTAGAGCCTCATTAGGATTCGATTTTTTGTTGTAAAAACACTAGTTATTTTCGAGCTCAAGACTTGTGGAAGACATTGCTATGTAATTTTCTGTTTTGATAATGAGAATGAGATTTTTCTTGATCTAGCACTGAGTTAACTCAGAGGGATGAAGCTCTTGGGTTAGGGCCCAATCCTAGAAGCAAAGGCTCCTCTTCTTGTATCTGTATGCTTAGGTTGATTTCATAGATTCACGCTTAAATTGTCCTTAGAAGTATTTCATTGCAAGTAGTGTAGATTTGATTAGTTTGTTGATTAGTTTTCTTCCATTTGTGCTTTACTTCAATAGTAGCTTAGAAGAGATAAAGGAACATCAAAAAGCCGTCAATAGGTGTTTTTGCCTCACTTCTTCCTTCAGGGATCATGATGTGACGAAAGGACTCCTATGCAGAACCAAAAAGACAAAATTCTACTTTCTCATAGAATTTAGAGTTTTCTGTACTTGATCCAGCATTTGATCAATTTACAAGAATAGGACCTAGTAATAATTTCTTCCATCTTCAGCCTTAAAGTAGATCTCATCAATGATTCCATATTATTCTGCAAGTTTTCCTCATGCATGAAGTAGACAACTAGCCCATTAAACTCTGTTTTCCTAGTTTATTGAAATTCTCCTTGTTTACATGATTTTTGGGCAAAAATCAATGTTTGATGTACTGCAGGTGTTTCAGAAGTAAAGAGAGATCTCATAGCCAACAACCTCCTTCAAACTTCATTCATCCATGATCATTCCTTGCTTTCACTAAGACCCTCACTAATTTCATCATTTTACAAGGAAACTTCTCCAAGCACGTTGAGCAAATCCAACCATCTCCCAACCTTTGTTTTGAGTTCTGAGTGATCCTAGACATTTTCTCGCTTCATTCCATCCACCAACCACCTTCCCTAACCTTCCATCACCTTGAACACCCATCATTTTTCTCTCGATTGTATCCTGTAGAAATACAGGGAATCCTGTAGGTTTTCCTCTAGTGGCCTGTTTTGAGGCCGAACTGAGGGAAAATCGTCTAGGAAGCTAGACAAGGTCACCTAGGGGTCTCCCAAACCTTACAACCATCTACCAACATTCCTAAGCCACTTTCCACATCACCAAAAGAGATTAGCTTTCACACTTTTCCATAAAAAAGACAAAAAGAAAAAACAGATTTATTTTAGCCATTTACATGCACAGTAGTAGAATGTTGATGTTTTGGATTTACATGCTTAAGACAGTAGAATTTCATACATGTTAACCTAGCATTCTTTCTAAAACATAGTCTCTTAGAAGTTAGTTAGAAAACAATGTGTTTTTAGCATTGGATTTCAGTCTTTTTCCTTATTGCAGTAGACAAGATTTCTCTTAGAGTAGATTTCTCTTTCCCTCATCAGTAATCAAGCTTCTTCTGAATCCATAGAATACTAGCTTGAAAAACCCTAGTGGTCTCTCGCCAGTTGAATAGTGACAAAAAGAAAGAACCATCACTTTTACTTGTGTATACAACACTGTCACCTTCAAGTTTGCATGAACCCTGGGTTGATAAAGTAAAACTGGTAGACCCAGGAGTTGCAACATTCTTGCTGCAATACTGGTGCCCATCATATATTATTCCTTTGTTATGGAGTCCTATGGTTGCTCATTAGTGGGAAATTTATCTAAAATGGTGGTGAATCTATGAATGAAGTCCTTAACCTTTAGTTTGTTCCCAATCTTGAGATCGTTGAGTTCTTTCAATAACATGGTAGGAGTCTTATCATTAAAAAACTGATCCAAAACAAATTTCTTGAACAATCTCTAGTTATGGATGGAATTGGCTAAAAGGATGTAATACCACATTGATTCCCTGTTCTCAAATGTATATGGAAATAATCTATAATCTACATCACCATTACAAACCTATAACATCCTTAACTGCGGGTAAAAATTGTCAATGTGGTCCTCAACCTTAGTTATCTTATCATGATTATACTTTGTTAAGAAATTCTCTTGGTGTTTGGGTAGGAAATGAAGTGCACTAAGAAGAGAAAGAAAGCCTTGGGCCATCCAATCCAACTAAAGATCTTCTGCCATGTTTTTCGTTATTTCCTTCCTCGTCACTATCTAAATATGAAGATTTTTCCTCTTCACCGTTTGAATTCTCATTATCATTTGGGTTTTCGTTCTTTGGAATATAGATGTTTTCCCTGTCTCCCTCCATATTTTAAATCTTAGGTGGTATCTTGTTTCCCTGGTTTAAATTTTCTTCAACTAAGTCAACTAGGTCATCCAAGGAAGCATTCACGAATTCTTGGACTGTAGCAACTAATACAACATTGCGAGTTGTATCTTTCACTGACCACTTGTGAGGGAGTGATCTAGAATTATACAAAAATGAAAAATAATACAAATATAAAAATAAAAACAAAGATGAAGCATAAATAAAACTTCATTTCATTAATATCAAAGACTTGAAATATGATTATGTACAAAATGGAAATAAACTAGCTCAACAATGGTAGCTTATCTCTGAGAAGAGATGTGGTGGCTACATGCCACAGAACTATGTTACAATGAGGGTCAAAGAGATTTTTTATTATTGAAAAAAAAAAAGGGAAACCATAAAGAACCAAAACCATAACCCCAGGAGATGGAACACTAAGAGTTTGGGGGCCTCGTTGGGATTAGTTGGGTAGCTAACTTCCCGGGGTCGTAACTTGGTCATATGATCTCCGTTTGGTGTGTACGATACCTCGTTGGAAATATCTCTCTAAGTACTACATGATTTTCCACAAGTCCTTTCCTATAACTATGGGCTTGTTGTGAACCTCAGAAAAATTCTGGTTAGGGGGTCAAAAAAGCTTTGGAAGTTCATGACCTGAAAAAACTACTAAAAATAGTAAATCTTGCTATAATAAAGGAAACTGATGAAACCTAGTGGAGGTTTAGAATGAATAGGAAGATGTCCACCAATATCCACTTGGATCATTCCCCCCCCTTAGGAATCAATGGTCCCCATTGCATGCAGAGCCTCGATGAGTTGAGGAAATTTCAGCTGAACCTGGTCCATGGTGAACCACTTGCCCCGGTGAAGGAGTTGGTCTGCTTTGACAACTCGATATAATTGAATCCTCTGCTGGAAAGTGTTCTTGATATGTGTGTCCATGATCCTGTTAGTTGTTTCCTATTCGATGCAACTTGGGTTAAGCTCTGTTGGTGTCAGCTACTCAACAATGTTGGATGTGTCCAACAATAGGGGAAAGTATGGTTGCAATTGGTCCACATTGAATAATGGGTGCAAACCAAGAAATGGTGGAATGATGAGCTGAAAGGAATTGTACCCTATAACCTTGGTGATGGTGTACGACCCATATCTGAGTAGGAAAAGCTTGTGGCAGGGCCCAACGAGGTGCTCCTTTTGCAAATGTAACCAAACTTTGTCGCCCACATGGAACTTGTGTGGCATCTGATGATGATCACAACACTACTTGTACTTAGCATCTACTCTATTGAATATGTCATGGACCTGCAGGCATATGTATTGAATGCGCTCATTGAAGATGATAGCCCTGTTATCTTTGGATTGGACATGAGCCGAATCTGCCTGAGTAGCTGCAAATGGTATGACCACATCAATAGGACATAATGGATGGAATCCCAACCCCACCTGAAAGGGGATGTGTCCAGCTGAACTATGTAGAGATCTATTGTAGTTTTCCTAGACATAGGGGAGGCTTTCATCCCATGTGCATAGATGATTCGAGTTTTACATGTACATAATGTGCACGATCATCTTATTGACGACCTCTATTTGGAAATTAGTTTGGGGGTGGAAGGCCGTGGAATTAGTGAGCTTGGTATCCAACATTGACCAGAGGCTTGGCCATAATGTAATTAGGAATCTATTGTCTTGATTTGACATAATGGATTGTGGGATCCCAAAGTGTACCCACACTCATTCAAAGAATATCTTAGCAACGTCATTTGCTGTGATACTCCTCTTGCAGGCCGCTTGAATGACCATCTTAGAGAATCTATCGATGACCATGAACACACAGTCGCTACCATGCTTAGTAGAAGGAAGGCCTAGCATGTAATCCATGGAGATTGGCTCCCAGGGCCAACTAGGAGTAGGTATAGGATTATATAGGCCTTGCTTCTTGTTTGTCAATTTGGAAATGGCACATGAAATGCAACATCTGATGTACTTCCTATTTTCGTTATGTATTTTTGAGGTTGAGGGAGTAAACACATAAGACAACATCAAAACCACTTTGGAAGCTGGGATCTAGCCCTGCCAGCTTCAAAGAGGGATCTCTCTAAAGTTGGAAGGGCTAGATCCCAGCTTCCAAAGGGGTTTTGATGCTGTCCTATGTGTTTACTCCCTTGAGCTCAAAAATACAGAATGACAACAAAGTGGTGACCATACTAGGGACTGAACATTACAGATTCCTAAGAAAAGCATATCAAGTTCCACATCTGATTACTGATAGTGGATAATGATCAGACACAAGAAGGTTCTATCATTCACCTGACGACTCCATGTTTAAAGTATCCAGAGTTTCAAAGTTTTTAGGGTGACTCCACTGTCAAACAATCCATATTTCAGAGCACTCATGGCAACTCCACTGCAAGTTCATCAGATTTCTTGCTAAACCAGATGACAGGTTTTGTGGCAAATCCTCTGTCCTGTGAAGTTTCAAAAGAAGTCAGGGATGAATTAGCAGATTTTCAAATTGATGAAGATTTTTTAACGATTGTATTTAGTTGTTTGAAATTAAGAAAATTTTATCTTGAAAGTAAAGTTTATTTTCTTGAGTTAATTGTTGAAAGATTCAAGAAGGATATTGAGCTTTTGGATTATTAGATTCAGTCCTATAATTTTCGAGATCCTAAGCAATTCTTGGAAAATATTCCTTCTCCAAAACAAGAGGAGATTGTATTGCCTTTTGATTTGCAGATTGTTGAGAATTATGTTTTCGAGTACAATATTGAAACTGAACAGTGGCAATCAGAGTTTAATCTTTTCAACTCAAGTGTTCAATCATGTTTTCATGACTAGATCCAACAATAGTTGCCATTGCACTCTACATCATTGATTTATGGACAAAAAGTCAAGTTGTCCTTTTGATTGTGCTAACAAACAGTCAAGCGACCACTTGTTTCAACAGCTACTTGATTGGCTTCATTGGCATTTTTGTATTATTTTATTCAACATAATTTTCAGTAGTGTAGAGTAGGTAGCAGTGTGCAAATAAGCTCAACACTCTGAGAATTTTTTTTCAAGCAATATTATCAATTCCAGTTTCAGATAGCAATACAAATTTCAGTTCAATGTGTATTTCAGATTTCAGTGTGGAGAATGGTTTTGATTCCAGTTTGAATATTTTCAGTCACATAGATTTTTATGACATAGTAGGTGGCAGATTTGGGATCGGTCCAATGGATCAGGCTACTAGTGTACGGTGTTCTTGACACTTCACCAGGAAGTGCTATCCCTAGCTGGAGCCACTGTTAGGGTCCTATAATTTTTATAGGATTTCTTGATTATAGCTAATGATTATTATATTTCAGATGTTGTAAATAATATTCCATGTTGTAAATTATTTTCAAAAAAGGTCAAAACCTTGAGAAAATAAAAAAATATGCTTGCAAGTCGAAATGTAGCATTAGAGAATAATTAAGTGTGTTTAGATTAAATTAATCACATCATTTAAATGTGATTAAATAAATTGTAATAAGGCCTTAGTACTATAGCTTTGATTTTATTGTAAAATTGATAACGACAAAAGGAGATTTGTCATATGTGGTTAAACTGCACACATCTTCTGTGCTCGATCTTCAGCGCACATCCGATCCGACAACACCCGATCTAATTCAGACCCCCTCACCTTATCTCCCTTTATTGGGGGGGTCCAAAATTAGTGGTTTTATCCCCAGACCCCGCTATTACATGTCTCCCTTAGAATATTTTGGACCCCCCTTCACTAATACCACTGTCCACCTCTAACCCCCTCTGAAAGCAGTTTCCACTCCTTGCCACAAACCGCCTTACTAGTTATGTCACCCCCCACTTCCACTCAACCGCCACTTCACTATCGCCACATATCCTCCACTTAATTAATCCCGCCCCAACTTCCACTCGCCATGTCCCTCCTCATCTTACACTCCTATTATGCCACCTAATCACCTTCCACCAGCCATGTGCCTCCACATCATCCCCAACCTTCATGTCACCTCCCGCCTCCGCGTCATATGTCTGTTTCATGGTGAGTTAAAGATATGTTTTTTCATATACAACACAATCATCTAAAACATGGTTTACAAACATATGAGAACGAATTTTCAAAAATTGAAAGATGTTTTTTTTTTTTTGATAACATCCTCATGTACAAAAACCGCTCTCAGTTTTATAATAGAGGTTATGGTTTGGGAGATTCAGATGAATCTTTGCAGGTATATTTTCCCGAAGTTTCCTATTTTTAGCTAGCATTTCCAAATATGGTTTCCGAGCAGTTGCAAATGAATTTTCAAAAACTAAAAGTTTTTTTTGTTTCCAACATCATCATTTACAAAAACCTCTCTCATTTTCCTAACATATATTATGGTTTGGGATATACAAAGGTATTATAGGACCCTATTTTTCAGAATTTCGGGAGGAAAAAGCTCAAAGGCAATTAGTGACTTGGATGCCACCTCATCAAATAAGAGTTGCAATCAAATTAGAATTGCTCTTCTTTGTGACCATAAATCCATAAAGATAGTGCCAAGTAGATTCATTAGTTTTGAATGTCCTATATTTCAGTTCTATTTGTGTAATACAGTCTACGATATTTGTAACAAATCTTGATAATTTTTCAAGATATTTTAGTTTAAATTTTTTATAAATACTTCATCATTTGAAGTAAGAGATGTTGATTGTTGAATATAATTTCCTCTACGAATTGTAATTTTCTAAGTTGCTAGAAGCATCAATAATACAAGGACATTCTTCATAGGATTCATGTGGTGTACAAATTGGTGATGTTTTTCTTTTGTTCATGTGTTTAATCATTGTCTTCTTTCTCTGTCGTTTCTAAAAAACTTAATTACATAACAGAAACTGTGATGAATAGGATATGTTATACATAACACCCTATTCTAGATGTTAGTAATTTATATTTTTTCTGCTGAAGTCAAATTAAGGAATTCTTCATTGCCACTTAGTTTCTATTGAATCTTACATTTCTTTTGTTTCATAATCCATTTAAAATTCTAAAAGATCCAACTAGTGCAACCTAGCATGCCCTGTGAAACTCCTTAAAAGTTTGATGCAGATCTAGTTAATCTTTAGACTTGTTACACAGTATTTTGTCACTGACCCCGCATCCCTTGATCATGGATAGAGTCGGTGCTTGAATGACATCTGCTCTTTGTCATATACCAAAATATGTGTCCAAATCTTCCATAGTACTCAAGAAGATTTCCTAAGCTGATTAATCCTGAAGTTGACCCCTTTTTACCCATGTTTCAAAATCGTCGCAGGTCATCGATATCCTGCCTACGATAATAGCCCAAAATGAACTAACGCCTTGTGATGTCGTCTCTGAGTCTCAGTTTTTGACTCGCGGCGACCCAGATATGGTGAATTAGTTCAAACATAATACTTCTGAGTGGTTCTGGAGCTGGTTGTTGGGTTAAAGAAGTTCGCCTCTCCTCATTTGAGATGGTGGTTCCACCTTTTGAGTAACCTCCCATGAAGATAAGCTTCCTCTCCCCTCATTTATGGAGGCTCCTCCTCTTATAAAAGCATCCTCCATGGCTGGAGTTAGCTATTTCTTGGTTTGTTGGATTGATAGCTTATAGTTTGGATTGTTGATAGCCTAGCAATAGCTTGTGAGGTATGAGAATAACCTTTCATGTTGTGGATTGATAGTGTGAAATGGTTTTGTAAGAAGGAAGCCTTGTTGTGATTGCCTTAGTTTCATACTTGTGCTTTTGGGTGAGAGAGAGTCATCAGTCTTTCTGGGAGACCTTTGAGAGTGAATGCTTATGGAGACATACTGATCGGACCCTTCAAGGAAGCTTGCGACATCAAGGCGTGGTTGTAAGCTTTATTGTTGTTTATATTAATACAATCAATAGTTATTTCCTATATCATGTATGAAATGTATGTTGATAGCTTATGGTTCCTTGACTCTATAAGTAGATAGTTCGTTGTTGTACTCTATTACATGTTTTTTCATTTTCATATGTTGTTTCAAGTGAATCATTCATTAAGGAGAAGAAAGCGATAGCTGAAGTGACGTGATGAAGACTTCATCAAACACCGATATAAGGTAGGCCTCTTTAACGATAACTATTTAAGGAATTAGCTATTGTCTTTGTCTTGCTGTGACTAGACCCACTCTAGGGCTAGAGGGGTTGTCTCTGTCCGCAGAGGGAACATACCTGCATCACAAGTTGGCAACTCCGCTGGGGAGATGATTTGTGTGTTGTCTCTTGATTTTGCTCTTGTTGTTTTCGATTGAATTACATAGTGTCTCTTTGTTTTGGGACTGAACCATCAGTGATTTGGATCACTTGAGTAGATCTGGTAGTCCACCTCACTATTTGAGTGATAAGCCTGGTGTCTTTCCACTGTTTTTGCCTTGTTTTCCCTCTTTATTGAGATCGTCGTTGTTTAATTCCTAACAGTTGCGATGAATCACTCATGTTCTCTCTACCCTCGCTATACGTCACGAATATCCTGTGATACAGCTGCGACGATTCCTGAAATCGAACCGTCGCTGAGAATAGGTGTACCCTTGCGATGACATCGCTCAGTTGATCATGTTGTGCTTGCAACGATTAGCGATCATCTCATGTTTTCAGTGTTGCACCTGCGACGATTCTTGTAGGGTTAATTTTTACAGCCCTACCTCCTGAATAGACCAGTGTAGCTTGTCCTTTGCTATTTCTTTCACCTTGTTAAGCTTGTTTTGATTGTGTTTACTGAGGCATGTCCTTCTTGGTTCCATTTGTATAGAATTTGGCTTTTTGGACAGTATAACCTAGGTCTTTTAGGGTTCCTTCAAGAATTCACTGGTTTTGGGTTGCTTGTCCTTTCAAGTTTCTGATCTACATCCACAATAATATCGTTGACTTGTTTGAAGCTATTCTCTTGCTACTTACCCATCTTCCTAGTTGATCTGTAGTGATTGGTCATCAGACTAGCTTCTTGTGTTGATTTGATTTCCATTCACTATTGAAGCATAGATTACATTTGCCTTTTGATCAGTCAGGCTGTGCATTAGCTTGTTTGTTATTTATTCCAAAAATAAAAAACAATTGCACTCATATAGTATACGAAAATGAAAGCATGTTTGCATTAGTAGATTCTTTATGATTAGGAATTGAAAAGAGAAATTCAAATCTTTCATTTTTCATCATAGTAGTTGCGAGATGCGCAAAAATCGATGCATTGTGTTTCCTATTGATTGGATTCTTGCTTGCACTATTGTTCTTGCATTTTCTTGTTATTGTCTTCGTTCGCTTGGAAATGAACTCACCTCATTTAGGTAGTTGTTCATCAAAAGGAATGATTTTTTACTCATTGTAGTTGCATACTAGAGATTGTTGAAATACATTCGGTAAGGCCTTGAAATCGAAACTTAATTCAAGATCAACTATTAAAATTCATTGAATTAACCTAAAAACACATTGGAACTTAACGGTCATATCTAGGAGTCTAGGCTAGAGACGTGTTCCAACGTTGTTAAACCTAGTGGCTGTTGTTTTCACTGAGGTTGGGTGATTCCTCCTTTGTGATTCGATAAGTGCTAGTACGGACTTGTGCTACCTATACTGTCGAGTATATGGTGGGAGACCCCATTAGGTTGAAATCCTTTTACCCTTAGGAAGCCGAGTCTATCGCCTTACAGATCGTAACACATCGAACACAACATTCAGGAAGATTGACTGCCGTACGGGAAGTCCTTGGTCATTTCTCTTTCATTTATCACCAAGGTGTATATTGCAGTTTTACAATTTGTCTGGTAAACCCTCTTGTCTAGAGTTTCTAGAGTAGTCACTTTCATTCCTTTTCGACTCTTTAAAAGTAAAAGGATCATCTGAGCGTTTTTCCTTTTAGGCTCATTAAACTTTGAAAGTGATAGAGTCACCTTTCGTCCTTTTCTCGACTCTTAAAATATGAAAAGGAAAAGTTTTGTTTCAATGTTGTAAAATTAACTACCCACGAAATATTCCTGGTTACAATTAGTGTTTCTTTCAAAGTCAATTCCAATGGAAACATTTCCAGAGTCTACTAGTCAAGCTCTCCCCTTGGATGGGAATCCTGATCCTTTTCCTTCTTTTGGAAATGTTGGTGCTCCTTATATGGCAATGTTGTCCCTACCTGGGTTAACCATTGGCCTACCTATTTGGTTGTTTTCAACCTCGGTGGTCCCGAGCATCCTGACTCCTGTTCCATTGTCTCCTTCATTTGAATCACGTCATGATGATTCTAGGGTTGACCCTTCACCTTCTTCCCCTATTTCTTCACCCTCCTCTCCTACTTCGCCTGGTGAAAGTTCCAAATCCAGTAACCAGGAGGCTAAGAAGAAGAAGAAGTTAGATAAGCAAGAGGTCAACCATGCTACTATTACTCTGAGTGCACCTTCGGTAGAAAAACCTTTTAATCCTCCACAAAAGGTCAAATTTCCTTGTAAGCTGTGCAAGGGTGACCATTTCCTTCGAGATTGTCATGGTATTCCCAGGATCTTAGAAGTATGGTCTCAAGATATGATTCGATCATCCTTATTGACCTCTAAAGATCATGTCGATGCTACACTCTTGGCCAGTGATGGTAAGAAGAAAGGGAAGATTAGATTTCCCTGTAGGTTATGTGAAGGAGAGCATCCTCTTCACCTTTGTCCTCTTATGGATAAAGCTTCCAAAGTTTTGGAAAACCTGGCAGTTCCTCAACCCCAACTTTCTATTGGTTATCAGAGGCTTTCTTCTAACCCTCCCTAGATTGGTAAAGAGATTGACTTGGATTCATCTCTTGCCCATCCTACTCTTCCCGAGCTTGACTGTGTTATGTCTGTTCCTTACCAACCATTGGTCGAAGAGAATGTCAGCTTGGTTTCGCCACTAGCTGTTCATTCTGTTCTAGAAGAGCACAATTATCACACTACTCATGTTCTTCTAGTTTATTCAGATTCTCATGAATCAAAAAGTGACCCTCCTATCCCTGCTGCTCCGGAGAGTCCTTCTTCTATTCCTGCAGAGCATGGGGGCAATCATATGATACCCCCACCAAGTAGTTCTATCGTTTCCTTCAATTGGAGTCACTTGACTACTTTCCGCCTCCCATCTTATGTGCCTTTCCAGATCATAGTACACACCTATAATATGGCAGTACCTGGCACTCTCTTGGATGAAGGTGCATCTATTAGCCTCATGTCTTCCACTACTTGGTAAGATTTGGGCTCCCCACAGCTTGTGCCTGTCACCCAGAATTTGTTGGCTTTCGACGGAGGAACCAGTCAACCCTTAGGGATCCTTCCAAAGTTCCCTATTACTTTGGGAGGTAAAACCATCTATATAGACGTGATGGTCGTCCAAGGTGTGTTGGATTTCAATCTTCTCCTTGGCCGCGACTATATTTATGTCATGGGAGCTCTTGTTTCTTCACTTTTCCATGTGGTTTGTTTTCCACATGACAGAAGAATTGTGACTATAGATCAATTGTCGTTCTTTGGTCACTAGGTACCTCCTTTGCAACCATCATCCCCTATCGGCTCTTGTTTTCCAACAGTACCTTCCCCACCACAGGTCAATTATGTGGCTACCCATTCCGCCTCCATTGATGATCACGCAGATGATCTAGTACATCATGTACTGGGGGCATTGGGACCCGATCTGTCATTGGTACCCAATGACCTGTATTCCTCCTGGAGCGTGGTCCTTCCATCTAGTGAAGACCTCTTGGGAGCCCTGTTCTCATATGGTCCATGAACAATTTCACCAAGGATCGTTCTTTTCTTGTGTCGACCTTGTTAAAAAATGAAACAAGGAGAGCCGAGGATAGTTCTTTTCATGTGTCGACCTCGTTAAAAAATGAAACAAGGAGTCCTGAGGATAGTTTGTTCCTGTGTCAACCTCGTTAAAAAATGAAACAAGGGGTGATGAGCATAGGTTTTGTCTTGTGTCAAGCTCCTTAAAAAATGAAACAAGGGTCTTGAGGATAGTTCTTTTACTATGTCAACCTCATTAAAAAATGAAACAACTCCCTTTTCCAAATCGAGTCTTTGATTAAAGATATCATAAAATACCAGTTGAGTCTTTCCAAGATCTCACAAGTGAACCTTCATTCCATCCACCTAGTTGAATGAAATGAAGCTTGGGGGGCATGTACCTCGATTTGAGTCATTATGCTGGGGGCATGCAAACTTATAGCAAGCATAGTTTTTCGTTTCAAGCTAGGGTAAACATGAAACTGAATCCAAGCAGAGCTCTTCATGGTTCAAGCTTGTGGAAAAATGAACCCACACCCAATTTACATCTTGTGATTTCTGTTTTTATCAGCTAATTTCTGCTAGATGAGCCTTGGTTGTTTCATTCCATCGTCGCCATCTCTTTGGCCAATCATATGCTTTCACTTGATTGTTTTTCCTTTCCTGAGGGACCGCAGCGATGAGTGGTTTTATTAGCCAGCCTCTTGACCATTACATGTTGGGAGCAGTTCCTCAATTGCCGAAACCAGTTGCTACCCTTTATACTACTCGTTCCTCTAGGACGAGTCACCTTTAAGTTCTTTTTTGACTCATAAAAGCTGAAAAGATTGCAGAGTATTTTTCCCTTTTGACTCGTAAAGGAAATAAAATGGGGGGTCCTCTTTCAAGCTCTTTTCTGACCCTTTTAAAAATGAAAACATTGCCGAGCTCTTGTCACTTTGAACTCGTTAAAGGCTGCGAAGCATCATCTACCTAGTATAAGTTTACCCCTTTTACAGACTAGGATAGATTACTTATGAAAAAGGTATACATTGATTTATCATGGTCAATAGGTTCCCTTGGGTATTGTTTTCTACCTTTTCGGGCTCGAGAGACACAAACATACGAAAAGGGCCCATCTGGAGTTTTCTTTTCCATGTCTTTTTCAAACTCTCTAAATATGAAAAAGACTCCGAGTTTTACCTATGTCGGACTCATTAAACCTTGACGACATTGGACTCGTCACCATGATGAGACCTGAGCTTCTCCTCCCTAGGTCTCGTTAAAATTTCACTAGGTTGGATTTGTTTGAAGGACAAACTTGTATTGCAAGCATATGCTATCCCCTTCAAGCTTGTGTTTCAAAAATAATTGGGGTACTCGCTAGCAATGGTGGGGGAAAATTTGGAAATATTCTGTTGATTACCTACGGTAGCTTGTCACTCTTGAACATCGACACTTTTTTGCTTCTCGTCAGGTTTGGGATATCCTCACTTCATCATTGGCCTTTCGGGATTTGGGTTCTTCATTTTGCCTCATTCCATTCGATCCTTGCTGTCTCCGCATGACCTTCGATCCCTTGGTACCAAAATGTTGCCACATTCTGGAGTTGTGTCGCCGATATGTTCAAGAGCTTAATCCTTCTGCAGTTTTCACCCTTACATCCTCCTCTGATTCTCTGTTTCATCCATATTCATCTTGTTCCTTTGTCTCGCATCATTGATGTGGGAAATATTATGGCCCTCCTGCGACAGATCGCTTCTTGTCGACATCAACTCATTATCCAGGAAGTTGATCTAGAGACTCCTTTCGGGTACCTTGGAGCTTGCATGCCTCAATGGAAAGTTCTTCGCATTCAACGACAGGCTTGCATCATTGGTCTTCGATCAGGTGATTTCACAAGTGTTCGACTTCAGATCATTCTTCACACAATCACAAGTGTTTGACTTTAGATCATTCTTCACACTTTGTGGATTGTACTAGTAGTACCTTGAGAACCATTGACATTATTGGTGGTCTCTCTCGCGCTTGTTAACGGTTCACATCATTGGCCAGTAATCAAGTAATTTTCTAGTGTCACATTTATTCGCATATTAGAAATTGTACGATGGACAGGTCGGGATTCAAGACCCTAGGCTTAGATTACACAAGTCTAGGTTGCGTGGATTATTTATACATGACTCTTTTGATTGGATGGCTGCGACCATACCTGAGTCTTTCTGGATGGCTGCGACCATACCTGTGTTTTCATATGGTCTTTTCGACTGGATGGCTACGTCCATACCACCGACCAGTTTTATTTGTCTTTTGGATGGCTGCGCCCATACCTTGGCTACGTGTACTTCTTTCACTATCAGAGATATCAGTTTTACTTGCATCTGCAGTTTCTCCGTGATGGTGTTCTGGTTTAATTATGGTTTCGTAAATCATTTCACCCCTCCCACTCTCTCGACCTTCATGCTTTAGGGGGCATCTGTTACATAGTATTTTGTCACCGACCCCGCATCCCCTGATCCTGGATAGAGTCGGTCCCTGAATGACATCTGCTCTTTGTCATATACCAAAATATGTGTCCAAATCTTCCATATTACTCAAGAAGATTGCCTAAGCTCATTAATCCTGAAGTTGACCCCTTTTTACCCATGTTTCAAAATTGTTGCAGGTCATCGGTATCCTGCCTGTGATGATAGCCCAAAATGAACTAACGCCTTGCATTGTCATCTCTGAGTCTTAGTGTTTGACACGCGATGACCCAGATATGGCAAATTAGTTCAAATAGAATACTTATGGGTTGTTCTGGAGCTAGTTGTTGGGTCAAAGAAGTTTGCCTCTCCTCAATTGAGATGGTGGTTCCGCCTTTTGAGTAACCTCCCATGAAGATAAGCTTCCTCTTCCCTCATTTATGGAGGCTACTCCTCTTATAAAAGCATCCTCAATGGCTGGAGTTAGCTAGTTCTTGGTTTGTTGGATTGATAGCTTACAGTTTGGATTGATAGCTTATGAAATGTATGTTGATAGCTTATGGTTCCTTGACTCTATAAGTAGATAGTTCATTGTTGTACTCTATTACGTGTTTTGTCGTTTTCACATGTTGCTTCAGGTGAATCATTCATTAAGGAGAAGAAAGTGATAGCTGAAGCGATGTGACGAATAATTCATCAAACACCAGTATAAGGTAGGCCTCTTTAACAACAACTATTTAAGGAATTAGTTATTGTCTTTGTCTTGCTATGACTAGACCCACTCTAGGGCTAGAGGGGTTGTCTCTATCCGCAGAGGGAACATACCCGCATCACAAGACTCCATAGCCCAATGGAATTATAACAATTTAATCAACCAAGAAATCCAATAAAAAAAAATCAGTACAATAATAACTAGCCTAAAATTCGCATAAAACAAAGCTCAATTTTACAGAGATATCCCTCTCTAAAGCTAGCAGGGCTAGATCCCAGATTCCAAAGTGGTTTTGATGCTGTCCTATGTGTTTACTCCCTCAACCTCAAAAATACATAATGAAAACACTTCCCAACATATTGTTGAAGTTCCGACCAATAAAAATACTTCTGCAACACTACGACTATTTTCTTTACTCTGGAATGTCCAATGAACTGACTGTAGTGTGCCTCAAAAATAATCTTGGAACACTCACTTGAAGGAACACAAAGGTGTCCTAGGTGGCACAATAATGTGCCCTAGAGGTGAAAATATGGAACTTTCTTACGTTCTAGGAGCATCAGGTATGTGTTACCGAATTCTGGATTCCTCTTTTAAAGATGCGACCACCCTGAAGTCTCATGTCCACAATAGTCGAGCGCAGTGGTCAACACCATAACCGGTGGTCAGCTGAGATAGTCTGCAACATTATTGGTTCTACCCTTCTTGTACTTGATGTTCAAATGGAACTGTTGCAGATATGTGTAACATTTATGATGGAAATCATCCTGAAACTTTCCTTGTATCTGTATGAACTGTAGGGGATGGTGGTCTATGTGGATGATCATTTCCTTCCCTAGAATGTATTGCTTCCATTGTTGGCATGCCTACACAATGGAATACATATCTTTTTCATAAGTGGGATACTTTCATACCATATCTGAAAGTTTCTCACTGTGATATGCCACCAGATGCCCCGGCTGACTAAGAACTACCCCACTAGGATAGTCGAAGGTGTATGTCTCAATTTCAAATGGTTGTTGTAGGTATGGTAATGTGAGCATTGGTGTAGAGAAGATGAGATGCTTCAACTCAAAAAATGACTTATGTTTGGATTCAGATCAAAAGAAATTTTGTTTCGCTCTGCCTTTAGATATTTGACTCAAAGGCCAAGTGATATGAGAGAATCCCAACATGAACCTACAATAGAAATTGGCAAGATCCAAAATTTGCAGAGCTTTGTTAAAGTGGTTGGGGCTGACCAATCCTGAATAACTTTCATATTGGTTGGGTCCACATGCACACCCTGGTCATCAATCATGTACCCCATATATTGAAATTGGGTCATACCAAAAGTTCATTTCTCCAAATTGGCACACAATTTGTGTTGTTGCAGGGTTTGGAGGACCTATCAGATATGATGTATGTGCTCTTCTTAACTCGCGATGAAGATTAGGATGTCATCTAGGTACAATACCACAAATGAGTTGGTGAAAATACTCAAGATGTCATCCATCAACCACATGAAGGTTGTGGGGGCATTCATCAACCCAAAAGGCATGACCAACCATTCGAAAAGTCCCTCCTTGAATTTGAAGGCGGTCTTCTACACATCGAAGGGTTTAATTGGTACCTAGTGATATCCAAAATTCAAGTCAATATTGTTGAAATATTTGCCTCCCTTGAGCTGGTCTAGAAGGTTATCAATCCATGGGATTGAATACCTATTCCAGACAATGATTTTTTCAGTGCCTGATAGTCAATATAGAGTCTCAAGGTCCCTTCCTTCTTCTTTACCAAAACGATCAGGCTCCCATAGGGTGATGAACTTGGCCTAATGTGCCCTTTCTGCAATAACCCTTGAATCTGCCTCCTGATTTCATTGTTCTCCAGAATAGAGCATTGATAGATTAGTATATTGGTTAGCGGAATGCCTGGGGTCATATCAATGGAGTGATTGACCTCACAGTGTAGGCTTACCCTTGTGGGTGAGGTGAAGATGTCCCTGTACTCCTCCATGACCTTGTCCATATGCTGCTACCGTGCAGAGGATATTTGTTTGGAGGCTGTGGAGGTGGCCACAATATTCTTATTTCCCTGAGGGCTAGTCATAAGGAAGACAAATTTCAAGGTCTGGGAAATGATCTTACTTCGTTGCTTCATACAGATCAAGGAGATGGTGACAAATGGTGCTACCTCCAGTATCCTATATAACTTATTGCCCAAGGTAATAATAATAGTGCGAGGTGTAGACTCGGAAACAACATGACGCTTCCAAAAGTAAGGTTGGATAATAATACAACACAAAATTCAAGAAGAGAAACATAACACAGTACCTCATATGTGAAGGGATTGATGCTGTAGGGAAGGCAACATTTCTGGCTGATGAGAAGATCTTGTCCTTGTTGAAGCCACTCGATGGTGTATGGTTGCAGTTGTGGTGTGGTTGGTAGGCCCAGTCGCTTCACGACATCTGCTAAAATGAGGTTATTTTGACTTCCGATACCAATAATGAACTTCATCGGAGAGCCATTCACCCACATATGTGAGTGGAAGAGGTGCTCCCCCTCATCTGGATCTTTAGGCTCAATATTCTGGATCTTGGTGGTGGCAATGATGGCATTAGGCTCTGCATTAATAATATGTTTCCCTTTGTCACACCCCTTGTTGAGTTATGAATAAGAGTTGGAACATGAATCTCATTCATAAGCCTTTAGATCGGCCACCAATGACCTCTTCACTCAAGACTTTATCGTGTTGTGTGTGGGGCTCTTACGGAACTCACGCCATTTCCCGTGTCCTTCTTTGTCTTCATGGTGTTTTATTTTCTTGCGTTTTGGACGGGTTGTCCTGAGTTGCCCCGCCTTGGCTTTGTCCTTTGTTCTGCAATTCGAGGGTGCCTTTCCCTTGCTTTGGATTTGTAGATCCAAAGTATTGCCTCTTTCATTTAAATTTCTACTCGATCTTGACAACGTATCGATAGGTCATGTCGAGTAGGGAGATGTCCAGGAACTCCATCTATTCCTAGATGTACTTGTGTAGACAATTGCGGTTCTTGAGTACCAAATTCCACTCAAAATCCTTGATACCCAATTTTGTCCAAAGGGTATGAAATATTTGTGAAATCCAACACATCTTGTTCCCTTCCCTGCTACAACATGGTCCATTTTATGTATTTATCTTGATAGCTCTAGACAGGGTAAAATTGCTTCTTGATGGTGTCTCAGAAATAATTCCAAGTGGGTGTGGTTGAAAATAGTGAGGGTTCCCTCTCGTCCCTCTTCTCACAGTAGGTTTCCCAATAGTCCTTGACATGGGGAGAAAATTTAAGGAATGCAAATGTAATATTTTCCCGATCGGAAAAAACATGAACCGAAAAATATCCTTCTAACATATTTAACCGTTTATCTACAACATCCACATATATCTAGCCTTCAAATATGGGGATGTGAAATTTGACTTGTACCTTAAAGGGAGTGGTGCCTCCAGAGTGGCTACTAGATGAAGATGCGTCACTTGTGGTTAGTTGCCGAAACATCTGGGTAAAGTTTTCCATCATCACATTCCTTTGTCACTTGAGAGCTTCTTCGAGAAATATTTTGAAAGGACTCCCTCATCTTTATTTTCTTCCACCATAGGAGGTTGTCGGGGTTTGTGAGGATGGTATTGCAAAGGTTCAACCAGTTTTAGCCCTAACTCCTTATACCCTCACCTCGTTGGGGACATGCAAAGAAAAATAGAGAAAGAGTAGACCACTCTGATACCACTGATCTAGACTTATACAAGAATGCAACAGAATACACATATAAACATAAACACATAGATGCAACATAAATAAAACTTCATTTCATTAATATCAAAGAACTGAAATATGCTTACATACATAATGGAAATAAAATAGCTCGGGCGATGGTAGGTTATCTCTAAGAAGAGATGTGGCGTCTACATGCCTCTGAAATGTGTTACAATGAGGCTCAAGGGTCTTTTTATTATTGAACAACAAATGGAAACCCTAAACAACCAAAACCCTAACCCCAGGAGATGGAACGTCAAGAGTTTGTGGGCCTTGTTGGGGTTAGTTGAGAAACCAACTTCTTGGGGTCGTAACTTGATCATATGGTTTTCATTTGGCACGGACAATACCTTATTGGAAAGATCTATTTGAGTACTACAATATTTGCGGGAAGGAAAGCCCCTGCATGTGGTTATGGGCCTACTGTGGACCTCAAAAAAAGGTCGTTTAGGGGGTCAAAGCAACTCCAGAAGTTTAGGACACAAAAAAATTACTAAAAATAGTAAATCCTGCTATAATCAAGGAAAATGATGAAACTAACTGAAGTTTTAGGTGGAATATGCGGGTGGCTAACAATACCCACCTAGATTAGGGATAATTTCTCGAACATGAAGTATTCCAAGGGCCATTGTGTAACGTTGCCTCCTCGTATATCTACCCACTTTAACTGGCTTGCCTGGGGTAAACATGAGATGAGGGGTTACTATGATAAAACTTGACCTCCTATATGACCTTAAGGAAATGGAGTCGACAACTTAAGACCTTAATGGATCTGCTTAGGTGCTATTGGACCTCCAGGAGACAACCAACCCCATCAGGTGTCCAACCCCTAAGTTAAATTTACTTTTCACTGACCTAGAGCCTCAGTCACTCCGTTGCCAAGGCCTCAAAGTGGTTGAAACCCTCAATTCACTCCCATAGGCCTGCTTCCCAATGACTGTGGACTTTTCCAATCATATTTATGCCAACGTCCCCGAATTTTGAGCCACTTTTTCAGGGCTAGGAGTCAGGCCTCTGCCCAGAACTCAATGAAATTTCCAATAATAATAAATAAAATAGAGACAAAGGTTATAAACCAAAACTTGAACCAAGGATTTAATTGAACCCTCCCAACCAAGACTAACATTCTGTTAAACACATGGAAAACATGCAACCTACAGGTCTTGAATGCATATCTCAACATAGGGATCTGAAACTTATCTGGGGTTTAAAAAGAAGGATCAATGCCTTCTCACAATAACTATCATAGCACCATTTAGGTCATGCATTCATTAACCATACATTCACAAGTACAGACATGATAAGAGCCATAACTTGAGTGTGCCATAAAACCATGCTTATAATCATCATATAACCAGATAGATAAGAATGATAGAACAACCTTTAAAGACACAAAATAACAAGTATAATTACTCATCAAAGACAAGAGAAACTTATCTCTTATTAACCATATGTAAAATGCAACCAAGTCAGGGACTTCCACGTACCACCCGACCATAGATTGGGGTGAACCAAATCTTTTTTTTCAGCCAATCACCCCCATGCCATTTTCCAAGCATGAATGTGGGATGTCATGGGATGAACCAATCCATAAACAACCAAGGGAATTCAGAGTCTAAACCACCTCTACCCTCTCCATATTGTGAACTCACGTAAACTGATCCTGAGATCACATAACCAAACAGATTTTGGATGCCTTAGAATTCCTTCACCATTCCTTGAGGAATTTTCCTATCTCCACTCACTTGTTGAGGGATTCCCAGAGAAAACATCTCCACCCCCAACCCTTGGGATTTTCCTAAGACCACCTCGCCCAGATCCAAAACCATCCGGAAATCCAAAGCTCAAACCATAATGAATCCCATCATGCCATGGCTATTCGGAAATGGCAAGGAAAGGCTGAAACCACTATCAAAACCCGAAAAAATCCATGCCACCAACAAAAAGTAAACAAAATACACACATGCATACACCATGCATGCTAAAACTAACTAGGAAGTCATACATGCAATTTGTTACCTACAAGTATTCCCTCTGAAGTTGCTTGATCCAAACTTTCCTTTATTGATCCTTGATTTCCTTTGCTTCCCTTGTCCTTCCTTTTCATTCCTTGTCCTTCCTTTGCTTCCTTTCTTGACTTCTCCTCTTGGTGCTCTTCTCCTCTCTAAGAATAACTCTGAAAATCAATTGAAAAAAGGCTACAAATTGATGCTTTCAATCCTTTTTATCATTCATGCCTCTAATTTCTTCATTTTTCCTCTATTTTTCTCCAATTTCCTCCTCACATGCAACTTGTGACCTTTCACCTCCCTTTTCTCCTAATTTCCTTTATTTTCATAAATAAAATGCCACAAATTCCTTTTTTCCTTTTTAATGCCTTTTCCATTGCCATTGCCAATTTCTCCTTGGCCATAAACACAACAAGTGATGCCCACTAGGATAATTTGGCCAACATTCAACTTGGAATAATTGTCCCATGACCTTGGTCTTATTTTTCCTTTATTAACTTTATTACATGAAATTTTAACCCTAGTTTATTAGACTTTTTGAACTCACGAGTGACATGGAATAAATATCTCATTTGGTCGTATGTAACTTCATTTGCATGTTTCCTACTGTGTGAAGGTGATTCTTCTATGTCTGGTATCTGTGCTAGAGGTGAACCCAAATAATTATTGCCTTCATGTGACGATTCAAGGTGTGAAAGTGGTGAATGACCAACCATGCATTGGCGACCCTCCTTCTAGCACCAAAAATATGTTGATGGTTCTAGAAATACCACCAACACTAGGGGATATCCCTGGTATAAAGTCCCAATTAGAATCTTCACCGTTAGGAGTGGGAGTCCCATTTGGTATGATAGCCCGACTACCATTTTTTTTTATTTTATGTTTTTTCTTGGAAAAGATAAACAACACGTGAGAACAAGTATCACTTTGAGACATGTAAGTATGTTAAATTTGTGAAATATTCAATTATAATGGGCATAAAGTACTTCCATAGGAAAAGTAAATAACATGAGCCTTTAAGAGAACAACGATAGCTCTACTCTAATAAAGACACACAATATAAAGAAAGCCCTGTTACTCAATTTGAAAAATAGTTTTCAAAACAACATGATCATGGAAACAAAAGGACATGTGATTTCCAATAAGATACTTATTAAAGATAATTAATGATCTGAAATCACCCATAAATGACCTCAGAGAATTAATGAAGTTATTACAGACTCATGTGCTGGGGTGTGCCTGTGTTATTTTTATGCAACGGATCGATAAGATTTCGAAATACAAAGACACTGAAACAGTAAGAGAGCATAGTAAGCAAACACATAAAACACAAAAAACTTAATAAGGAGTTCACCCAATCCTCCTGGGCTACATCTCCTGGTCCAACCTTCAGTGGTGGCCTTTCTATTGTGTCTTAAAAACAGAGTTTTTACAATAATGAGCTCAATTTGAGTCTCACTTAACAGATGATGATTAGTAGGATTGTACTTGGATTCCCCAAGTCTCTAGAGTACACAGACTCCCCTTCTTGAATCTCGACCTCAACTGGTCTCAGTGGTATGAGTCCAATTTGGCACTCAATACCTAACAGGTATACACAAAAGAGTTGCTTGAACCTCTCAAGCCTTCTCTGGAGTTCACAGACTCTCGAACTCTCTCTGTTTCTATCTGCTCGATGCTGCCTTTGCTTTGCAGGTCAGATCGACTTCTCTATTCTTTGAAATTTTTCTTCTTTCTCTTTCTGCCTCCTCCATCTTTCTCTCTCTGTCTGTTCGTGGTTTAAAGCCAATCCGCTCCCTAACTGTTTATTTCCACTTCCTGGCTCTTTGGATCTCCTACCTCTGTCTGCTTGAATTCCCTTGCTCTGCATCATCATCACCGTGTAATGCTTCACGGAGAGGTGGCCACCTGTTTCCTCACGAATTGAGTGTCAGTTCTCTTTGAATGGTCATTATTTCCGTTGCTCCAAGATTACCCGAAAACTGATTCCTTTGCCAACTCATCGATCATGCCGGACCTCAAATCTTATATGACTCAGCTTATTTCCCCATCGAATTTGGACATCCATCGGATCATTTCTCCATCGTTGATCTGGAGCCTTCAGATCCTACGGTCTTCGTCCATATCAGGTGGGTAAGTAGCATGACCTTTACTCATCCGATGTGAGCGGTTTTCTCTCTGATTCGCCGGATGCGTGTCACCCGGTGTATGGCATCGAGCAGGACTCGGTCGAACCCGCTTACCGATTGAAGCCCTTCCGATATCTTGCTGGTTTTAGCGCGGGACCCACCTTCTGACAGAATCGGCGATTTGTATGCAGTTTTATGCTTTCCTCGTGATCAAGCACTTGGGGCCATTCCTTCACTGAGGGGGATGCCTTGCGATACACGATTAGTGCTTTAACACTAATCACATATCAGAAACCACTTCTGTTTCTGGATTTTACCTCCCGTTTGTCAATTTGTGCTAGCACGCAGTCACCATGGGCCAACGGTCTGCGCACTTTGATCGATGGTCCTCGTTGTTCCGTGCTAACCAAAAATTGCCATTGTTTAGAGGTTATTTCTGATAAGCTCGATATCCATAAGACTTTGAAGCTTGACATAATTTGAAATAGTCATGAAAACTTAGAGAATGTTTAAGGATCACATTCGGATCACGACCTTCCCACTTAAAAAGACTTTGGACCACCAAAAAATTGGTTTTCAAGTGTCGACTAAGTGAGGGTATAGCTGTCTCACTTGTCTGATCTCTATCCATTTTGCACTGCTTGGCTTTGAACCCTTGAGTCCAATCCTAAGGTACTCAACATCTCCCCTGCGCATCGTCCTCACCTTCCGGTCCAGAACTATGTCTTCCTACAATTCGTTGAGATATTCAGGTAACAGATCATCAATGGAAGGCAATTGACTCTGCTCTTCGGGATATTCAATTAATGAGGGTTCAAATAGTCTCAAGTTGTCTGCATTAACGACTGAGTAGATGTGCATGTAAGCTAGTAAATCGAGGCGAAAAGCATTCTCGCCAATTTTCTCAAGTATTTTGAAAGGTCCATACCTTATTGGCTTCAGCTTTTTACCTTCACCTTGCATTCTATCTTTGCTGATATACAGCCAAACTTGATCACCAACTTGGAAACTATGCTCCATCCGATGCTTGTCATGCCTTGCCTTGTACTTGGCTTCGCTCTTTTCCAACTGTTCCTATACTGCCTGGTGAATCTCTTGGATTTTTTCAATGAAAATGGTTGCCTTATCCACATCACTGTGTCCATCAACTGCTATGTCTTTTCCAAAGACAAAATCCAAGGGGGACCTTGGTGTGAAACCAAAACAGGTCTCAAAAGGAGATCTCTGTGTAGAAGAATGTTTTGCTCGATTGTAAGCATGCTGCACATAACACAAATGTTCATCCCAAAGTTTGGGATGCTTGCTACAATAGCCTCTGAGAAACTGGATCATTGTCCTGTTGACCACTTCTGTCTGGCCATCTGTCTGTGGATGAAAGGTTTTGCTTTTATTCAGTTTGGTTTCTGTCAATTCCAAGAGACTTGACCAAAACTTCCCAACAAATCGGGAATCCCAATCAGATACAATGGAAGTGGGTAATCCAAAATGAACCCATACATGCTGAAAGAACAACTTTGCAGTTTGTTTAGCTGTAATCTGTTTATTACAAGGTATCAAAATACACATTTTGCTGAACCTATCCACAACAACCTATAAATAGTCATGACCTTTCCTAGATTTAGGCAGTGCTCCAACAAAGTCCATGGAAACACTTTCCCAAGGATGAAAGGGTACTGGTAATTGTTGGCATTATGACATAGGTTTGGCGCTATGAAACAGGTGTTGTCCTTGATGGAAACTCACTCAAATGATAGATCACAGTTTAGGCTCTCAGAATGAAAGAAAAAAAAAGATATACGCAGGTTCCTCTTAACCAAGTCGCGTATACACGCGGGTTCAACGATCAAAAGGCACGTATATGTATGCACACACTTTCATGCATGGAAAAGTGCGTACATGTGGGAAAACTTATTTTTAGTCCATGGTATTTAGTCCTTGGTATTTGGACCTATGTCTTTGGTCCATGGTATCTCGTTCGACATGTTGAACCCAGGTATTGGGTCCATGGTATTGGTTCTAAGTGGTTTTGGACCGTGGTATTGAGTAAAGCCTAAGACTATAAAAGGGGAAGGGGAGCATTAGGCAAAGTGATTCACTGAATTATTGAATATGTTATGAAGAGCAAGATCTAGAATACTGGTCATTGGGTTATGGTGCATAGCTGGATCTGAACCAAGGAGGAACCTGAGCGCTAGAAGAAGGATAAGTTCTATTGAAGGGTCAAGATCTTAAGGCTTGAAGAGAAGTATCTTTGTGTGATTTTTGATCTGTTATATTTGGCGCATGACTTGATCTATAAATATGATAATCTGGGTATAACTGATGTCTGAATATTTGAAAAGGGTAAATTATCTTTTATAGATCTGTACGCAGGTTCGGCATTGCAAAGGTGCGTATACACGTAGGTTAGGTAATTCAAAGAAGCGTATACGCAGGTTTGCCTTAATACAAAAGCATATGCACGCAGGTTTCACATATTGAAGTAGCGTACGTCTCACAAAATATGTTTTAGCTACTTCTGTTTATTGTTGCAGTGTTCAGGGTTCAGAATTGGTGTCTGGTTACTGTTACTATTTTCTGGTTACAGCATTCAGAGAAGTGATTGTTTGAATCAGTTTTTGGTTGGTGAAAAGGAGATTGGTTGATGCAGATATATTTGATGTTTGATGTCATTGATGGATCCAGTCTGAAAATTTATGAAACATGGTCCCTGGAAGAAAAGAGAAGGTTGTAGCCTTCTGTAGGTTAGCACCTACGTACTAGTACATCAGCTAGTACAAGAGCTAAGGGGGTTGTTGCTCCCTTCCAGGAGAAGCTGGAGAACGAGAGAAGGTTGTAGCCTTCTGCAGGTAGAAGCCTGCGTACTGGTATAAGGCTACAATAGTACAGATATATTGTAAAAAGAAGTTTCTTTTTAAAGGAAGATAGAGACAAATTGCAGCAGGTGGTTTTCACCCACATTGGGTTTCCACCTTATATCTTGTGTTTATGTGTGTGATGATCTGTTCTGTTTTACTGCACCTGTTTACTGTTCTTAAGGGTAATGAAGTTCTGATGCACTGATTAAAGATCAACATTTAATGAATCATAAGTTTAGTGATATACACTGGTTGCTTTAGACACAGTTGCATATATACGCAGATTCCCATAACTGAAGTAGCGTATACAAATCTGATTGTGAAATGAAAATTAATTGATTTGATAATACTGATTCACCCCCCCCCCTCTCAGTATTATTTCCAACAATTGGTATCATAGAAAGTCCTTCAGAAGAAGCTTGATTGCTTGAAGGAAGATCTATCATCCTGAGTAACTACGAAAAAGAGGCATCTATCAGGCCACCAATCTTTGATGGGAGCAACTTCGTTTATTGGAAGGTAAGAATAATAGCCTATCTTCAATCTCTTGGTACAGAAGTTTGGGATATCGTGGAAACAGGATAAACATTTCCATTAGCAACTCCTACAGATATGGCTGGTAAGAAATAATATGAAACAAATGCAAAGGCTGTCAATACTCTATTAGGGAGTTTATCTCAATCAGAATTCATCAAGGTTATGCAACTCAAAACCGCAAAAGAAATATGGGACAAGATCGTTCTGAGCTATGAAGGAGACGATCAGGTAAAACATGCAAAACTACAAACTCTCAGAATTCAATATGAAAATCTCAGAATGCACAATGATGAAAGTGTGGCTAATTATTTCTTACGTATAGATGAGATTGTTAATCGTATGAAAAACTTGGGTGAAGAAATAAAAGAAGTTACTTTGGTTGAAAAAGTGCTAAGATCCTTGTCTTCTAAGTTTGAATCAAAAGTTTTTGCCATAGAAGAAAAGCAGGATCTACAGAGCATTACCATGTCACAGCTGCACGAAATCCTAACTTCTTTCGAAATGAGAAAAGGGGGACCATCAGACAGGAGAGAAGCCGCATTCAAAGCTTCAGGAAAAGGAGATTAGAATGAGTTAGGACATATGTCGGAAGGAGGGGAAGAATCAAACTTTGTCAAGAACCTTCAACGGGGTTCTGGAAGATTTAGAGGTAAGCTACCTTTCAAATGCTTTTCTTGTGGAAGAGTCGGTCACTATGCAACCAAGTGTCCTCATAAAGACAAGCTTGACAAAGGTAAGGAACCAGTTAGATGGAACAGAAAACATAATGTAAGTAAGAAGAGCTATTATACTCATGAAGACAGTGATGGATTTTCAATTAGTGATGAAGATGAGCAATGTAATGATTATAGACTTTTGATGGCTTTTGAAGATGATGATTTCTTGGATGCTATAGATGAAGATGATCTCTATGAAGAAATTTCTAAACTTAAAATCTGTTTAGAAGAAAAGAGTATGATCATAGATACTCTGACATTCCAACTTGCTAAAAGGGAAAAACAAAATGAAAAGTTAGAATGTGAAATTATGGGACTTAGAAAAGATATTGAGAAAACAAAAGCTCTTAATCTTAGATTTGCTAAAGGATCTGAAATTTTAGATGAGATTATCAAAGTGCAGCGTTCTCCTCTAATCAAGACAGGTCTCAGATATTCTAAAGAAGCATCTCAAGCATAGAAGCCATCCACCTCCCAAAGTTATCTTGATGCAGCAAGGAGAAGTGAACAGGTTGACAATCGACAGCAAAAAGCAGATCACCAGGTAAATCAGGGTCAATCTACTTCAAGGATGAACAAAGATCACCAAGTGAATTGGGGGAAATCTACTTCAAGGATGAACAGAAGCTACAACCAACCACAGGTAAATCATTCTCAATTTTCCTCAAGAATAAATGCCTATGGAAACTACAATCACCAGGATGGTAGGTTTGATAATCGAAGGAATTTCTTCAATGGCCAATGTTTCTCTTTTCATAACTTTGGACAAAAAGCAGCTCAATGTGTTGCCTACAAGACCATCATGACCAGAGAAGCACGAAATCAAGGGAGTGTGACTGGAATCATGAAAAGAACCTACAATAACTTTTCTCCTTCTGAAAATGAAATAGAATGTTCTATTTGTAACAACTTCGGTCATAAAGACTCTGAATGCAGGAGTAGGTTTCGGCAAACAACTCAAAAGGAGCAAGCTTCATTGAGTCCCAAAACATGGAGAAAGAAAGAACCACAACCAGAAAGATGTGGTATAGCCTTATATGTAGAAGGACAGGAAAATTAGTGGTACATCGACAGTGGATGCTCGAAACATATGACAGGTGATAAAGAAAAACTTCAGTCATATAGTGCTTTAGAGAAAGAAAGGAAGGTCTCATTTGGAAATGACACCCCTGCACTCATAAAAGGTAAAGGTTCTGTTCTTTTGAAAGAAAAGGTCAAAGTTGGAAATGTCATGTATGTTGATGGCTTAAAGCATAATCTATTGAGTGTCAATCAAATGTGTGATCAAGGAAATGAGGTAATATTTCGATCAAATGGATGTATTGTTTGTGAGCTTGATACAGGGGAAACAATGATCAAAGGCATAAGAACTCCTAATAATTTATACATACTCAAGGGAGGACAAAAACAATGCTATCTAAGCAAGAATGATGAACACTGGCTATGGCGCAGAAGATTGGGACATCTAAGCTTCTCTCAGATAAGGAAAGCATGAAAATATCAGGCGGTTCGTGATCTCCCTGACATCAGAATTCCAGACAATATAATATGCAAATCATGTCAGTTTGGTAAGAAAACCAAAACTAATTTTCCTGAGAAGGAAGGATCAGCTAGTAAGCCACTTGAACTTGTCCATACTGATGTATGTGGTCCATCCAGGAAAAGGTCACCTTGAGGAGAAGAATACTTCATCTTATTCATTGACGACTTTTCCAGGATGTGTTGGATAGGACTCCTGAAGCATAAAGACGAAGCTTTCGAAAAGTTCAAAGCATTCAAAGCCTTGGTTGAAAACGAATCAGATCGTAGAATCAAATGCCTCAGGTCTGATCGAGGAGGGGAATTTAACTCAGATGAATTCTTTGATTTTTGTGAAGAACATGGAATAAGAAATGAATTCTCTACTGCAAGGACTCCTCAGCAAAATGGAGTAGTAGAAAGGATGAGTAGAATCATTCAACAAATGGCTCGTGCTATGCTTGATGAGTCTGGAACTCCTGCAACCTTTTGGGGTGAAGCTGCATTTGCTGCCGTTACTATTCTCAACAAGAAAAACATCTGGGTAAACAACACTCAGACTCCGCATGAACTTTGGTATGGCAAGATTCCTACGGTAAAATACTTAAAAAATTTTGGAAGCAAATGTTACATCAAAAGGACTGATGAAAACCTTGGCAAGTTTGAACCTAGAGCAGATGAAGGCATTCTCCCTGGTTACTCTCCCCACAGCAAAGGATATAAGTGTTACAATAAAATACTTGGAAAAATTGTTAAAAGCATTGATGTAGTGGTTGATGAAGAAGGAAATAGTCCTAGGTAGGTAAAATCCGAAGATTTCGAAGATGATGAGGACTATCCTTCAACATCAAATCAGACTTTTGATGAAGAAGAAACCTATGAAGCACCAGAAGAACAGATAAGGGTAGAAGAAAAGACTCCATCCAGGTACGTTTAGAAGAATCATCTAGAAACTCAAATTTGGGGTAGAAAGAGGCAGGTGTACAAACAAGAAGAACTATCTCAGAAGCTTCAAGCTATCTAGCATTGCTTTCCTCCACTGAACCACGAAATGTAAGTGAAGCATGCAAAGATGAATGCTGGGTTAAGGCCATGAATGAAGAACTTGAGCAGATTGAAAAGAATAATACTTGGGAGTTGGTTCCTAGACCGAATGATAAGAATGTCATAGGGAAAAAATGGATATTCAAAAACAAGCTGAATGAAAATGGAGATGTTATTAGAAACAAGGCCAGACTTGTTTGTAAAGGGTATGCTCAACAAGAAGGTATAGACTTTGAAGAAACTTTTGCACCGGTTGCAAGACTTGAAGCCATAAGAATGTTCCTTGCTCTTTCTAGCTTTCAGAAGTTCAAAGTATTTCAAATGGATGTGAAATCTGCCTTTTTAAATGGAGACTTAGAAGAAGAAGTGTATATTGAGCAACCAAATGGATTCATCCTTGGAAATGATCCAAAACTTGTATGTAGACTTAAGAAGGCACTTTATGGTCTTAAACAGGCTCCAAGGGCTTAGTATTATCGTCTAGACAAATACCTCCATCAATAAGGTTTTTCAAAAGGATTAGCAGATAGCAATCTATATATAAAAATTGATAATGATAAATTGTTAATACTTGTTGTGTATGTTGATGATATCATCTTTGGTAGCAATGAAGAAGCCATGAGTCAAAACTTTGCTTTGGTGATGCAGAAAGAATTTGAAATGTCCTTGCTTGGTGAACTAACATATTTTCTTGGTTTACAAGTCCAACAAAATAAATATGGTATCTTTTTATCACAAACAAAGTACCTCAAGCAGATCTTGAAGAAATATGGCATGGAAGATTCGAAACCAGTATGTACCGCTATGGTAACAGGATGCAGCCTTAGCGCAAATGACGATTCAACAGCAGTACATCAACCAACCTATAGATCCATGATTGGTAGTCTGCTCTATTTGATAGGTACTCGACCAGACATCATGCATGCAGTGGGAATAGTTGGAAGATTCCAGGAAAATCCAAAAGAAGCACACCTTCAAGCAGTTAAAAGGATTTTTGTCGAGTCATAAAAAGGGTCTTTTTCACCTCTATTTACTCCACATTAACTTATCAATCCAGGAACGATTTGTTATCTCAAAGAGTGTACTCAGTTTGAGGTGGTCATTTGTCAGAGTAATGCTAGTAGTATAGTGCTCAAAATACAAGAGTAAACGGATGCTTAAAACAAGATCTACTTACAACAAAACACTTTAAGACTTAAATCATTCATCCAGAAAACTAAGTAAATTATCAGTCAAGGGTACAATAACAATAACTCATCCCTCTGTAAACTGATGTAATTGAAGATATTCAAGGAACAGATCATCAACCTAGGAACTAGACAACAAATGTCAATGCTCACTACAGTTTTAGATTGTTCAACGCAAGTAATAGGAAATGGAACAACAACTATAATTGAAACGGTAACTAGGAAATGGAACAACAACTAGTTCTTATAAACAACGAAACCTTATTCTAAGGAAATAAAGGCAGCAATCATATCCTACAGAAATCAGATAGCAATCCTTACTCTAAGAATAAATCGGACAGCAAATGGAAATAGAACGACAACTGATTAGCAATGAAATATAGAACAATGCTTGGAGCCAATTGTGAATGTACAGTAAACTGAAATAAATAACACACACAGCACACCTTGATATTGAGAGAAACAGTAATCTGACTCCGATACCACAAATATTAATCTCAGTTATAAAGGATAACAATCGCAATTCGTAATGGAACAACAATGTCAATTGAACAACAATCGTAATTAAGTATAAACCATAGATGAATACAGTAATACCAACTTAAGAATGTTACAACCCGGTTACTTTGTAATTGAACAACAATAAAATTCTGTAAGGAACAGTAATGTTACATCAATGATTAAAAGAATAGCAATGTGTTACAAGGTCAGAATGAACAATACGACATTCCTGTCATAGAGAACGATATTGTAAATATAACAGAGTTGTGATGTAAAATAAAAAAACACATCAGATTACCGAACAAAGCTAATAATGAAAACCACACACGAATTAAAGATAATGGTACAGGAGCAAGTGTTCCACCAGGGCTGGGCCCTTAGCCTCTAGGGATACACCGCTTGAGATTATTCCAGGATCAAAGATGGAACAACAACCAGATTTATATTAAAGCATCCAAGCAAAGTTACAGTGGATCACTTCTCAACGAGAGTCGATGATCAAAGTTTTAAATACAAAGAGAAATTACATAAGAATAACAACAGGTCTCCCTGGGCTAGCAGTGCTGCCCCTTTTTATAACAGCCGAGTGGAGATATCAATGATGCAAAAATAGTTAAGATTGCGATTTCGCCAAACTGTTAATTCCAGTTATCCCTTTGTTCTCTTGTGCCGATTCGATATCTCCTTTTCCTTTCCTTGGCTGATACGCTTCAATTTGGATTGCCTTGTCTGCATATGGTTTCCTGCCACAGGGACAACAGTTAACTCTGCCCTGTCTTTTTCCTTGGGATGACAATCTTTTGTTTTTCCCTTTTTCTGCATAAGAAAATGGCGATTATTAGTTGTTTTGCGTTACATACAAATCTCATAGATTTTGCCATAATTTCTTATTATTTACCTAGTTCATGATGCAAAGGGATTATGAGTTTTTAAAGAAAAGATGACAAAATAATCAATAAAACATACCTTCTTCAGTACTCCACACACCCCCCTGCTTACCCTTTTTCATGCCCTCATGAAAACATTGTAGTTGACATGTAAGGCAGTGAGAGAGTAAGCTGGAGACGGGATCTCATGTGGTGGTCTACAACCATGATGCCTAACTAGGTGTTCAAAAAGATGGCCTGTCTGACCCTCAGGCATCTCATACAGGGCTTGGTACCCAGGTGCAGGGTGTCAAATAATCGGACTCTTGAACCTATATCCTAACCAAGATGGCCCTGACCTCAAGATAAGTTCACCATAGAGGCTCAAGCAATCAGCGGCTAACTTAAAGTTTTCATAATTAAATGGCTCCCTGAGTTGGATATTCGGATTAGAGGTATGATATCGAAATTTAGCAACTGCAATGGCAAGGTCCTTGATGGTAAATAAGTGTTCTATCCCTTGCTGATTGATTGCTGTATGAATGGGTCCTAATGCTTCAATCACACCCAAAGTCCTTATGAGATTCCTATGTTTATTCCACAACTGTAATGGATCTCTAGGCTCAGCTCTTACCCATAAGTCTAATTCGTTTTCTTGTCTTTGGAAGGCATTATAGGCTTTAAGCCATTTGATTTTATTAACTCCAAAAGAAACAAATGCCTGCAGTTGGATATCCCCAACGAATGGGCCGGGGTTCTGCTCTGTCTCTTGATCTAACACGAGGTTATGCAGATAGAATTCACACAATAGTCTTTGAACCTTTGCTCCATAGTGCTTACAACAATTTATAAAATCATCAATAGTATTAATTTGTATAGGGGTTCTTGCTTTGACAGCCTTAATTTTCAATTGCAAATATCGTTCCATTAAAAACAAGGCATAATTCTTAGCAGGGGCTCTACATGCTAGGACGTCAGTGTACAAAGAGCATAAGGTATCCATCTGCTTGATAACTACATCTAACCTATGAGTTACCTTTGCAACTTTTTCTTCCTCCTTTTGCCATCCTTCAAAAGCCTGGCTTTCGGATAAATTGACATTCCTTAGCTGTTTTTGTAATTCTTCATACTTTTCTCGAGAAACTGTTTGTTCTGTGAGTTTTTCTACTGCTTGTTGAGCCTGCATCAAACCCTCTCATAGGGTTACTGTCCTCGGATCACTGTCCCACATAGTAGTGGCAAGTGGAAGATTTACTTGAATCTTCTTATTGCATCGCCTCGTGTTTATGGTCTGCATTCCTTCAGAGGACTATGCCTCTGTCTGAACTTCTTTGTCACATGCCAATATATCATCTATTTGCACTTCAACATGGGCAATAGTTGAATGTTGTTCCTTTTTTTTTTGAATGGCAGTCTGCACTTCAACAGGGTTTTGAATGGCAGACTGTTCTTCAACAGGGTTTTGAACAGCAGACTGCTCTTCAACAGGGTTTTGAACAGCAGGCTGGACGTGGGTCCTCCGAACCTTTTTCTTGGGGGGTCTCACCGGAGTGGTTGCATGTCTTACCCCCGAAGTCCTTTTTGCTCTCTTTCTCATTTTCAAAACCCTGATTTGTTGTCGAAGTCGTGCTATCACATTCAGCAACCTTTGCTGTTCTTTTCGTAGTCTTTTAATTTCTTCTGTTTTCTTAGAAAGAACAATTGTCTGTTTACTCGGGCTTGGACTGTCATCTTGGCCAATTCCCTGGTTTTATTCTTGGGGCCCTCCTTCGTTGTTTTATTCGGGTTGCTCAGGAGTAAAAACCCTATCCGGTTCTATTATTTCCTGGGTGACTTATTTTGCCACCCCCTCTTCTTCCTGGAATTCTTCCGGTGTAATCTGGCTGGGAACAAATTGTTCCTCTTCTATATCACTTTTCTCTCCTGTCATACTTTCATCATGAACATGATGATTCTCTTCTTCTACTTCCTCGTCATGTAATTCTTCGGGTGCATTTTTGTCCTGCACAGAATGCTCTTTTGGTTCTTCTTCAATCTGGAGGCCTAGCGGGCTGAGAGGTTGGGCATATTCATCCATATTGGCCAGAATTCAGGCCAATTCATCCTCTTGCAAGGGATTTTGCAATGGGCTCTCTTCGCATTGCTCTGTTTCTTCCTCCTCCTGCCCAAGCTGCTCGGTCTCTTCCTCCATTTCTCCTTCCTCATTTCCTTCCAATCCTTTCTCATTCTCTTCTCCTTCCAATTGCGGGGGTTGCTCATCCCCTGAATCGTCTATCTCTACTGGTTGGCTAGTATTCCCTTGGGAATTTTCCAGCCTCCCTCTAATCCGTGCCAGTCTGACTGATTTCCTTCATTTCAATGGTCTATTTGGTGTACTGGTAGCATGCTTACGTTTTGGGGCTGGCATAGTCAGTCCCCCGTCTATCATGGCAATTAGCTCTTCCCAGCTGCTCTGTTGCTGAGCAAGACTGTGGCTAACTATTAGCCGTATCAGCCCATGGTGACTTACTACCGATTCTACATGTTGCGATTTTTTCATACTTCAGGCAACATCATGAAGTAATGAATTTAAAAATGCAGGTAAGTTCACAGAGCATTTATGTTTTAATACGGCTAAGAGTTTAAGGTGTCGTGGTCTTACCACATCTTTCTTGCCTTCATAGGTGATGTAGCTCTAGATGATCTTTGCCAATTTTGCCCACGGCTCCCCCAATGCTACTAGTAGGACTCCATTTCCTGTGACTGTCAGGTTCTGGCCTTCATCTTGGAAGATCTTTATGATATTTCACAGTCTCTCCTTCTTTAGAGTCCACACAGGTCCAGTGGCTGGCAGTCCCGAGACCTCTGCAATTATGTCATCGGTGACTGCTATGTGTCTCCCCCTTACTATGGAGTGATATTCTTGCAAGTTCTGCAAGAATTCTATTGCTACGGTCTCGTTGGATTCCTATAAATGATTAAGATAAACTAGCCATCCTGCCCTTGCCAGGATTTCCCGTGCAGCATCAGAAACTGTCAATACCTATGGTTCTCTCTGAATTGATCTTCCTCCCATGCTTTAGCTCACTGTAAAAATGTAGAGACGACAATGGAACAATAGGCTGTTCAAACTGTTAGAAATACAGAGAAAATAACGAAATAGTAGGGCTCGTTCAAATCCTGGGTCACTTACTAATTGCTACAGAGCATAATACGAAAATGGCTTAGGAACAGCAAGCCATGCAGATTGAAAAACAATATACCGTTGAGCCTTGCTATTTCCAAGTAAACAGTTTTCTGAATAATAGTCTGACACGTATACCAGTAAATTATGAGGTCACCTGCCTCCCCCCTGCAATGTGATAGGCCGCCCTTGGTCGTCAAATGAGGGAGCAGCGTGCCGACTTGCCATAGTACAGAGTCATAAAGGAACAGTGTATGCCGAAATGCCATGTTTTACAAAAGGAGCAGGTTGTTGAAATCGAGGTGTATAGTAGGATCGCTTAACAAATAAGAGAATGCTATGATATGATGCGAGGCTGGGAGGATAGGACAGCTGACGTGCACAAAAAGTCCGATGCGGTCATTATCAACTTTTTCTGTCATGATTGGCTGTAATATATTTTCATGTGTTTAATGGTTCAGGGAAATGATATACATAATCTTATGTGACATATTACAAAGGTATAAGACAAAGAAGGGTGTTGATGATTACTATTGGTGTATAAGGAATGTGACTTCAATACCATTAACAGAGCTCTGCTGCCGACAGGTGTCCATAACCTTGACAGAGTTGTTTGTTTCACCCATGGAACCATGATCCTTTGTGTATGCTTAGGAAGTGTTGTGCAATGTCAAAATGGAGGCCATTATGCTGGCTTGGTAACCAGTTAAACCATAATGCCATTCACCAGGAAGGAGTGAAAGGTGGGCAGGCCGGCTCGTGATGAGACCTCCTGTTCCAAGGACTCTTTATTTTTTCTGATGTGCCTCTTAGATCATATCCCTGGTGTGGTGGCCATAGTGGGAATGCCACTTCACTTTCTTCCTTATGATCATGGTAGGCTGGCTCTTGATGAGACCCCCTATCCTGCATTTGACAACCCATAAGTTATATAAACATTTTTCTCTTTTTTTTCTTTTATAAAGTACTTTCCTATGTATACACAAAGGGTGGTTCAGCACTCCTTAAGAGTAGGAATGGTGGAAGAAGTCTTAACATCTCAATAGAAAAATATACCCTTTGTTCTTATTCCTTAATAATGATGAAAGAAGATTATGGGAATTTTAAAAAAAGAACCACCATGATAAAGATAACCAATCATATCAGTATTAGTATGATAATGACAGCAAAAGTGATGAATAATTGTGTCCTTTCCTCTTTCCTCTTATCAATTCAAAGCAATTTCTTGTAAAAATAGCGATTTTATATAATTTACTGATTTCAGTATGCTCTAGTTTTGTATCCATTGCATAAGTGTATAGTTGTGCTCCAAAAGACTCGAAATTATTATATATTGAGAAGAACAACAGTTGTCCTTTAATTGGAATAGCAAGGAGAACAAGTAAAAAGGAATACGAGAATGTTGTTATTTCAAAAAGGAAGAGCAAAAAGTACAAGTGTTGTTCCTTTGGAAAAGGAACAGCAGAAAACGCAATTGCCGTTCCTTTGGAGAAGGAACAACAAATCCCAAAAGTGTTCAACAAAAACGCAAGTGCCGTTCCTTTGGAAAAGGAACAACAAAAAACCAAAAGTGCTGTCCCTTTGGAAAAGGAACAACAAAAAATGCAAGTGTCGTTCCTTTGGAAAAGGAATAGCAAAAACCAAAAGTGTTGTTCCTTTGGAAAAGGAACAACAAAAAACAAAAGTGTTGTTCCTTTGGAAAAGGAACAACAAAAAATGAAAGTGTTGTTCCTTTGGAAAAGGAACAACAAAAAAACGCAAGTGCTGTTCCTTTGGAAAAGGAACAAAAAAAACCAAAAGTGTTGTTCCTTTGGAAAAGGAACAGCAAAAAAGAAAGTGTTGTTCCTTTGGAAAAGGAACAGCAAAAACGCAAGTGCTATTCCTTTGGAAAAGGAACAGTAAAGTGAAAAAGGAACAGCTAATACAAAAAGTGTTGTTCCTTCGGAAGAGGAACAACAAAATGAAAGTGTTGTTCCTTTGGAAAAGGAACAGCAGAAAAACAAAAGTGCACACAAATGTTGTTCCTTTAGAAAAGGAACAGCAAAAACAACAGTGCTGTCCCTTTTGAAAAAGCAACAGCAAAAAAATGCAAATTGTTCTTTTTGAAAGGAATCAGCAAGATAGTGAAGGTGCTGTTCTTTCTAAAAGGAACAACAAAAACAATAGAATTGCTGATTCTTCGAAAAGGAACAACAAAGTGCAAAAAATATGTACAGAGAATAATTTATGCTAACAAAGCAAAAGAATTATGTACAAAATGTAAAAATAGTTGAATCACTTTAATGAACCAGAGGTGAGGAAGATTTCTCTTCCTCCACCAAAATTTGCATGTCGGAGTCTTCGCGGAGTTGCTGGTAGAAGGATTCTCGAGTAAGTGGTTTGCGGTATAGTCGAACTCGGTGGCCATTTGCCTTGAAGGTATGTCCAGATCCATCAATGGTGATTAGGGTAAGGGTTCCATTATCATGTACCTTTTGGATTTCGTATGGCCCCAGCCAACGATTCTAAATCTTCCCAGGAAAATCCTGAAACCTGGAATTGTATAAGAGCGCCCAATCTCCTTCGTGGAAGACTTTCTTTTTCATGAGAGCGTCATGCCATTTAGTTCGCTGCTGTTTGATTAATGCAGTGTGTTTAAGGGCAGAGAGCCTGATCTCATCTAGCTCATTGATCTGCTGTAATCTATTAATATGTGCCTCGTTTAGATCTAGACCAACTTCTTGTGCTGTTCGCAGTGTTTGGATTTCGAATTCTATGGGAAAAATGGGTTCCTTTCCAAATACCAATTGGTATGGTGAATAGCCAGTAGTGCTTCTCCATGTTGTTCTGTAAGCCCACAAGGCTTCTAGTAATCTTGCAGCCCAATCGTGTCTATGTGACACAATGGTTTTTGTTAAGATTGCTTCTATTATTTTATTGCTGCTTTCTACTTGACCGTTTGCCTGTGGGTGGTATGGAGTAGTAATTTTATGCTGGATATGATAGTTTTTTAGTGTTGCAGCAATCTTGTTACCAACAAACTGTGGTCCACCATCTGTAATTATGTCTCTTGGAAGCCCATATCGCACAAATATATGGAACAGGAACTGTATGACGGAATCCTCTGTAGCTCTCGGCAATGCCTCTGCTTCAACCCATTTGGTGACATATTCTATTGCCACCAGAATATATGTTTTCTGGTTCGAGGATGGGTTAATTGGACCAATGAAATCGAGTGCCCATCGCTCGAATGGTTCAATAACCAGCTGTGGATTTAGGGGCATTTTGTCAGACTAACCAGGGCATCCTGTTCTTTGGCAACTGTCACAAGCTTGAACGAACTTCTTTGCATCTTTGAAGATCGTGGGCCAATAATACCCTGTTTGCAGCACCTTATGTCTAGTTCTCCGATCAGTGAAATGTTTGCCACATGGTCCGTTGTGACAAGCTTTCAAAATGTAAAAAATTTCATCCTCCCGGATGCATCTCCTAATGTGCATATCTGCTCCTGTATGGAACAGGTAGCCCTCAATCGAAGAGAATTGAGCACTTCGCTGGACAATCTGTTTTCGTTCATTGGGGGTCAGATGTTTCGGTAATTTGCCTACTACTAAGTAATTCGCAACATCAGCATACCAAGGTGTTTTAACAGTGACAGCAAACAGATGCTCATCTGGAAATTGATCTTCAACTGCTGCTGCATCCACTGGTTTGGGCATCCGCGAGAGAAAGTCAGCTACAGGATTTTCTTTTCCAGGTCAGTCCTTGATTGTGATATCAAATTCCTACAATAAAATCAGCCATCTGGTTATTCTACCATTTGTGATTAGTTTATTTGCTAAATATTTTATGGCAGAATGATTTGTATACAAGATAATAGGATATCCAGTAATGTAATGCCTAAACTTATTGACAACATGTATTACAGTTAGAAATTCCTTTTCAGTAACACTATAATTCAATTCAGCAGGGCATAAATTCTTGCTAATCTAATAAATTGCATATGGTTTTTTATCTTCTTCCTGCCCAAGGATTGCTCCAATAGCTGTATTTGAGGCATCTGATGAAATTTGAAATGGCAGGTCCCAATTTGGACCTCTAAGGACTGGGGCCGTTGACACAAGCCTCTTCAGATCCTGGAAAGCACGGTCACATTTTTCTGTCAAAAGAAAATCAACATTACCTGTCAATGCATATAGAGGTGCAGCAATATGCGAATGTTCTATAAATCTTCTATAGTAACCAGAAAATCCAAGAAAACTGTGTACCTCTGTTTGAGTGGTGGGAGTGGGAATTAGTAAAATTATTTGAATTTTGGCTGGGTCTACCTGTATGCCAGCTGCTGAGATATAATGGCCTAGAATAAGTCCTTTAGTCATCATCATATAACATTTTTCATGGCTTAAACAGAGCCTAGTGGCAATGCAACGCTGCAGAAATTTTTCCAGTGTGTCCAATGCTGGGTCAAAATCATCTCCGTATGGTGTAAAATCATCCATGTATACCTCGAGTCCTTCATTTATTAAATCTGAAAAGATGTTGAGGATAGCCCTTTGAAATGTGGCAGGAGCATTGCATAAGCCAAAAGGTAGAACTCTGTAGGCAAATGTTCCCCAAGGACAAGTAAAAGTGGTTTTATCTTGGTCTTCAGGGGCGATCTGAATCTGATTGTACCCACTGAAGCCATCTAAGAAAGAAAAGAATTTCTTTCCTGCCAGAGTGTCTAATACTTGGTCAATGAATGGAAGGGGAAAGTGGTCTTTTTGTGTTGCTTTATTTAGTTCTCTATAATCTACACAAATCCTCCACTTCCCATTCTTCTTTGGTACCACAACAAGTGGAGAGACCCATTTACTATCAGAGATAGGGTAGATGAAGTTCACATCTAAAAGTTTTTGAAGTTCAGCTTTTACAATGTCTTTTAGATGAGGATTAAGTCTCCTTTGTGGTTGGCGAACAGGTCTCACATCTTTTTCTATGTAAATATGGTGTGTACATAACTGGGGATCAATTCATTTCATATTAGGATAGTCCCATGCAAATGATTCTTTGTATTTCCTCAGTAGTTGGATGAGCTTCTCTTCTTGTTCGCAAGTCAGGTTGGCATTAATGTTTAAAGTCTTTCTTGGGTCAATTTCTACAATTTTACTATTTGAGACAAAGGTAGTAGGTATTGTTTGATCGTGCGTATCTTTAAGAGGATCTTCTTCTAATTCATTATCAAATGCTGCTTCTATCATGTGACATTGTATGCAGGATCTGGTTTCAGTTTGGCTAATAAAATTGTTAATGGCATCGTCTTCTGTTTGGTCTTTGAAATCGAGGGCCTCTTCTATGGTTAATGGAGATCTAATATTTTCGGTGAGGTATGATACAAGATGCTTGTTAGTTTTTATTATTGTGACACTTGGCTGTGCTGGGGGATATAAAGCTAGATTCTTGATATTTACCCGCTTAGTTATGGTCATACTGCCTTGTCGGCAGCCAATATAAGCATCAGCAGTTGCAAGTCAAGGTTTGCCTAAAATCAATGGATGTCCATCAAGTCGGTTTTTGGGGTTTATTATCAGAAAATCGGCCGGATACTCCCAGGAGTCAATGGATGCCATAACATCATGTAGTGTGCCTTTTGGCCGAACCACAGATCGGTCAGCTAGTTCTAATAAAGTGGAGGTCGGTTCTACTGATGTAATGCCCAGTTTTTGGCAAGTGGTGGTTGTTAAGATATTAATTGCAGCTCCTAAATCAACTAAGGCATTTTAGAAGCTTTGTCCATCGATTTTTATGGTTACTATTGGATTTCCTGGGTCTTCGTATTTAATGGGTGTTTCTTTCCCTGATAATAAGTCGGATAGAGTGCCAACTACTTGGACTTTTGGGTTGTTTGTTATTTTCCTCCTTGGTTTCTTTATACATAGCTCTTTGATAGTCTTTGCATATATCAGAATGTCTTGAATGGCTTGGAGGAGTGGGATTTTTATGTACAAATTTTGTAGTTCTCCCAGAATGTCAAAATCAGGGTATTGTATAGGTCGAGGTATAATTAGGCGTTCTGGGAATGGAGGAGAGGATGTGGTTGCTGGATTATGAATTTGTTGTCTGGTCACGTCCTCTTCTTGTGGCGGTTGTTCCATAGGTAATTGATTTTCAACTTGAGCTGTTTTATCTCCCTCTGTTTCGATGATACGCCCAGATCTTAATTGAAGGTCATTACACTCCCTTAGATTGGTTCCTATCTCCGGTGTCTCAATTATTTGAATGGACTGGACCGGTCTATTATTTGGATTGGCGTTGGGTTGGGCTGGGAGTTGTGGTCTTAAGTTAGGCTGGGGGTTTTGTTGTAATGTTGGCAGTGTAGGTTGAGGGAGCGGGATGGTTCCTACTGGCTGATTCATTGGTCTTTGCCAGTTTATCTTCCAGGCTTGACTCTGTTAAGTAGGAGGAGTCCATTGTGCTGGATATGCATTGTTTTGCCAATATGATGGGGTATAGGGAAAATTTAGCCAATTGGGTTGGCTTGCTTGATTCGGCCACGGAGATGATGAAGGAAATGATTGTTGTGACCAATTCGAGAAGGGAGATTGATTTTGCCACATTCTATTATATTGTTGAGCATGATATTGTGGAGGCTGAAAAGAAGGAACTGGGTCTGAAAACATACCTGATTGTCGCAGTTTCCATTGATGGCGCTGATTAAGTAGATACACCGATTCTGGCTCTTCTTCTACTTCCTTGTATACTGCTTTCAATCCAGGAAGTGAGGGGCAGCTCTCTGTGGAGTGGTCTTTTGTACAAATGGCGCAAACTTGGACTGCATCTAATGGACACTCCTTATGGCTGTGTTTCTTTGTGCATCTAGGACAGAAGATTGCCAAATTCTGTTCTGCTTCTGCTTGCTTTTGTTTGGCCTGCATAATATCAAGTTGTGTTGTCAGTGTCCCCAATATGTCAGTTTTAAAATTTTCTAATAAATTTCCAATTTCTGCACGAGTTACTCCTTCTGCCGAAGTTCTGTTATCTCTTGCAAACTGATCATGTTTTGCTAGTTTTAGTGTTGTGCTGCCTCTCAAGCTCCTGATACATAGATTAATAATGTCAGCAAAATTTTCCTAATAAATATCTCCTTTTCCCATAATATTTAGTGTTTCAATCCGTTGTTCCTTCATTCCCCTAATTAATGCTGTTTTTAATACATTATCAAGTAAGGGTAATGATGCATAAGGAGATCTTTGAAGATTATACTGGAAACGTTCAACATATTCTTCTAATGTTTCATTTGGTCTAGCTACCATTTGAAATATTTCATCTTTTAACTCTCTAGACCTGCAATAGTCCTGATATTTTTTTAGAAAAGACTCTTTCATTTGGTCCCAGTTATTTATAACACCACCACCTAATCCCATAAACCATCTTAGAGCAGCCCCTTTTAATGTGGAGGGAAATAATTTCAGTTTCTGGGGGTCGGTGGTATAGTCATATCCTCTACACAGCATGTCAAATTCAAATAAAAATGCATCCGGATCTTCTGACGTAAGGCCATGGAATGTAGGGATATGCTGGAGAGGAATTGCTTTCATAGGTGCATTAGCTGCAGTATCCACAATGGGGTATTGCAGTGTAGAGGTTTGGGTGTTTGGCTGGTTCTGGGCCATTTGGTCAAATATATGCCAATAACCTTCTGGGATGTCTAGGAGGGTATTCCTAGGTTGTCGAGGGGGAATGGCTCTAATGGGAATGGCCTTAACAGCACTTCCTTTATCTGGAATGATGACAGTGTCTAATGTATGGGAGGGTTTAGGTTCTTGAGTTTCTTCAACTTCGTTATAAATGATTTTTGCAGCACTTCCCTTATCTGGGCTACTTAATGGCTGTATTACCCCAAGAGGAGATTTTGGTTCTTCAGTTTCTCCTGTTTCTCCTCTTCCTTCACAAAGATTGCTAAGGTTCCCTTCTTGCAATGATTTTGGGCTAGAATTTTCAATTTCTTGAAAATCTTGCTCTTTGGTTTGACTATGCACCTCAGCAAAGGCTACAGATGGTGATCCTATGGCTTGAAGGGAACTAGTAGGCTGTCTAGAAGTAACTTTTCTAGGTCCTACTGAAGGCTGAGATTCTGCTTTTTTAAGGATTTTGTCTATAAAGGTCGATCGACCAAGGGTCACCGGCCCCTTAGCTTTATCGGGCTTGGGTAGAGGTTTGGGATTCTTTTCAGGCTTTTTTTGCTTAGTCATGCACTCAAATCAACTGCTAAGTTCTACCCAAACAAAATAGCAACAAATCTGCAGGAAAGCGGGCAGGGGAGTAGGGCTATTACATACTCCACACGTAGGTTCTTACCTTTCATTTTTAAAACCCAGTTCTTTCCTAACAGGTTCTTACACTACTCTGAAAAAGAAACAAATGGCTACACTCTTCCCTAGCAACGATGCCAAAATGTCGAGTCGTAAAAAGGGTCTTTTTCACCTCTATTTACCCCACATTAACTTCTCAATCCAGGAACGATTTGTTATCCCAAAGAGTGTACTCAATTTGAGGCGGTCATTTGTCAGAGTAATGGTAGTAGTATAGTGCTCAAAATACAAGAGTAAACGGATGCTAAAACAAGATCTACTTACAGCAAAACACTTTAAGACTTAAATCATTCATCTAGAAAACTATGTAAATTATCAGTCAAGGGTACAGTAACAATAACTCAACCCTCTGTAAATTGATGTAACTAAAGATAATCAAGGAACAGATCATCAAATTGGGAACTAGACAACAAATGTCAACGCTCACTACAGTTTTAGATTGTTCAACGCAAGTAATAGGAAATGGAACAGCAACTATAATTGAAACGGCAACTAGGAAATGGAACAACAACTAGTTCTTATAAACAGCGAAACCTTATTCTAAGGAAATAAAGGCAGCAATCGTATCCTACAGAAATCAGATAGCAATCCTTACTCTAAGAATAAATCGGACAGCAAATGGAAATAGAACGGCAACTGATTAGCAATGAAATATAGAACAGCACTTGGAGCCAATTGTGAATGTACAGTAAACCGAAATAAATAACACACACAGCACACCTTGATATTGAGAGAAACAGTAATCTGACTCCGATACCACAAATATTAATCTCAGTTATAAAGGATAATGATCGCAATTCGTAATGGAACAACAATGTCAATTGAACAACAATCGTAATTAAGTATAAACCATAGATGAATACAGTAATACCAACTTAAGAATGTTACAGCCCGGTTACTCTGTAATTGAACAGCAATAGCATTCTGTAAGGAACAGTAATGTTACATCAATGATTAAAAGAACAACAATGTGTTACAAGGTCAGAATGAACAATACAACATTCCTGTCACAGAGAACGATATTGTAAATATAACAGAGCTGTGATGTAAAATAACAAAACACATCAGATTACCGAACAAAGCTGATAATGAAAACCACGCGCGAATTGAAGATAATGGTACAGGAGCGAGTGTTCCACCAGGGCCAGGCCCTTAGCCTCTAGGGATACACTGCTTGGGATTATTCTAGGATCAAAGATGGAACAACAACCAGATTTATATTAAAGCATCCAAGCAAAGTTACAGTGGATCACTTCTCAACGAGAGTTGATGATCAGTGTTTTAAATACAAAGAGAAATTACATAAGAATGACAACAGGTCTCCCTGGGCTAGCAGTGTTGCCCCTTTTTATAGCAGCCAAGCAGAGATATCAATGATGCAAAAATAGTTAAGATTGCGATCCCTGAGGATCAAAGGATCTTGAGGGATTCACCAAACTGTTAATTCCAGTTATCCCTTTGTTCTCTTGTGCCGATTCGATATCTCCTTTTCCTTTCCTTGGCTGATACGCTTCAATTTGGATTGCCTTGTCTGCATATGGTTTCCAGCCATAGGGACAACAGTTAACTCTGCCCCAGGGAAAATTTTAAGAACCCCCCTAAATTTATAAATATAATAAATGGGCGAATCTCCATGGTATATAGGAAAAATGGAAGGCGATTTTATCAATAATATAATATGTAAATATAATTTTTTGGCGAATCTTTCACCAAGCATGGCGAATATTTTACTCAATTATAAAATCTTGTAAGATCTTGGCGAGTCTTTCACTAAATAATAAAACTTTGTAAAGTCCTAGTGAATCTTAGCATAGGCTACATGCTAGTTTAATTCCCCCATTTAAATAGGCTACATTCCAGGTGAATACCATGGGTCAATACCATGTGCCATTTTTATTTTTATTAATTCTAATATTATGGTTAATAATGGTTTTTGCATGGTATTAATAACAATCTATTCCATGGTATTTGTCCCATAGTATTTTGGCCAGAGGTTTCACCTAAATATAACCCATTTTTTGAGTGTTCGTAAATATAAGGTGACTTATGGAGTAAATATAAAAAAATGTTTTATTTGTTTACCATACCTCTCGTTTATTTATATTTTTATTAATTTACCATACCTCTTTTACAAATATGGTATTTGGCCCATAGGATTCACTTAAATAAAACCTCTTTCTTGAGCCTTCATAAATAGAACGAGGGTTATGGACTAAATATAAAAAGAGGTTTTATTTATTTACGATACGTCTAGTTTATTTATATTTTTATTTATTTACCATACCTTTTGAGTAAGTATAAAAAGACGTTTTATTTATTTACCATACCTCCACTTTACTTATATTTTTATTTGTTTACATCCTTACATGTATATAAGGTGACTTATGGAGTAAATATAAAAAATGTTTTATTTATTTACCATACCTTTCATTTATTTATATTTTTATTAATTTACCATACCTCTTTTATAAATATGGTATTTGGCCCATAGGATTCACTTAAATAAAACCTATTCTTGAAAATGGGCGAATGGATTCACTTAAATAAAATCTATTCTTGAAAATGGGCGAATGGAAGGTTGTAAGTCCTAATTTCAAGGGCTAAATTTACCTTTTTTACCCTCTCCCTTAAAATAAGGTGGGCTATTTGAGGTGATCTGTAAAAATGTACTATGATACAAAATATTCGCCCACTAAAAATTTAAAACCCCTTAATTTCGCCAAAGGGCGAACATTCGCCCCTAAAATTATCCTTGCTCTGCCCTGTCCTTTTCCTTGGGACGGCAATCTTGGCGATTATTAGTTGTTTTGCGTTACATACAAATCTCATAGATTTTGCCATAATTTCTTATTATTTACCTAGTTCATGATGCAAAGGGATTATGAGTTTTTAAAGAAAAGATGACAAAATAGTCAATAAAACATACCTTCTTCAGTACTCCACAATTTTCAAATATCTTCAAGGAACACAAAACTATGGCTTATGGTATCCTAGAGATACAGATCTCACACTTCATGCATATACAGATGCAGATTGGGCAGGAAGTGTGGATGACAGAAAAAGTACTAGTGGTGGTGCATTCCTTATGGGTTCCAGATTAGTATCTTGGTTCAGCAAGAAACAAAGTCCAATTGCTTTATCTACAGCTGAAGCGGACTATGCGGCTGCTGCATCTTGCTGCACACAGCTCCTTTGGATGATGCAAACTTTGCAAGATTTTCAAATCACTTGTACTCCACCTATCTCCATTTTATGTGATAATACAAGTGCAATCAGTATTTCAAAGAATCCTGTCATGCATTCAAAGACCAAGCACATACCTATCAAATATCATTTTCTCCGAGAACAAGTGCTTGAACAAAAGGTCAAATTGGAGTATGTTCCCTCCAAGGATTAGGTTACGCATATACTCACCAAACCACTGCACAGGGAGACATTTGAATACCTCAGACATAAGCTGGGAGTAGTTGATGCATCATCTTGCTGTTGAAACTTGTCTGTTTCAGAGAAAAGTGGTTGTACGCGAGTTTCATGTGGAGCATCCGCGTACATATGCTGGTTTCTGTGGATACAGTTGCGTATATGTTGATTTGAAGACAACAGTGGGCTAGGCTCAGGATGAAAAGAGTCTGATATGGGTCTGACAGAGACCATCTGGCACAGGTTCAGGGGGAGAATATATACTTCTAATAATGCATTGTTGGCATTATCTTAGAAGATCTTGGTTCAAGTTCACAGTTGTTTTTGGTTTCAAGTGGAACAGGTGCAGAGGGAGAACATGGTTGCTGGTCTGAATGATGATTGACAGATGCTGCTGATGATAGTTGTTGATGACTATCATAGTCTTGTTGTAGATATTTCATCTCTATGTCATGTATTTCTTTTCTTATCAAGGTCATGTAACGGCCTACTTTGGTTTCCCCACTATGCCTGGGATGGATGATGTAATGTTCTTGTTTTATCATGTGTAAACCTTTGGTGTATCCCCACTTGGTTGGGTGGATGAGTCAATATTGGTATATCCCCACTTGGTTGGGAGATGGATGTATGTATGAGTCTTTGGTGATAGGAAGGTCATTTATGATGTATAAAGTCATGTTTCTTCTTGTAGAACATCTTCTTGCAAACCTTGCCTACAGTCAGGGGGAGCACGGACAACACAACAGAGCAGAGATTTCAGCATGTACTCAAGGGGAGCATAACCATTTGCACTTGATGACAAAGGGGGGGAATGACTTTGAGTGACTTGGGGCTGCCATCAAGTCCAAAGGGGGATATTGTTGGCATTATGACATAGGTTTGGTGCTATGACACAGGTGTTGTCCTTGATGGCAACTCACTCAAATGACAGATCACAGTTCAGGCTCTCAAAATGAAAGAAAAAAAAAAGATATATGCAGGTTCCTCTTAACCAAGTCACGTATACACGCGGGTTCGACGATCAAAAGGCGCATATACATATGCACGCACTTTCATGCATGGAAAAGTGCGTACATGTGGGAAAACTTTTTTTTAGTCTATGGTATTTAGTCCTTGGTATTTGGACCTATGTCTTTGGTCCATGGTATCTTGTCTGATGTGTTGAACCTAGGTATTGGGTCCATAGTATTGGTTGTAAGTGGTTTTGGACCGTGCTATTGAGTAAAGCCTAAGACTATAAAAGGGGAACTAGATCATTAGGCAAAGTGATTCACTGAAGTATTGAATATCTTATGAAGAGCAAGATCTAGAATACTGGTCATTGGGTTATGGTGCATAGCTGGATCTAAAGCAAGGAGGAAATTGAGCGCTAGAAGAAGGATAAGTTCTATTGAAGGGTCAAGATCTTAAGGCTTGAAGAGAAGTATCTTTGTGTGATTTTTGATCTGTTATATTTGGCGCATGACTTGATCTATAAATCTAATAATTTGGGTATAACTGATGTCTGAATATTTGAAAAGGGTAAATTATCTTTTATAGATCTGTATGCAGGTTCAACATTGCAAAGGCACGTATACATGCAGGTTAGGTAACTCAAAGAAGCGTATACGTAGGTTTGCCTTAATACAGAAGTGTATGCACGCAGGTTTCACATATTGAGGTAGCGTACGTCTCAAAAAATATGTTTTAGCTACTTCTGTTTATTGTTGCAGTGTTCAGGGTTCAGAATTGGTGTCTGGTTACTGTTTTTTGGTTACAACATTCAGAGAAGTGATTGTTTGAATCCGTTTTTGGTTGGTGAAAAGTGTTATAGACATATTTGGGCACTGCAACCCCAATCTCATATGTCCATAAACCAAGGGCTTCTAAGCCCCTAAAAGTGTTGTTTCATACCCTAAAGGAGCAAGGTCAGCTGATTACATCATCTCCCAGAAGTTCTCCCTGAAAAACTACTTATAACTGGTCAAAACAGGACCATACAGATTGCTTAGTGCTAAGGGTGTGATGCATCTCACTTGCCACATGCAAAAAGTGCGATGCATACTGAAAAGCCCTTCTATAGGGTGTGATGAGGGAGAGCAAACAAATGGCAGAGGCAGTTGGCTAGGTGGAAACCCAGAGAATCTTCTAGAAACTGCCCATTTGACACTTGCCTCTGTGAATTCGCCCAAGGATGAGTAAGAGATCATGAAATCTCCAAGTGGAATCAAGAACTATTAGAGAGATGACACTAATCAAAATCCCAGAAGCTGACTCACCCACCTGCAAACATCTATATATGGATCCCTCATCCTAGAGATCCAGAGGCTGGAATTTTGTATCTTGTAAGGAAGTGCTGTTGGTTTCTCTATGGAACATCATAGTGTTGGGTGATCTAGCTTTCCATGAGGTGAAGAGGGCTTTCATGCTGAGAGGATGGCACTGGGTCAGACCAATGGGTTGTAATCCTCTCTTCTACTACTTCTATCAATAAAGCTATTTGAGTTTTCCTCCATATTCTTGTATATCTTTGAATCTTGAATTGATATATGCCTTTGTATGGTTAATATATATCTAATCCTATATTGTTTATGATTATAGATCTCTATGCTTTGATGGTATTATGATGCTTTGACTCTACAGGTGTTCTTTGAAGTGGGACAAGTAAAGAAGGAGTGACGAAGCTCTGTCAAAGGAGGGAGGAAACAAGCAAGGAGCCAAGCGAAAGACTAAGGTTGGTACCCTCTTCTTCTCTCTCATCTATCTCTCATAAAGGAAAAGGCAAGTAACTTTAGTTTGTTTGTTTCTAAGATAGCTACCCGTCTTAGTGGGACTAGCAGCTTTGAATGGACACTAGCTTTCCCGATAACAAAAAGGAGATTGGTTGATGTAGATATATTTGATGTTTGATGTCATTGATGGATCCAGTCTGAAAACTAATGAAACATGGTCCCTGGAAGAAAATAGAAGGTTGTAGCCTTCTGTAGGTCAGCACCTACGTACTAGTACATTAGCTAGTACAAGAGCTAAGGGGGTTGTTGCTCCCTTCCAGGAGAAGCTGGAGAATGAGAGAAGGTTGTAGCCTTCTGCAGGTAGAAGCCTGTGCATTGGTATAAGACTGCACTAGTACAGATATATTGTAAAAAGAAGTTTCTTATTAAAGGAAGATAGAGACGAATTGTAGCAGGTGGTTTTCACCCACATTGGGTTTCCACCTTATATCTTGTGTTTATGTGTGTGATGATCTGTTTTGTTTTACTGCACCTGTTTACTATTCTTAAGGCTAATGAAGTTCTGATGCACTGATTAAAGATCAACATTTAATGAATCATAAGTTTAGTGATATACGTTGGTTTCTTTAGACACAGTTGCGTATATACGCAGATTCCCATAACTGAAGTAGCGTATACAAATATGATTGTGAAATGAAAATTAATTGATTTGATAATATTGATTCACCCCCCCTCTTAGTATTATTTCCAACAATAATGGAGTGTAAGAGCCTAGTTTTATATTGCTGGGCTTGCTTTTAGCACACATGGTACACCCTCTTACATATCTAGAAATTGTCTCATTCATTTTTGGCCAATGAAAAAATCTTTGTAGCTGTGCAACCGTTTTACTTACTCCAAAGTGACCTGATATTAGAGAAGTGTGTGCTTCTAAAATTATCTTTGCTCTTTCAGTTTGTGGAATGCATAGCTTCCCACAATGATACAAGAGTTGGTCCTTAATATGATAATCCAATTCTTCTACTCGTTTGCCTTGACTTAAAGTTGCATATACATCTTTAAAATCTATATCTTGAGCATATTGTTCAATGTAGCTCTCATGCAATACTGAATTATGCTTAAGTATTGTAGATGCATTTATAATTGGTCTAGATAACATATCTGCAACTTTATTGTGTATGCCCTTTTTATATCTAGTGACTAAATGAAAGTGTTGTAGAAAACCCATCCATTTATAGTGTCTTGATTGCTGCAACTTAGTTTGGGAGTGTAGATATTGAAGTGGTTGATAATCAGTATGTATAACTGTCTCTTTTCCCATTAAGTAATGTTTCCACTTTTTCACACTCTGTACTAATGCATACAATTCTTTATCGTATGTGGGATAGTTAACTACTGCAGAATTAAATGTCTCAGAATGATAACATATGGGTTTACCGTGTTGTATCAACACTGCTCCCATGGCATAGTCACTGGCATCCGTTTGGATCTCAAATGGTCTTTGAAGATTGGGCAGTGCTAGTACTGGTGTTGTACTAATCTTTTCTTTCAAGGTGTCGAAGGCTTTCTGCTGTTTGCCTCCCCATTGAAACACCTTGTTCAATCCTGTTAAAGCATGTAAGGGAGCTGCAATTAAGGAAAAGTTAGAAATGAACTTTCTCCAATATTGTGCTGCTCCCAAGAAGCTTCTAACTTCTGTAGCAGATTTGGGTTTGGGCCAGTTTACAATGACTGCAACCTTAGAGGGATCTATCTTCAATCCACCACCCCTACTATATGTCCCAAATAATTCAAAGATGTTTTGCCAAATTCACATTTTGAGAGTTTAACATAAAGTTTTTCTCTTTTCAAAACATCTAGTGTCTACTTAACATCCTTTAAATGTTCTTCCCACGTTTTGCTAAATATAAGAATGTCATCCAGATATACAATAACAAAATCATCAAGAAAAGGTCTGAGTACATCATTCATTACTCTCATGAAAGTAGCAGGAGAATTAGTTAAGCCAAAAGGCAAAACCAGCCACATACAATCCCTACTTTGTTTTGAAAGCATCTTCCATGCATCTTGTTCTGCAACTCTGACCTGATGATAGCCACTATGCAAGTCTAATTTGGAAAAATAAACAACTTCTTTTAATTGATCTAATAGATCATCTATGTGAGGAAGGGGATAACGATTTTTTATCGTTATCTTATTCAGTGCTCAGTAACCAATGCACATTCTCCACGAGCCATCTTTCTTTTTCACCAAAACGATTGGAGACCCACATGGTGATGTGCTAGGTCTGATGAATCCCTTCTCGAGCAGCTCCTGTAACTGCTTCTTGATTTCTGTATTCTCTAAAGTGTACAACTTGTACATTCCGATGTTAGGCAATGGAGCATCTTGCTGCAAATTAATATCATGCACTATTTCCTTTTTGGGTGGCAGACCTTTAGGTTCTTGAAACAATACATCAGATTCTGAAACATCTTTTTCTAAATCAGCTTGCTATTTAGCATCACAACCCTCAAATACATTGGTTTTATCAGGTTTCTTTTCCTTTACAACCATCAGTAAAAATTGTTTGCATGAATTTACAATTCGTTTCATCTGCCCTGAGTTTATGAGAGTATGATTATTCTTGAGCTTATGAGCTCTTACAATATATTCGATTCCATCTTTATCGAGTAGATACTTGTTCTCAGCTCTATAGAAAATAGCTTTTCTATCATATAAGTAGGGACTCCTAAAACAATTCCACATATATCCAAAGGAACTATATCTAACTCAACCTCATCTACAAATGCTGACCCAAAAGAAAACTTAAGTTTACATTGTCTAGTCACTTGTAATTGTGCTTTATCACATAACCATCCTAGTGGGTATGGTTTCTTGTGAGGTGTAGTCAGTAATCTCAACTTCTTTACAATTGCTTCAGAAATTAAATTTACTTGTGAGCCACTATAAAACAAAGTATCAATCTTTTAATGCTTGGTAATAACTTGAATATGGAAAAGCTCATGTATTTTTCTCTCATTTTCTTCATTATTAGTAAATTGTGCAGAATTACTAGTTGATGATTCATAATTTTTACCTTTTATACTTGTGGCTGCAATGGTTGTTTCATCTCCTAAGTCTGACCCCGAATCTTTTTGAATAGTTGCAGCAGTCTTCTTCTTCTTGGCCTCGAACTTCTTATGTCTTAGCTCCAGATGCAGAATCCAACAGTGCTTATCATCATTCCCATCCTTCTTACAGTGAGTGCATGAAGAATTGCTTTTCTGTACAATGTTGGCCTTCCTCTCTTTCCATTTCTGTTTTTTTTCTCCTTATTCTTGCTTGCAATGGGTTTGGATGATCCCCCAACTTCTAGGTTCCCATTCTTTCCTCTAGCTTCTAGATGCGTAGCTTGAACAGATACCTCATCTATACAAGTGGGATTAAACATGAGGATAGTGTGCCTCATGTAGCTGCGTAGACCACCTATGTACTTCAACAGAGTCTCATGTGAGTCTAATGAAATTCCTAGAATCAAAGCTCTTTTCCTAAATTCTTGGGTGTAACCTTGTACACTTTTCCCTTTCAATTGGCAAAGAGTTTGCCAGCTTATCATGGCTTGCTGCATGTAAGCTAGTGGATAGAACTTCTTTTTTATTGCAGAAACAAATTCACTCCAGATAGAAAGAATCTTACCATATTTATTCATGTCAGCTTGTGTCCTGCCTTGCCACCATACCAAGGCAGTGCCTCCAAGGCGTAGGCTGGCCAACTGAGTCTTACTCTTGTCTGAGTCGATTCTCTACACTCTGCAATAAACATCAATCTATCTGATCCAATTATCCAGCTTCTCTGCATTCAACTCTCCATCATATATTGGTAAATCAAATTTAACATCTAATTTAATCAAATATGTCTTCTTTTTATTTTCAGGGCTATTAGGAGGTGTGAGAAAGTTTTCTTCTTTCCCTTTTCCTTTTGAGTGGTCATGGAGGAGAGACTCTTCTTCTCCTTTATCTTTGGAGTGTGATGAATCTTCATCTTTACCTTTCTTAAACTCCCTATAAATTTCCTCTACCATGGACCTCATGGCCAGGAAACTATCTATAAATTGGGGGTCTGGTCCCAAGGGAATTTCTTCTGACATTCTCTTCTTGGAATAGACTCTTCCAATTTCTGGGTTAGTTTCAACCAACTCTCCTTCTCCTAATTTAAGCTTTGATCTAGTTAGCATTCAACAACAAAAATCTAGCACAAGCTTGTCTAACCTTAACAACCTAGAGCTCTGATATTTCTTGATCTGAAATCACCCATAAATGACCTCAGAGAATTAATGAAGGTATTACAGACTCACGTGCTAGGGTGTGCCTATGTTATTTTATGCAATGGATCGATAAGATTGCGAAATACATAGACATTGAAACAGTAAGAGGGCATAGTAAGAAAACACATAAAACACAACAAGCTTAATAAGGAGTTCACCCAATCCTCTTGGGCTACGTCTCTTGGTCCAACCTTCAGTGGTGGCCTTTCTATTGTGTCTTAAAAGCAGAGTTTTTACAATAATGAGCTCAATTTGAGTCTCACTTAACAGATGATGATTAGTAGGATTGTACTTGGATTCCCCAAGTCTCTAGAGTACATAGACTCCCCTTACTGAATCTCGACCTCAACTGGTCTCAGTGGTATGAGTCCAATTTGGCACTTAATACCTGACAGGTATACACAGAAGAGTTGCTTGAACCTCTCAAGCCTTCTCTGGAGTTCACAGACTCTTGGACTCTCTCTGTCTCTGTCTACTCGATGCTGCCTTTTCTCTGCCGGTCAGCTCAACTTCTCTGTTCTCTACAATTGTGCTTCTTTCTCTTTCTGCCTCCTCCGTCTTTCTCTCTCTATCTGTTCGTGGCTTAAATCCAATCCGCTCCCTGATTATTTATTTCCGCTTACTGGCTCTCTGGATCTCTTGCCTCTGTCTGCTTGAATTCCCCTGCTTTGTGTCATCATCACCATGTAACGCTTCACAGAGAGGTGGCCACCTGTTTCCTCACAAACTAAGTGTCAGTTCTCTTTGAACGGTCGTTATTTCTGTTGCTCCAAGATTTCCAGCAAAACTAATTCCTCTGCCAACTCATCGGTCATGCTGGACTTCAAATCTTATATGACTCAGCCTATATCCCCGTCGAATCTAGTCATCCATCGGATCATTTCTCCGCCATTGATCTGGAGCCTCTAGATCCTACGGTCTCCGTCCATATCGGGCGGATACGTCTATATCAAGTGGGTAAGTAGCATGACCTTTACCCCTCCATTGTGAGCGGTTTTCTCTCTCATCCACTGGACACGTGTCACCTAGTGTATGGCATCGGGTGGGACTTAGTCGAACCCGCTTACCACTTGAAGCCCTTTCGATATCTAGTCGGTTTTAGCGTGGGACCCGCCTTCTGACGGAATTGGTGATTTCTGTGCGGTTTTATGCTTTCTTCGCGACCGAGCACTTGGGGGCTTTCCTTCACTGAGGGGGATGCCCTGCGATACGCAATTAGCGCTTCAGTGCTAATCGCGTATTAGAAACCACCTCTGTTTTTGGATTTGACCTCCCATTTGTCAATTTGTGCCAGCGTGTGGTCACCATGGGCCAACGGTCCACGCGTTTTGACCGAAGGTCCTCGTTGTTCCGTGCTGACCACAAATTTCCATTGTTTAGAGGTTATTTCTGACAAGCTCAATATCCATAAGACTTTGAAGCTTGACATAATTTGAAATAGTCTTGAAAACTTAGAGAATGTTTAAGGATCCCATTTGGATCAATGAAGTATCTCATTCTCTTCAATACATGTGAATACAAGCATATACCATAACCATCATAAGTGTAGTTTTAAAATAAATTTTGATACATGTGTGAATAGGATGTCTGACTCAATAGAACTTCTTATAACTATGTAGAAGTAAAAAGATGCACAATTAAAAAGACATTTCACTTGTTCCAATAGTGGAACATGGAAGCCACAACTTGCTTCTCAAAAGAACAATCTCTCTATCCTATGCTAACAATAGAAGCCAAGGAAAAAAGTCCCCTTCTTTGAGCTATGAGGGTCTCTTTATAATAAGGAAATGACTTTTCACCTTCCATGTGACTCTTGAGATCCCTCATGACTCTTTGGCTCCTATCTAACCTTTGGAATTCTGGACAACTTTTCAACTTCTACATGAATTTTCATTTTATCTCTCTTTTATTTTGCAATTACAAAATTTAGGCCCTTCTACAAAATTGAGCTAAAATGCACAAAAAACAAAAGAAAAAATATTTATGTTAAAATCTGAGGAAATTGTAATTCAAGTATTATGACATGAATTTCCTTTGTGACATACTGGTACCAAGATTTGTGTTAGAAAATTATGTATTACGGAGCAATGGAACACATAAAATATTGCAGAAATATAAACACAAAAAAACACATGAAACAAGAGAGACACCGATATACGTGGTTCACCCAGTTTGGGCTACGTCCACCCCGAACAACCAGTCCTTCCTTTCTATTATCCAGGAAAATGAAGAGGGACAACCTACAGCAGATCCGCTGTAATATCCTCTGTTTTCTCTCACAGTCTCACTTCTCTTCTTCTCGCTCAGAGAATACACATCTATTACACAGCCTCAAATACAATGCCCTCATACAAGGAGAGGGGCTGCCTTCTAGGGCAAAACCCCTAAACTAAACATAAGTTCTACCGTTAGATCATCTGCCTAATGAATGGCCCAGATTAACTAGAAATTACTATACTTTTATAAGGCAATTTTACATCTGTTTTTAGCTTCGGGGACACTACCCTCGAAACCCCCGCCGGGGGACCGCTGGCCCGCGGACCCCCCAGCCGGGGGGGGGATCAGCCCCCCCGAACCCCCGCGGGGGGGACAATTCCCCCCCACACCCCCCCATGTGGAGGGGTGTACAAACTTCCTGGGGTATACATCTGGCTGAAACAAATACCTCTAAACAATCATGCTCCATACTCAACAATCTCCCACTTGGAGAATGATTGCAGCAACTTCACCGCTGCTTTATTTGCTGGACAATGACTCCTCTTTGGACCTGGCTGTTTCTCATCTTCATCGTCATCCTTGAAGACCAATTTAAACTGAGCATATTCTCAGTTTCTCCCTGGTTACAACTTTTGTTAGAATATCTGCAGGATTCTAGCTAGTGTGTATCTTTTCCAGCTTCAACTCTCCATCTTCCAACACTGATCGTATGAAATGGTACTTGAGCTGTATGTGTTTAGTCCTGGAATGAAATGATGAGTTCTTTGCAAGATGAATGGCACTTTGGCTATCACTGTATAACTTGCCCATATCATGCTCCTTACCTAATTCACCCATAAACCTTTGTAACCAAATCATTTCTTTACTAGCCTCTGTAGCAGCAACATACTCTGCTTCTGTTGTTGAAAGTGCAACAACACTTTGGATTTTTGAAACCCAACTGACAGCTATTCTACCAACAGTAAATACATATCCTGTAGTGCTCCTCTTGTTATCTCTGTCACCTGCCATATCTGCGTCAACATATCCCTGTAGAGAAATGTTTGAACCACCAAAGCATAATGCTTGATTTGTGGTAACTTTCAAATATCTGAGAATCCATTTCACTGCCATCCAATGTTCCTTTCCTGGATTTTTCATGTACCTGCTTACAACTCCCACTGCATGTGCAATATTAGGCCTTGTGCAGACCACTGCATACATTAAGCTTCCAACTACTGATGCATATGGAACTTTAGACATATAATCCATGTCTTCTTGGGTCTTTGGGCACATTTCCTTACTAAGTTTGAAATGGCTAGCAAAAGGTGTACTAACTGGTTTTGCATTGTGCATATTAAATCTTTTCAACACCTTTTGTATGTACTCATTCTGAGACAATGTTAATTTACGATTTGTCCTATCTCTAGTTATTCTCATGCCAAGGATTTGTTTTGCAGCTCCCAAATCCTTCATTGCAAATGAATTTGCCAATTTTCTTTTGAGCACATTTATTTCCTGCATGTTAGACCCTGCAACAACCATGTCATCTACATACAATAACAATATAATATAGCTGCCATCATTTTGCTTTTTCAGATAAACACAATGATCACAGTGACATCTAGTATAACCTTGTTCAGACATAAACTTGTTAAATTTTAGATACCACTGCCTTGGAGCCTGTTTTAAGCCATTCAAGCTCTTCTTCAACCTGCACACTAGTTTCTCCTTCCCTTTCACTTCATATCCTTGTGGCTGCTGCATATATATCTCTTCCTCCAAATCCCCATGGAGAAAGGCTGTCTTTACATCTAACTGCTCAAGATGCAAATCTTCAACTGCTACTAGACTTAAAATAGTTCTGATTGAAGTCATTTTAACAATAGGAGAAAATATTTCATCAAAATCAATACCTTTCTTCTGTGCAAACCCCTTCACCACAAGTCTAGCTTCGCACCTCTGTTTCCCTCCATCTTCTTCTTTCAGCCTGTAAACCCATTTATTCTTTAATGTAGTTTTTCTTGCAGGTAACCTGACTAAGTCCCAAGTCTGGTTATGCATTAAGGAGTCCATCTCTTCTTCCATGGCTACCTCCCACTTCTTCCTGCTTTCAACCTGCATTGCTTCTTCATAACATTTGGGTTCACCAGAATCAGTCAACAATATAATGAAGGAGAGTATCGTTCAGGGGGTCTACATATCCTGGTAGATCTTCTAACACCACTTTCAGGTGTTTGGGTGCCTGTTGCTGTTGTGGTGGTTGTTGTTGTTGTGGTTTTTTATTATTATTACTTTCAGGCACATTTACTTTTTCAGTGATTTCATCAAGAACTGTGTATTCCTTGTTTTCTTTTTCCTGTTTCTTTTCCTGCAACTGATTCTTATACAAGACCTTTTCATTGAATATTACATCTCTGCTCCTAATGTTTTTGTGATTTTCATAATCATATAAGCGATAACCAAAATCATTAACACCATATCCAATAAAGGTACATTTCTTTGAATTTGCCTCAAGTTTTGTTCTATTTTCTTTATCAATATGGACAAAGGCCTCACAACCAAAAGGCTTTAAAAAGGAGTAGTTTACCTTTTTACCTGTCCATGCTGCCTCTGGAACACCACCATCCAAGGAACTTGCAGGCCCTCTGTTTATTAGATAAACAACAGTATCTATAGCATCTGCCCAAAAATGTAAAGGCAATCCTGCATGCAATCTCATGCACCTTGCACGCTCCATGATTGTTTTGTTCATCCTTTCTGACACACCATTTTCTTGTGGTGTTCTTGGAACTGTCTTCTCTTTGTGAATTCCATGATATGAACAGTACCTATCAAACTCTTTGCTGCAATATTCACCTCCATTTTCTGATCTAAGACACTTCAATTTCTTTCCTGTCTTAATCTCAACCAAAGCTTTCCATTTCTTGAAAGTATCAAATATATTAGATTTATTCTTAATACAATAAATCCAAGTTTTTCTAATTGCATCATCAATAAAAGTAACATAATAACAAGAGTCACCGAAAGATGATACCTGAGCAAGTCCCCATACATCTGTATGCACAAGCTCTAATTTTTCGCTCTTCTTTTCTTTCCCAACTCTGAGAAATCTGACTCTCTTCTATTTTCCATAAATGCAATTCTCACAGAAGTCCAAATCAACATTCTTCAAACCCGGCAACAAATTCCTTGAGTGAAGAATCTTCATCCCCTTTTCACTCATGTGTCTGAGCCTATGATGCCATAATGCATCTGCTCCTTTGGAAGTTAAAGCATTAACAGAGTTAGAAATACCATTGCATAAATACAATGTACCAACCTTTTCACCTTTTGCTATTACCAGGGCTCCTTTGGTGACCTTCCAAGCTTTATCTGTGAAAGTTGTCACACAACCTTCACCGCCTAACTGCCCTGTTGAAATCAGATTTTTCTTTAGATCTGGAACATGCCTTACCTCCTTTAGTAGCCATTGGTTTCCATTCTGTTGCTTTACAAGAAACTTACCCATTCCAACAATTTTATAGGGCTTATCATCACCCAAACGAACTTGTCCAAAATCTCCTTGAGCATAGTCATGAAAGTATTTCTTATCAGGTGTGGCATGGAATGAGGCCCCTGAATCTACCACCCAGGAATTAGTAATATTTTCAAAAGAAAGAATCAAAGCATCTTGTAACACCTCACCTGTCACATTTGCTTCATGATTGTTTTCTTGCTGTGCACTCCTTCTTTCCCTTTCGAGATCTACAGCCTTTCTTTAGGTGTCATTTCTTTCTGCATTTCCAGCACACTATCCCCGATCTGGACTTAGATCTGCCTTTCCTTGATTTACTGCGATATCCTGAGCTCTGCGATATCGACGCTGCGAGGCACAACCGTACTATTTCGAGTGCCTTTCTATCGAGAAGGTTACATTCTTCATCTGTCATACCCATCGGCATCTTTGTTTTTCCGCCCAATTGTAGGTATAGATCTTTCTGATACAGATAATCTTCCATCTGCATCTTCCATAGTGAGAAGTTTTGGCCATTAAATTTCTTGACCCTAAACTTATCATCTTCCGCCATTGCTCCCACTCGAACAAGGAACCCTTCTTTCCTGCGAGTGTATCAACCAAATAGACCTTCGACTCTGATACCAGTTGTTAGAAAATTATGTATTACAGAGCAATGGAACACATAAAATATTGCAGAAATATAAACACAAAAAAACACATAAAACAAGAGAGACAAAGATATACGTGGTTCACATAGTTTGGGCTACATCCACCCCGAATAGCCAGTCCTTCCTTTCTATTAGAAAAATGAAGAGACACAACCTACAACAGATCCGCTGTAATATCCTCTGTTTTCTCTCACAGTCTCACCTCTCTGCTTCTCGCTCGGAGAATACACATCTATTACATAGCCTCAAATACAATGCCCTCATACAAGGAGAGGGGTTTCCTTCTAGGGAAAAAAACCCTAAACTAAACATAAGTTCTACCGTCAGATCATCCGCCTAATGAATGGCCCAGATTGACTAGAAATTACTATACTTTTATAAGGCAATTTTACATCTGTTTTTAGCTTCAGGGGCACTGCCCCCGAAACCCCCGCCGGGGGACCGCTGGCCCTCGGACCCCCCAGCCAGGTGGGGATCGGCCCCCTCGAACCCTCACGGGGGGGACAAGTCCCCCTTGCACCCCCCTACGTGGAGGGGTGTACAAAATTCCTGGGGTATACATCCGGCTGAAACAAAGACCTCTAAACAATCATGCTCCATACTCAACAATTTACACTTTGCTGCTATATTTTTGAATTTTAGTGGTAGCTCTTTCTTGTACCTCATCCTCTCATCCATATCATTTGGTAATATCATTCTAGAGCCCACTTGCATATTGTTCCACAACATATTCAATTTCATGTGCAATTTAATTGGTTCAACAACATATTGAAAAAATATCTCCTTGGTTACCTCCAAGTCATCTTAGGTAGCCACATGTCTTATGATGTCTAAAACTCCTTGAGCTTATGTTTGATGTCATCTCTATGCTCCACTTCTCCATGTGTACCTACCGATTTTATTTTGTGCATTTGAACCAAAGCTTCCAATCCATAATGCAATTTCAAGTAGGCAGACATATTGTTGGCTATATGGTTGTTGAGCTAACCATAGGCTTTGATATGTATCTTTATCTCTACTCTATCCATTTCAGCATTGACCCTTCCTTTTCTAGCCAACTTTGTTGGTGAATTTAGATATTTGGCGCTCCATTCCTAAATCATATCTACAACCATGTGAGCCAATGTTGCGATAATTAGTTCTCTTGTAATTCCTTTTGGATTTCATACAAAGGTGCCATTTTCTTGTGCAATATGATAATCTCTTCATATTTGTTTTTCTATGTCGTCCAATTGCTTAAGCTCTTCAAGTATCGTGGACAGTAGATCTTATGTGTTGGATCCTATGGAACACACCCTCTGGTTCTCAAAATAATCCTCAATCTGTTCCTTTGCATCAACCAATTCTTTCTTCCATTGTTCATTCTTGTGAGTAAGCTAATCAATGTTATTTTTTAGTGGTTATAAAAAAGGCTGCACCAATTGAAGCAATTTCCTTTGGATTGGTATTTGTGTTCAAAACACTTACACTTTCCTTATTGATTGAGATTGATCGATTTGGATCATTCGGAAAGTAATTCCTCATTTCTTGAATGATTTTATCTTTAAACTGATCAAATGTGATGTTAGATATGTCCAAAATTTTGTCTTCACCTGGAGGTGGAATCCCCATTTTGGTAGGAGGAAGATGTCCACATGTTAGAGGAGTTAGAGGCTTAATTTGCAAAGCACCTGCAATTCACTCAGTTGTTGTTTGATTCTCTTCTTCTTGCTCATTCGATCTCTTCGGTTACAAGTTCTTCCAATTTATTCACCATTTCCTTTTCTTCCTATTTCTTCCTCTTCTCCTCCTCAAGATGTAGTATTATTTGTTCTTCTTCCTCCTTCTACTTCTTGAGGGCCTCCTCTTTCTATTTATTCAGATCTTGCTCCTCTTTCCTTTTCCTCTATTCTTATTTTCTTTTTTGCATGGCCTATTTTTTAATCTTTTCTTTCTCTTCTTTCTATCTTTCCTCTTCCTCCAATTTTTTTTTTCTTTTTTGATTCTTCATGCTCTTTTCTTTTCTTCTCCTCTTCAACTTCCCATTTAGTGTTTTTATCTACCTTGAAATTTTTACTTCTTTCTTTCGCAGCCTCTCGCTTGTGCTTTCTTTTTAGCTCAACATTGTTCTAGATGTTCATCTCTTCTTGGTATCCTCTCATTCGTTCTTCTAGAAATTTTTCTTGGTTTGAAGGGCTTGCTTCTTTGTCTATTTTGAATTCTCTAGAGGCATTATTGTCTAGTCAATTTAATGTCTTAAATTGCTCTACATAAATTATCAATCCGGGTATCGTAAACTGATGAAGTGTGGTGCACTATATGTGCTTAGTTAACCTTTCTCTTACTTCGTTGTTTTATAGTTTATGTTGTTTTTGGGGTTTTGTTCTTGTTGGTTTTCTAAAGTGTTTAATGCAAATGGAAATCCTATTCTAAGGTCTTAAGAATAATTTTAAAGGACAAGTATGGATAAAGATTTCAAGACAAGGCCTATGTCCCTAATGGTAACTTCCAAAACTTATCACTTTAAAAGAACTTAAAACATGTTATTGATGGAGTTAGTATTTAAACAAAAGTGTAAATATACAACTAGTTCAATCAAAATAAAATGCAATAACCAAACAATGAGCTAATGACTATGAGACCCAGTATCCTTGCTGCTTCAGCAAAAGGACAAGATGATTCTATCATGTCATTAGTTCAATCAAAATAAAATGGAATAACCAAACAATGAGCTAGTGACTATGAGACCCAGTATCCTTGCTGCTTCAGCAAAATGACAAGATGATTCTATCATGTCATTAGTCATTAAAAGGCTATGTGCATCACTAATCTACAATCAACTTGAAAGGAATTTATGTACAGCTAATATACGTAAGCACAACAAAATTAAATGCAAAATTAAATGAAAATTATACAAGGCAGGGGCCCTCTGCCACCTATGAAATCAAAGCAAAATTGAACACACTTGCATGAATTAAAATTGCATGAATGAAAAATCTAATCTATCAAACTTGAAAGCAATCAAATCAAATCAAAGCAATATTTACAAATGAAATCTACTCTACCTTACATTCTACAAAGCAATATTTACAAAATGAAATCTACTCTACCTTACATCCTAATATGCTCCATGACATCTACTTCACATCTCCTTCCATGTTGAGAACATCAAAGCTTTATTCAATTTCTTCAAAAGTACAAAGTACAACAAAGTCCTCCAAAGCTTTCAAAAGCCATCAAGGAAGAACTACAAACTTAAGAACTAGGGACTAACAAGCTAAAAAAGGACTAACAAATGAAGGATAGAGATCTCCTATTTATACAAAAAGATGAGAGCCATCTCATTAATGAGAATCCATGAATCTCTCCCTCTACCTCTAGAGTTCTAATCAAAATAGGAACTGATAAGACACATGTCTTCTTAGAGTTACAATACAATTAGGAGATGTGACACATATCCTCATGATCCCATGATTCTTTCCACTCAAATTCGAATTTGGCCTTGGGGTGCCACATAAGGGTCTTCTAGAAGCCTCCTTTCAACCTACACATGTCAACAATCTCAACCCATTTGTTAGGTATAAGCATATGCACATTATTTTCTAATGTTTAACCACAAATTCACTTAAAAGGCTTAGAATTAATAAAGATTGGAAAAACATAAAGGTGGCCCAATGATAATGTAAGTGGGATGAATGTGGTGACATAGTAGTGAAATGGAGGTGATATAATGGACATAATAGTGAAAGTGTAATGGAAATGAATGACATTTTCAAGACTCAACATACCCCCCAACTGAAGCTATTGCATGTCCTTATGCAATATATATTACATTAACTCTTTTGATCCTTGAGCTTTGGCTTAACTTTGCATGATATCATTTGATAACTTCATATTTCTGCAAAGTGTTTCACTTGAATTGCAACATGGTTGGTTCTTGTGTTACAACCATTTTTTTTTTGTTGCCTTCTATTTTGATCTTTGAACTTTGCATAATGATATTTTGATTATTGTTGCAAAGTATATCTTTATTGGATTGCATGATGGTTGGTTCTTGTGTGACAACCATGATTTTGTTTGTATCCAATTTATCCTTTAAGCACTTTTTCAAAAGCCATTGTATGCTCATAATAGCAATGTAATAATTAATATATGTTGGAAGTATGTGAGCTCCTGAATATGATATGGACATGGCAAGATATGAATATGAATGTATTCCCCCCCCCAACTGATGATATTGGCAATTTTATGAAATGAGGAAGAGAAATGTTTTTCCAACAATTATCATTCTAGCTTTTTATGGAATTCTATGGTCAAAAGTTAGAAAATGACGTACCTTCACTTACCCTTTGGAATGGATGAGTTGTATGTGTGGTGGCTGAAAAATTCTGATCATATTCTTCTTCAAGTGGCTGAACAAGAGGAGTCATGGATAGAGAGATAAGATGACTTTTATTGCTTCTACTAAAACTTGCTGAATCTGCTCCAAAATTCTGAAAAGAATAGTTTTCATGTCTTCAAAACTCATTGGCACAATTCCTACTATGGGAAAAGATGTTATAATGTCGAACATCTACTTCACATCTCCTTCCATGTTGAGAACATCAAAGCTTTATTCAATTTCTTCAAAAGTACAAAGTACAACAAAGTCCTCCAAAGCTTTCAAAAGCCATCAAGGAAGAACTACAAACTTAAGAACTAGGGACTAAGAAGCTAAAAAAGGACTAACAAATGAAGGAGAGAGATCTCCTATTTATACAAAAAGATGAGAGCCATCTCATTAATGAGAATCCATGAATCTCTCCCTCTACCTCTAGAGTCCTAATCAAAATAGGAACTGATAAGACACATGTCTTCTTAGAGTTACAATACAATTAGGAGATGTGACACATATCCTCATGATCCCATGATTCTTTCCACTCAAATTCGAATTTGGCCTTGGGGTGCCACATAAGGGTCTTCTAGAAGCCTCCTTTCAACCTACACATGTCAACAATCTCAACCCATTTGTTAGGTATAAGCATATGCACATTATTTTCTAATGTTTAACCACAAATTCACTTAAAAGGCTTAGAATTAATAAAGATTGGAAAAACATAAAGGTGGCCCAATGATAATGTAAGTGGGATGAATGTGGTGACATAGTAGTGAAATGGAGGTGATATAATGGACATAATAGTGAAAGTGTAATGGAAATGAATAACATTTTCAAGACTCAACAATTATAATGGTTTTTTATTCCATCCTTTTCCTTCCATGGGTTTGAGGTGTATGGTTTGGTGTGTCTCAACTTTGAACAATGTTGTGTGCATATATATCAAGGATCATACCTGTGATAATCCATCTCCCCGAACTTGAGATGATCTAGTTCTATAGTCCCTGCCTCCGTTGCCTTCAAGATCTTGAGGATATATGATCCTATTTGTAGAGGGACAGGCCATGGAGAATTCTTATTTTTTTTCAAAGATCTAGACAGTCCTATGTAAATATGGTATCCAACCTATGACATAACCACCTTATTTGTGACAAATAATGGAAAAATTTGTGGAATTTTATATGCTCCATATACTCCTATGAATGTTCCTTGAGGTGACACAAACCAATCTGCAATATCTACTATGGATTCCTTGGCCTTGTCTTTCATGCAGGGTGCCTCTATGCCAAATATCATATGCTAAAGTATTGAGATGAAATTATCATCTATCCTTGTGTACAACCCCATATAACTCATATCCCTCAATATATTGCAATGAATATGGATAGGAGGTGTTGTTTGAGCATTAGTCCACTTCTTATCCAAACTTGGGAATTCATTTTCAGCACATATTCCATCTAGCAAATAGGATGACATGTAAAAATCCAGTTGCTCACCTTGTGTCATATTTGTTTACTTATCAATACACTTTTGTAATTGTTGAGCTATGAGGTCAAACCAATTGAAAATGGTGCCTTAGTAGCACATGGGTGTACCATATAGGCCTATATTTCCTCAAAAAATTATGTGTTCTTATGTCCATATATCCTACAACACATGGCCATTAGATATTTGTACACTTTCTTCAATGAGTTGGTTCTATAAATACCATATAGCTTATGGAAAAATTTTCTCAGCTCTTGCCACCAAGTTTTAAAAATATCTTTCATGGATTCCCCCAAACCAACATAGAATCTCGTATTGAGATATTCTTTAGACTTTGGAAGCTTATAATACTTATGAAGATGATGAGCTTGATATGTGGCAAGCTCTTTTCCATTTTCCCTACTAACAATCATGCTATGAGAATCAAAGTTATAGAATATCCACCTTATGCTCTCTGCATAAGGTAGCATTGGATAATGGAAAGTAATTATATGGAATTTGGACCTCTTAACATTAACGTATACCTCTCTTTCTTCTAGATCCTCAAGGATTTCTTCTTGGCAATTTTTTTTTTCCAAGTTAGGGTAATAGATATGTCTATGAAGCATGTTATATCTGTCAAGACTAGTACTTTAGGTTTTGGACTATCCACAACACCTTCAATACTACTTTCCATTGTCTCTCTTACCAGTCCTTTCCTTGTAACCAAAGGCATGTTGTCGGTAGAGGATGATACACTGATATGCTATAGACATGTGGTAACTGGAAATTAAAAATTATTCAGGGAAAAATGTACAAGGCCAGTCCCCAAAAATCCCTACTCTAACTTTGTTGTATATATGTAAATTTTACCATGGAAAAATAGTGCGTTGGGGTTGGGCACAAGTGCATAGTCTAGGGAAAACATAGAAAGGATTGGGGATTGGTTGTGGGTAGTGCGATAACACAAGAATTTAGAATTAACATGGCATGGGAACAAAAACTAGAGGCAAAGTTTGGTGTGTTTGTCGACTACAAGCGTGCAATGTGCTAGAAAAGTGAAAGCATAAGTATTGGGTAAAAAGGTAGTTTCCAGGCTCATGGGTTAGGAATCTTGGAGGCTAGAAGTGCACATTGTGCTAATAGAGGATTATATCACGTGTTTAGTGTTGGTGCGGGTTCCAAGCATAAGGGTTAGGGGCTAGGTATGTGTTATGTGCGTGCCCAACTAACGAAATATAAACTTTAAATAGTATCATTTTTGGGACTCTCAGAACTAAGGCCATATCATTGGATCATGTTGACAGTGTTGGACCCACCAACATTAAGGGGATTTCCCCGAAATGAAGCCCCAAATAGACCTCACACTGTTTTGAGTAGGAGTCCCAACAGTGGGTGGTAATCTTATGCCTTGACTGGGAAAATGTGCAAAGTGAATTATGATAACTTTGGGTGAGAGCAAGTGTGTGACCCTGCAAAGAGTTAAGTGAGATGCACGAAGGTTCCAACACACGCAGGGAGAAGGAAGTGTGCCCCTTGGAAGCTTGTAATAGTATACAACTTGAAAGGAACACATAAGCATAATGACATCACAAACTAAGATGCATAATAGTCCACAAGTTAAAGTGATGAATTAATACAACAACACGCATTCAACAAGATTCATACAAATGAAAACAAAATAGATCATAAGAATAAACGTAAGTTAAATAACATACATTGAAAATAAAACAAGAATAGTCCTACTATATTCACATCATATGCATGAAAGCATGCTGGCTCTGATTTGATTATTATAAGTGAAACTTCAATTCATACATACACCATTAATGACCACTAGCCCCAATAGTGGAACATTAAAGTCAAAGAACAACTGCTCATCCAAAGAAGTATAATCGCTCTACACTACGGAGAAGCCAAGGCTCTCCACAATACTCCCAAGATCTTTCTAAGCCTAAGCCTAGCCAAAATCTTGGCTCCCAAAAGTGCCTTATATGAGTTATTAGGTTCTATTTATAACAAGAGGGGGTGACTCTTCAACTCCCCTTTGTGACCTTTAGACTACCCTCATGACTCTTCACCTTCTTTACAAAATGACACATTACATTACATGATGACTCTTCATATTCCAATATTGAGGCTTAGACTTTCACTTACAACTTAATTATAAATAATATTACATTTTACACTTGTACCCATATGAGACAAAATAGCCTAGAGACAACTTGATGACCTAACAATACACAACATTATGATGCTTGAGTTTGGGAGAAGTTTATCTCAAAAACCTCCACTCGATGCTTCTCAGTCACATATTGGTGCCAAGATTGATACTGTGTGATGATGTCCCCAAACTATGTGATAGTGTCTAGTTGGAAGTGAAATCTAGCCTCCATGGCATCCAGGTACAATGTCTTAGAACTTATTTCAAGTTTGTTTTGAAGTATGAGCAACATTTTTCTGACTTGGACAGGACCACCGATGTAATTATGCATGTTCTATCTATTCAACTCCAAATCTTCCTTGGTGGCATTCTATCATAGCTGCTCCAAGTACTCTTTAATCTCCTACCAAATTTGGTTCTTGGGTTTGGCTTTGGTGAGTGAACCGACTGATGGGATCTGGTGTGTTTTGACAAGACATCCAAACTATTGAACAATCATACATATGAGCCTTGAATGATATCAATGAATGAGGTGAGATTCTTGTTGTTCTGAATTAAAATTTGAACTTTCACTTTCTTTAGCTCTGCATGTGGCTTCATTTTCTTTACTAAGTCAAGTAGTGCCTCTTTGTATCTGTAACACCCTCCTCCCACATCTACCTGTTAGCTCTGCTACATGTTGCTGATTTTCAAAGAATGGAAGTAAGCTCAGTCCTTGCTTTCCTACTAAGAAGAGGTCTGCACCAATTATCCTCCTCCTTCTCCTTCACCTCGCTTACTCCCTTTCACCCCTCTGCCTCTATTTTTCCCCATGCGATGTGATATAATCGCAATCACACATTAACCCCACTACCTCCTTTCTCCCCTTGTCTTCTGCCGCTGCGATATTGCGATGCGATCTGATCGCTATCGCATATTGCATCCATGTGTGTTTTAAGGCTCCGCCCTTTGTCTTCCGCCACTACGATATTGCGATGTGATTTGATCGCTATCGCAAATCACACCCATGTGTGTTAAGGCTCTACCCTTTGTCTTCCGCCGATGCAATATTGAGATGCGATCTGATCGCAATCGCACATCGCCTCTCCTGGAAATCAATCTCCGCCTTCCATCTGTTTAATCCAATGGCATTCGCTCCTCCCGCTTTTGCAAACCAACCGCGTGTTAGCTCGCGATCAAAGTGGTTTCATTCTACCCCGTTTGCCACGTGTTGCACGATGATTATGATCACTGGCCTTTGTACGTTTACCACCCATCTCCGAAAAGCGGTGCGAGCAATACTGCTTACCGCCCATTCCCGCCCGTTAAACTCCCCACATCTCTTCCGCTCGGTGACCGTTGGATCTACCCGCCCGCGATCCAACGGCCTGAGTCCACTTCGCTGCTGTATTTCCCGATACCTCCGCTGACCAAATCTTCCACCCGCCATAAAGTACGCCACCTTTGATTATTCTGTGCTCCCGAAGGATGAAGCGGTCATCTACCAGTACCAGGTGCATTTCCTCCTCAACAACTACATTTAAGAAATAGGATAGCCGAGAACGAGAAGGACGCACCTCGAGCAGATCAGAGCATTTATCAGTTATGGAGCTTCTTCCATATTACACTCCACCTGTTCAGGAAGGACAACAGAGCACCAGAGAACGTCAAATTCATTTACTGAAGCAGGCAGATTGTAGCAGAGACTCCATCAGAGAGTTAAAGCGGTTGGTGGTCCATTATGACCCCTTCCCGCATAGAACAACAGAATATCTTTGTAATCAAACTCTATATATACCCAGAAAATAGATGTAATCTGGGGGATGGGTTGATGAGTGTTATCTTGCTGTAAGGTTCAACTTCTGGAGACTGTAACTACTGTGATACCTGCAGCGTTTGATCTTCATTTTCAGCTAATACAAGCTTCTTTTGCCGTTAATTTCTCACTTTCCACTTCTTCTTCTTTGTTCTAGGATGTGCCTGTTATGCATTTATTCATGTGCTGTAGATGTTTAGCATTAGAGAGGCTGTCATCCCACCTCTGTGTTAGAATCTAGTATGTATCATTGAATTTCTATGTAGGTTTGTATTTGTTTAATGCCAGAGAGTTGTCATCCTGTCTGCGTGTTAAAAAATAGATTTGCAGACCTCTTTACTGGTTGCAGCCAACCATCATAGGGTCCTGTGCATCTGTTGGTGTGGTCAGTATTCTCCATCTTCACCTGTTCCTCAAACTATGAGTAATTGGTTGTTAAAAGCCTTGTAGTCTGGGGGTGTTCACCCATGTCTGGGGTTAAGCATAGTAAAAGTGGTTATCTGGCTTGAATATGCAGCATTTGTTTCATTCATCCACCATCTTCCAACATTTTTTGTTGAGTTTGTAATGTTCCCAAGCATCTCCGAGATACAACCTAGGAGAGTTTCTTGGGGTGATAAAATTAATTGGCGCCGTTGCCGGGGAGAGGAGATTGAAGCTCAGCTTCCCTGGGAGACGACACAGTTCCAAGCTTTGATGATAGACAAGGTTTGGACACAGTTCTGGTTGTAATCATCTATCTGGCGACTCCACTGGAGGAAGGCCAACCTTTGGCGACTCCACATTGTAGTCCTGGCTAAGTTTGTGAGGCGTACTCGAAGAAATTCTTAGAAATCACCCGCTGTTCCAGTGCCTGATCCTGAAAAGATTGTTAAGCGGAAGAAAACATCGTAGAAAGGAGCATCAGGATCAGGTAAGCCCGAGTTTTCTTGTGTATCTATGTAAGAGAAGGCTAAGGTTGAGAATATACAATTTGAAGATATACAGCCTAGTACTACTAGAGAAGAATCAGCTTCAAAGATTCACAAAGCTCCTTGTTCGTTCAGTTCCCCTTTGGATCTTAGTCCGATGAGAGCATATAGAGAGGGGACAAAGCATAAACCTTCTCTACCTGGTGAGATTAAATGCCCCAAACTCTTTGAGGTAGAGGATCAAATCAACCCCATTTTGCAGATTTTTGATGAACCCGCTGACAGGCAGGTTAATCAGGAGAAGGGGAAACAATTTTGATGGCCCAATAAATGGGCAGTTTTTGAAGATTTAGGTTGTTGAGGTCTTAAAGCCTCAATGTTGTTAATGTGTTATTTTTAATATAGACTTAATTAGACTCCATGCCCAATGGAATACTGGGGAAAATTTTTAAGCTGGTTTTGTATGAAGGCATTGGTCTGCAGTTCTTGAGACCTCATGGGGAGGATCTCATCCCCAGAAGGAGCCAGTGTTAGCTCTGCTACATGTTGCTGATTTTCAAAGAATGGAAGTAAGCTCGGTCCTTGGTTTCCTACTCAGAAGAGGTCTGCATCGGTTATCCTCCTCCTTCTCCTTCACCTCACTTACTCCCTTTCACCCCGCTGCCTCCGTTTTTCCCCTTGCGATGCGATCTGATCGCAATCACACATTAACCCCACTGCCTCCTTTCACCCCTTGTCTTCCGCCACTGCGATATTGCGATGCGATCTGATCGCTATCACATATCGCATCCATGTGTGTTTTAAGGCTCTGCCCTTTGTCTTCCACCGCTATGATATTGCGATGCGATCTCATCGCTATCGCAAATCGCACCCATGTGTGTTAAGGCTCCACCCTTTGTCTTCCGCTGATGTGATATTGCGATGCGATCTGATCGCAATCGCACATTGCCTTTCCTGCAAATCAATCTTTGCCTTCCATTTGTTTAATCCAACGGCATTCACTCCTCCCGCTTTCGCAAACCAACCGCGCATTAGCTCGCGATCAAAGTGGTTTCATTCCGCCCCGTCCACCATGCATTGCATGATGATTGTGATCACTGGCCTTTGTACATTTACCACCCATCTCCGAAAAGCGGTGCGAGCAATACTGCTTATCGCCCATCCCCGCCCATTAAAGTCCCCACATCTTTTCCGCCCGGTGACCGTTGGATCTACCCGCCCACGATCCAACGGCCTAAGTCCACTCTGTTGTTGTATTTCCCAATACCTCTGCTGACCAGATCTTCCACCTGCCATAAAGTACACCACCTATGATTATTCTGTGCTCCCGAAGGACGAAGCAGTCATCTACTAGTACCAGGTGCATTTCCTCCTCAACAACTGCATTTAAGAAACAGGATGGCCGAGAATGAGAAGGAAGCGTCTCGAGCAGATCAGAGCATTTATCAGTTATGGAGCTTCTTCCATACTACACTCCACCTGTTCCGAAAGGACAGCAGAGCACCAGAGAACGTCAAATTCATTTACTAAAGCAAGCAGATTGTAGCAGAGACTCCATCAGAGAGTTAAAGCGGTTGGTGGTCCATTATGACCCCTTCCCGCATAGAACAACAGAATATATTTGTAATCAAACTCTATATATACCCAGAAAAAAAATGTAATCTGGGGGATGCGTTGATGAGTGTTATCTTGCTGTAAGGTTCAACTTCTGGAGACTGTAACTACTGTGATACCTGCAGTGTTTGGTCTTCATTTTCAGCTAATACAAGCTTCTTTTGCTGTTAATTGCTCACTTTCCACTTCTTCTTCTTTGTTCCAGGTTGTGCCTATTATGCATTTATTCATGTGCTGTAGATGTTTAGCATTAGAGGGGTTGTCATCCCACCTCTGTGTTAGAATCTAGTATGTATCATTGAATTTGTATGTAGGTTTCTGTTTGTTTAATGCCAGAGAGCTGTCATCCTGTCTGTGTGTTAAAAAATAGATTTGCAGACCTCTTTACTGGTTGCAGCCGGCCATCACAGGGTCCTGTGCATCTGCTGGTGTGGTCAGTATTCTCCATCTTCACCTGTTCCTCAAACTGTGAGTAATTGGTGGTTAAAAGCCTTGTAGTCTGGGGGTGTTCACCCATGTCTGGGGTTAAGCATAGTAGAAGTGGTTATCTGGCTTGAATATGCAGCATTTGTTTCATTCATCCACCATCTTCCAACATTTTTTGTTGAGTTTGTAATGTTCTCGAGCATCTCCGAGATACAACCTAGGAGAGCTTCTTGGGGTGATAACACTACCCAAGCAACTAGCCAACTGGGGTACAAATGCGATGAGATGCCACTATGATAAGACTCAACCTCCTAGGTAAACTTAAGGAAATGGAGTCGACAAAACAAGACCTTACAGACCTCCCTTAGGTGCTTCAGGACCCCCAGGAGCTAATCCACCACTCCAGGTGCCCAACCCCTGAGTTAACCTAGAATTTCAATGAAATAAACCCAAAGTCTCTCCCACGGCAAGGCATGCATGTGACTTCAACCTTATAGTTTCTCCCACAATGTATGCAAGGGAGAGATTGCAGACTTTTTCAGCTAGTTTTGTGCTGTGATTTAAGCCACATTTTTCAAGGCTAGTCTCCAAACCAATACCTAGAACTTGATGAGACTTTCCAAGGAAATAAATGACACTAAGGAAAAGCCTCTAACACAAAACCTAATCAAGGGCCTGACCTAACCAAGCCTAACCATGACATACATTTTGTTAAAAACTTAGTAAATATGCAACCTACAGGTGTAAATAACAAATTTGAGCATAGGGGTCTCATACTTATCTGGGATTCACCATGAAGCATTGTTTCCTTATCAATTTAACTACCATTTTATCCTTTAGGTCATAGATACATTTTTCATTCATTTACAATTAAAAACATGATGAGATCCATATATAGTTGTTGTCATAAAACATATACATAACCAACATAAGAGGGACATAAATATCAATGAAATCACAACCATATACACCACATATAATCCATCATAATACTCATATAAATACTAGGATAAATAACCTTCCATTAATGATGCAAAATCTAAGCCCAGAATGGGACTTCCACGTTCCACCTAACCATATAATGGCTAAGCCAAATCTCTCTTCAACTATTCATCCCCGTGACATATTCCAAGCATGAATGTGGGATCTCATAGAACACATCAATAAAAAACCATCCAGGGCTTCTAGAGGCCATCCACCTCAAGCCATAAAATAATGATTCCACCTCATAGTGGGAGATCCCATAACCATCATTTGATTGGTATCCATCCAAGCCTTCCAGGGCTTCCAAAGCGTTTGTTCCAACCAAGGCTTCTAGGACTAGTAACTCAACCCACAACTGCCGCCAGGTTTCTAGAGAATTTTTCCAACCAAGGTTTTAAGGATTAGTAACTCAACCCACCAAGGGCTTCTAGAGCATTTTTCCAACCAAGGCTTCCAGGACTAGTAACTCAACTCAAGCTGTTACAGGGCTTCCACAACATTTTTCCAACCAGGGCTTCCAGGAACTAATAACTCAACCCAAGTTAAGGAGACATGAAAACCAACCAAAAATAAGCAATGAAAGTAAACCCACAATCACCATGGATATCCAGGAAATGGAAAGGATAAGAAATCCATTGTCAATCCAGGCAATCCTCCATGCCAATGATAGATCATAACCAATAATCCATATGCATGTGCCATGAATACCAAAACTAGTGAAAAAATCATACATGCAACTCAGTACCTACATGAAAATATGTTGTAGCTACTGATCCTGATGCCTTCTTGCGCTTTCCTGCTCTTCCTCTTCCTTCTTTCTCCAAGAATACAAGTATGCCACACCCACGAAGAGTGCTCCAAGAAAACTCTAAGTCTCAAAGAGTATGAGAGAGACAGAATAATGAGCGAGCTCTAAAATTGAACTGACAAAAGGTTGAGCCAAGAGCTTACATTGACTAAGAGCTTGCCAACTAACCCTCAGAAGCCTTTTTATGAATGATGCCTCTATTTTCTTCATTTTCCATTATTTTCCTTCATTTTCCTCCTCACATGCAACCTGTGACCTTTCACCTTTATTTTCTCCTAATTTCCATTATTTTCATAAATAAATGTGCCAAAACTACAATTTTGCCTTTCCAAAGCCTTAGCCATCGCCTTTGCCAATTCCCTTAGCCATAATAAACTTAATCAACACCCACTAGGATGTTTCTCCCACCATTTAGCTTGGAATACATGTCCCATCATCCATGGCCTTATATATATTTTTACATGAATTTTCACCAAGGATGTTACAGAACACCCCCCTGGTGGAACACCGTCCTTGGTGTTCAATGACACCTCTAACCAAAAATACTGTTGAAAACAAAACACACTGCCCATGGATATTTATAACAAAAATCATTGTAGTATTTACAATGACCACCGCTGAAACATGAGAATCATATTATTTACTGGAGCTTAATAACATAGCTCATTATGGTATTTACAATAATAACAACATATACTCATGCACATTTGCTACACCCAAAAAATAATCATACTACCTAAGGATCTTTATAAACCAACTCGATATCGTATTTACACTAATAGACACATATAAACATATGCACATTTTCTCAACTAGAAAAAAAAGGATAAGATTCTCGCATCCACAACAAGGGAATCCAGAGGCTCACACCTCCACCCTCAAAGTAATACCAGGATTCACCTCCTTCTCAGGAAGTCCATAATCCATTGCAAATTCAAATATGCATCCAATGTCCAACACTAAAATTCCGCACCACTTGTCCTCTTAGTGAACAATTACGGGCTCATTGTTCTAGGGTACACTCCTAATTTGCATCTTATTCCATTTGGAAATGCTAATGGACGAAGAAAATATATCCATGACCTTCCCTTCTCTGCTACACACTCCCTCGGGAATTCGGTCACCAATTTCGTGCAGTCACTGACCTTCCAAGTTCCGCTAGCACCCCCCTCCCGGGCAGTCCATCCCTTGGAAATGCTTCCTTACATCGGAAGATACAAAAACCAAGGCATATCCCTGACTCAAACCATCATACCAGTCATAGCTTGCTCATTGAAATAAATGGACGTTATTGGGTACTAGTGTCCCACTATGGCCCTACTCCTGAAGTGCTTTACCAACACATTGCTGCCTGTTCCAATTCCTTTTGTTGTTGCTAATTCTTGTAGTTGATTTCAACCACCCAACTGGGCATGTTCATGCATTCCTGTAACATGCACATAATTTCCATTAGATTCAAATAAATTGAAATAAACTCAAACCATACCTCATTGGTAGCTCGTCAATAAGGTATACTTGCAATCCTATTTACTTCTTGTCACAACAAGTCAAACTACATATTTGACCAAATCATCATGTATAAACATATCACATCAGGGTAGCTCAAAACACAACCATCATAGATCAAAATCATAAATCACATGTAACCATCATAAACCAAAATTATAGATCACATGTAATCATCATATACCAGAATCATAAATCACACGCATAGTAAAATTGAATAAAATACTGATACTTATCCTTTAATCAATCCTTGGCTTCCACCTTTGTCCTTATTTTGTACGCATGTTGGATCGGTTGTCACACCCGACAAACACCTAGTGCCTTCTACTCAACCATGTGCACATACACATAGTATGCATCACCCATACCACCACATACGACATACAACACCATGCAATACATGCATCTACAAAGAGTGTACAACACAACACAATACATATTCCTACGTTTGGTGTACGACACAACACAACACATATACGTACACAATGTACATCACAAGACATGCATCCGCACACAACCTGCGACACCAAAAATGCATACACATACACCCGATATACAACACAACTCATACATCTATACTTGATGTACAATTCTGCACAATACATGTACCTACACCTGACGTGCAACACAACAAAATACATGTACTACAAATAGTACAACACAATGAGTATGCATGTGATGATACCAAAAATACACAATACATGTATACATAGTACCGCATGTACACAACACAACATGTATGACACACACACACAATACCACATGTACACCAGTACCATATGTACAACACATACACAATACCACATGTACAAAGCACAACCTACACAATACCACATGTACAAAGCACCACCTACACAACGTGTGATCAACATCACATGTACATGACACCACATACACAACGTGTACAAAACGCCACATGTACATTGCACCACATGTACAATGTGTACACAATACCACATGTACATGGTACCACATGCACGACATGTACATGACACTTACATGTACACAACGCCACATGCATGACATGTACACATCACTACCTACACACATCGCGAATTGTACCACATGTACATGGCACCACATGCTCACAACACCACTTGAACAATCTTGCACACAATACCATATGTACATAACACCATACACAACATTGCATATCCAACATGCGCACAACACCATATGCACACAACACCGCACATCCATCATGTACATAGCATCGTCTATACCCAACACAGCATATGCAACATTCACACAACACTACCTATACCACCCTATACATAACATTGCATAAAAAACATGTACACACACTACATATACACAACATTGCATGTGAACACATCATAGATGCAACACGTACAACATATACAACATATGCACAACACTAGTACCAAAAGCACATTGTACCTACCAAGAAACCTTGCTTTCAGTGTCTTATCCATGCTTGTCCCCAACATGCGCATATTGCATTACTTTCATTTCGTTGATGTATCCTTCAACATTACCTGTCATAACATAAACATAATATAATCACATAATATCAACTCATACCATATGATACTGACCTTGTATATTTGACATGACTACTCTTCTCAATTGATTCCTCATAAGACTAAGAACCTCTTCATGCCATTCGTCTGCGTAAGCAATCATTCCTCCACAAGGACGATTCCTGATGACCCTGTCAGACAGTGAAAAAGATACATGATACGCACATATATAATCATTATTATAAAACAATCATCATTCTGTCAGACAATGACATACATACATACATGTATACATATTTAAACATCAACAATATCATGATCATAAAATAATTACCAGATAACATAAGGTCTAGGTTAAGAGAACTTCCTTTATTCATGCACAACATGCATAACATTGGGAAAAATCGTTCCCAACATAGCCAAGGCATCCGACACCTCATATCCATTTAATTTACCTTTTTGGTTACCTTTCTCATGACTTTACTTCTATTGTCCATTTACCATAATGGACCCAGCTAGTACAACCGACTATCATAGTCTTACCTTCCGTTGCACTTACTCATGCAACAAACTTCATTTGGGTCTAACATCATCTATTGGGTACTACACAAATCTCCCATAGCTCCATTAACTTCCTCCTTTCCCAACCAATTCCCAAGACTCAAAACATAAAAGGAAATACCAAGAAACAAATAAGAAGCAAAACCATGAAAACTAATAACAACACGACACCACAATAAAGTGGCATACTTATGCACGAGACAAACTCAAAATCGCACATCAAGTGCAACAATCACAAAAGACCAAAATCACAAGCCTAACAACAAACACCATGACTCAATCCCCATGGTTCCCAAGGAAAGCTCAACCAACGCCTCCTTCAAAAATTCATGGCAATTTCTTTTCCATTCAATCCCCTCCATCATACGGCTACAAACACGTAATGTTAGTGCATAACTAAACATAACAATACACCAGTTACCTTACCTTGTTGTGCCAATTATGTTTCCTTGCAACTGAACACACCCACACCATCTCTCAAGGGAATCCAATTCCCTTGACAAATCCACCTGTAACTAGAGACTAACTAATATACTTGTCAATTACATGCTCATGAATCTAGCACATATCCACATAATTTGTAATATTCCTAACCCAGAATATTCCTCAAACCCCAGCAAAAACTCCAACCAAATATGTGCAAATGATATAATAACCTAGAAGTGATAAAATAACAGTGGAACCACATATAATAATGTAAACCGGGAATATAAGTAGATACACAAGAAATGTAGCGAGAAATGCTAAGCCATTTTATTATACTGAGCAATAAATGAGTACAAGAGGTGATTAGATAGATGGCACCTCGACTTGTACAAGGCAAGTGAAGAAATACTCTCAGAATGACAAGAATGGCCTCTCTGCGTGGATGCTGCTATTGTGCTATTGCTGCTGCTAGAAAACAAATGATGATTTGGGGCTGCTCCCCTCCTCAGAAAAAATTGAAACTCTGGATTCAGGCTCTACTCAAGAAACCCAGCAAAACCGAGAAAGCTTTCCTAGAATGGCCTCACACTGATCTGCGTCCCAGCTGCTGGAAAAATGCCGTGCTATTGTTGTTGTTGGAAATCGAATGAAGATTTGGGGTTGCTCCCCTCCTCAGAAAATGCTAAAACTCTGGAATCAGACTCTACTCAAAAAACCCAGAAAAACACAGAAAGCTTTTCTGAAATGGCCAACCCCCGAAAATCACCCCCCTTGGGGTTCTGCGCAGTTCCTCAAAGACGCTGATGAAACTGCTGCTAAAATGCTGATGAAACTACTGCTGAAATGCTGATGAAACTACTGCTGGAATGCCAATGGAAATACCTTTCCCAAGCAGGCACTCGAAGTCCCCTAGGGCTAAGGGTGAGATCTCCGAACGGAGACACTCAATGCACTAAACAGTGCTGCATACTAGCTAAACAGCCAGCGTGCTATAAGTCAAAATGACTATCACAAATGCTCATAACCAGAATGATCAAAATGAGGGGGCTCCTCTCTCCTTTATAGCCTTTTTCTCTCTCAATCCCAAGGCTCACCTACTCCTGCGTGATTCCTCTCTTGCCACGTGTTTCTTCCCTCCTGCGCAATCCCTCCATGTGTCTACGTGGGCTCCATTTCTGCATCCCCCTTTGGCCCCCTTGGCTCCCCTCTAAGTCACAATGTTGTGCTACTAGGAGGTGATTTTTTATTCTAAAAGTGAGTTATGTCCCCCATCCTCACTTTTTTTATTTACAAATAACTATAGAAGGCAAAAATTGAACAAAATCGAATATTCCAATTAGTCATGGCTAATTAGGAATATTACAGTCTCCCCCGGCAATATGTTGCTTTTCCTCAAGCAATTGAGTGATGGATGCTGCAAGATCTTCTCACTCTCCCAAGTGGCATCCTCATCCGGCAAATTCTTCCACCTCACCAAGAATTCCCGGACCGTCCTGCTCTGCAACTGCCTCTCCCTGGTATCAATGATAGCCTCCGGCTGCAATACCAAATTCCCTTCATCATCCATGTGTGGTAGCTCATTTGTCACTGTCACCTGCTGCCCCAATGCCTTTTTGAGGCATGATACATGAAAAACGTTATGAATCTTGTTGCCTTGGGGTAGCTCCAACTCATATGCAACCTATCCAATCCTGAGTATCACCCTGTATGGCCCGTAAGAGTGGGGCTTGAGCTTCTCAGCCCCCTTCAGCTTCAGTGATGATTGTTGGTATGGCTGTAATCGTAGGTAGACCATGTCCCCTACCTCAAACTGTTTCTCTACCCGACCCCTATCGGCATACAACTTTTGCTAGTTCTGCGCTATATCCATGTTATCCTTGAGAGGTCGGAGGATATCCTGACTTTCTTGGATCCAAATCTTGGCTCTAGGAGCCTTGCTATCACCAAACATCATGTCAGCAAAAGATAAAGGATGATACCCATATAAGGCATAGAATGGTGACATACCAATGGACATGTGATGTGAAGTATTGTAGCAGTACTCCCCCAGATGCAGCCACTTTAGCCATGCTCGCTGTTGCCGACTCGCATAGTTATGCAAGTAGCCCTCCAGCCACTTGTTAACTATCTCTGTCTGCCCATACATCTGTGGGTGATAACTGGTACTCGGTGTCAACTCCGTCCCCACCAACTGGAAAAGCTCCTGCCAAAACCCGCCCATGAAACGACTGTCCCTATCACTGACGATTGTCTTAAGAAGACCATGTAGCCTGAAAATCTCTCTAAAGAACAGCTCGGCCACCTGTGCTATTGTATAGTGTGTGGATATGGAAAAAAAATGTGCGTACTTTGTCAGTCGATCAACGATGACAAAGATACAATCCTTGCCCTGTACCATGGGCAACCCTATGATGAAGTCCATCGAAATACTCTCCCATTTCCCCTCCGGAATGGGAAGAGGCTGCAATAAACCTGCAGGATGGCTAATCTCTCCCTTCTTCCTCTAGCAAACATCGCACTCCCGGATGTGCTGGAGTACGTCCTCCTTGAGGCCCTCCCATGAGAACCTATCTCTAATGGCCCTGTAGGTTTTGGTAAACCCCTGATGTCCTGCCAAAGGTGAATCATGTGATGCTTAGAGTATCTTCTTCTTGAGCTGAGACCCCTTAGTCAAGAAGATCCGATCCTTGTAATAGATAATCTCATCGACCACCCTGTACCTGTCATCTACCACCTGCCCATCCAAGACCTCACATGCAAACCTGTCCTTGGAGTACTCTACTAAGAGTCGAGCCCTCCAATCTGTATCCAAGCTCATAGGAGACAATGTGGCTGGTCTACGTGAAAGGGCATCTGCTACCACGTTGTTCTTACCCTTGACATACTCAATGTCAAAGTCATATGCTTGGATCTTATTAATCCACTTCTGTTGCCTCTCCTATAGCTGCTTCTGCTCCAAAAAGAACTTGAGGCTGTTGTGATCAGTCCTCACCTTGAACCTGTTACCCACCAAATACTACCAGTACTTAGCCAATGCATGCATGATGGCCAGCATATCCTTGTTGTATATAGAATAAAACCTCTCGTGCAGAAGGAGCTTCCGGCTCTCAAAGGCTATAGGGTGACCTCCCTGCATCAATACTACGCCGATCCCCTCTCCCGATGCATCACACTCCAAAACAAATGGCTGCGTGAAATCTGGAAATGCAAGCACTGGATAGTTGCTCATAACCTCCTTGAGCCTATCAAAGGCTCGCTGTGTTGTATCCGACCAACTGAAAGCCCCCTTCCTCGTCAAATCTGTCAGGGGTGCAGCAAGCTGTGAGAAACCTTTGATGAACTTCCAGTAATAAGTGCAAATGCCAATGAATCCTCGAAGTTCCGTCATGTTTCTCGGCTCTGGCCATTCTCTGATGGCCCTGATCTTCTCCTCGTGGACCCTCACTCCGTCCACCCCTATGATGTGTCCCAGATACAACATCTCTGTCAACCCAAACTCACACTTGGAGAGTTTGGCATAGAACTGCTGCTCCTGTAAGATACGCAATACTGTCTCAATGTGCTGGAGATGCTCCTCCCAAGTCCTGCTATAAATGAGAATATCATCGAAGAATACCAACACAAACTTCCTCAAGTGACTATGGAAGATGTGATTCATGCAGGATTGAAATGTAGCGGGGGTGTTGGTTAGCCCAAAAGGCATCACCAAGAACTCAAAGTGCCCATAGTGACACTTGAAGGCGGTCTTGGGAATGTCCTGCTCCCTCACGCGAATCTGATGGTACCCAGATCTCAAATCAATCTTTGAGAAGTAACATGCCCCTCTCAACTCATCCATCAACTCATCAATCCTGGGTATGGGGTACTTGTTCTTCAGGGTCTTCTTGTTCAGGGCCCTGTAGTCAATGCACATCCTTAATGTACCATCCTTCTTCTTCACTAACACCACAGAAGAAGCAAAAGAACTCGTGCTCGGTCGGATATGTCCAAGAGCCACAACTCCTGGATAGCCCGCTTAATCTCATCCCGATAGGCCTTGGGGTGCCTATAGGGGGTGGTAATCACAGCCTGTATGCCCTGCTCAAGCTTGATGGTGTGCTCAAACCCCCGATCCAATGGCTGTCCTCGTGGAATCTCCCCAAACAATATGGCATACCAATCAAGGATAGACTGTACCTCTGGGTGTATCGTCTACCTTGTAGTCCCTACCTCTGATGCATGCAGCTCCACTGCCCACTCTATGTCTCCCTTTCGGAAGACTGCCTCCATCCGATGAGCCAAAACAGTCTGAGGCGGATATGTGTGCTATCCCCATATCTTCTCATGCCTCCCTATCTTCTCATCATCCCACTCCATCTCCAGGGTCTTCCAATCTGTCGTGACCTTCCCTAGAGTGATAAGCCACTGAACACCCAGTATCATGTTGGTGTCCGGAATATCGACCAAGAAAAAGTGGTCAGTCAATGTGTAGGTGCCCATCATCACTGAAAGCTTTAGAACATAACGAGCACACGTCATGGTCTGATCTCCTGGGACCAAGACTGAAAACCCATCGAAGCTCTCTGTCTGTATACCTCTCCGCTCAACCATCTGGGCATCGATGAAGTTGTGGGTCGCCCCACTATCAACCAAAACTGATACTCTTTGGCCACATACTATCCCTCGTACGCGTAGCGTCAGATACTTGGGAACTCCTCGCAATACTGCAAGGGCCCCTTCGGTGGGTGAAAAATATGCACCACCTGCTGCTGGCGGTGGTGGTGGCAAAGGACCCTGTACGGCATGGCTATCTCCTACCTACACATCATCCTCGTCATCCTCCTCTCCATTGCTCTCGAAGAAGACCTCAATAAAATGTGCTTTACCAGCAACACATCTATGCCCTGGTGCCCATGGTTCCTAACAAGTGAAGCACAACCGCTTCTTCTTTAGCTCCCTCCTGGCATCATCATCAAGCTGTACTTGTCCTGGATTCCCCTTTGGAGGTGGAATCCTCACATCCTTCCCCTTAGACTAGAAAGTCTGTCTCTAGGGGTAAGGTGTCCGGGTCCTGGGTAAGACATCCTGTAAGTCCCAAGTCCTGCTGATAGCGTCCTGGAGTGTGGCTGGTCTAGTGGATCAGACTAAACCTCGAAGTGGCTCTGCTAACCCCTCAACATACATATAGACCCTGCGTGCCGTGGATAGGTCCGGCACCTGTTAGACTCAGTCTTGTCAGTCCTCTGTCAGAGTCAAATTCACCAAGGTTAATTTCTCGTCATTTGTAGTCATCAAATGCCATTTTGGTCAAAAAGAGTCATTTTAATTCTTGAGTCCAGGGTTTTGTCTCCAGAAGTGTTCACTAATGCCTGCAGGCCAAAGAGAGCTTCAATAAGGTTTCACTTCAAGATTCACATTATTAATAATGCTGAAGGACATTTCTTCTTCAAAACTCTGTTTTGAAGAAGAAATTATTAAGTTCGCTTAATACATGATTGATAAGATTTTACAAGTTCTTCAGGTAGCCCTGCCCATCTTGCTAGGTTCAGCAGCTCCTATCCCTGCAAAGAATCGACAGAAAGGTCATCATTTTAATCAAGCAAGACACTAAAAAGATCAAACTTCGATATTACCCATATGACATAAGTTGAAACTATGAATGGCCTCCACAAACATGGAAAGACCCATCACTTGCAAGTGCAGAAACGGAAGGAGTCTAATTAGCTTATAGGAGGGGTGAATATATTGTTTTCCACCAACACTAGGAGACTCGAGTTATTTATCATTCAGGGGACCAGTTCCAAGAAGATTTGCTACCACCACCAGCTAATATTGAAAGTCATAATGTCCAGAGTTGAGGGCTTGCAGTAGCTGAGATTAAATATATGGTGGTTGTCATTTTCAGATCCAAGGACATGTAAGTAAGGAACCTACTCCAGATTTATTTACGCTCAGAATTTCAAGGTATTATGGCCGCATTGATGAGGGAACCATAGAGATTAAGCGGCCAGCACTTCCCATACATTACTATTGATGCACAAATGCTATAAGAAGGGAGTTGCCAATCTTAGCAGATGCCGAGAGAAAAAGGGAAGGTCTGGGTGAATTGCTCACAATGACAGATTATGTTGTGTTCTCAGCAAAGTTTCCTCAGCCAGAGAGATGGGGTACTGCATATTGTTGTCATGCTTCCGCTATACGTGCAGGCAATTGTAAAATAGGCCTGAACAGAGGCACCATCTATTGCAAGTGCACTTCTTGGTATGGCTCTGAGATTGCCTCGCCTCAAGTGTGTAATTGTGATTTGGGGTGAAGCAGGATGTATAGTGCTTGAAAACCATACCTGCAAGAAATCAACAAAGGCTTCATTACTTCAGTCAAAAAATCAAGTGGAAGCAAGAATTAAAATCCTTGTGATACTAAGATGTTTCCACAATTGTCAATTCCTTTGCATACTAAAGACATCAAGGAGCCAAGGTGGTAACGTGGAGGAGCAAACGCAACCAAATTGAAGGCAACCATGGGTAAATTTGGATGTGCGGCACATAAGCTAAGTGTCGCGACGCACTAGGCACGCGCGACGCATCGGGAAATTTTCCACAGGGTAGAATTGCACGGGCGCGGCACACTATTGATGCGCGGCGCATACCCAATGCGGCGCGGCGCATACCCAATGCGGCGCGGCGCATACAGCCCAAAGGCCTGAATTTGCACGAAATTTCCCCAGCTCAGACTTAGCGTGGATTTTCTAGCTATAGGGTGTTCTTAAACAGCCCCAAGCAGTGCGCCTTTGCAGATCTTCTTTACTATGCCTTGGACGCCCACAAAATCAATTCATGAGCTTGTTTTTCATAACCATAAGTTTGAGGAAACCGTGGCAATAAAAATTCCTGGAAACTATAGACAGTTGGGACGCAAAGCTACAGAATTCATTCATGTGCCCAGAATTCATTCCGAGATGCGAAGTGTTTGTACGAGAATTTATATGAAGGGTTTTGTTTAATCTCACACTCGACGTTACTGAACCAAAAGAGAAGCAATGGATGACGTCACCGCAGTTCAAAGGATCCATTTGATATTCGAAGATCAAAATATGATAAGCAGGAGGCAGAGATCAGAGGGATTGGAGCAATGCTGGATGATTGTAAAGCCGTACTTGAAGACTATAGCTGACATTGCAGTTGATATTTCTTTTACATTCCAGCCTCATCGCAGTTGCCCTCATGGAATTTTGCTTTCGATGGAGGGATTCACCTTGCCAATCCTCTCAACCTACATGTATTTTGAAGGAAAAAGATATTGTTAGCGTGATTAAGAAGAGTGATTCATCTGAGAAAGATATTTTAACTAATGAGGGGCTTGAGAGTATAAAAGAGTCTGAAACAGATGGACAAGAGACTACCAACTAATTATACCAAGGAACTATATGATGCAATGAATAAACATTTTGGCCAGAAAGGAAATGATGTTGGAGATATGATTATTGATACATCTGCATCAGATCATGGAAACATTTGAAGATTGCCTTACACCTGCAAAGAATGTGATAATGCATGAAAATACAATGCCTGAGACACCACTTCAGAGCCCTGGTGATACCTCTACTGATAGAGATAAACAATATCCAAGGAAAAAGCGAAAATCATCATCAAAAACAGTTGGCATTAAGGCAACCTTGTCTGAGAACAATAAGATGATCATGTCAAACCTTAAGATGGCTGAGGAGGGGCGGATGAAACGTCATGAAAAATATTGTAATCTGTTTGAACGGAGAATGGAGATGGATGAGAAATATCTGAACCACCATGCAATGAATGTGCAACGGATGATCAATGTTGAGGAGCAGAAGGTTTAGGATTTTGGATATTTGGATGTTGGATCAAACTATGGCAAGGATTTTCATCGGGGATTTCATTTGAAAGATGATGACAGCTATTGCGATCGAAGATGTGTGGAGAGAAGTTAAGATTTTGAAAGCATTGTCAGGGCATCATAATTTGGTCATATTTCACGATGTATGCGAGGACGACAACAATGTCTACATTATCATGGAATTCTGCGAAGGTGGGGAACTGTTGGACAAAATATTGTCCAGTGGTGGAAGGTTCTCAGAGGAAGATGCCAAGGGTATTGTTGTGCAGATTTTGAGCGTAGTTACCTTTTGTCACCTTCAGGGGGTGTTGCATCGTGATTTAAAACCAGAGATGAAAGACTGAATGATATTGTATGTAGTGCATATTATGTAGCACCAGAAGTCCTTCACCAATCATATAGTATGGAAGCAGATGTATGGAGTATTGGTGTGATAACGTGCATCTTACTATAGGGTAGTCGACCTTTCTGGGCACACTCTGAATCAGGAATTTTTCATGAAGTTTTGAGCATTGAACCTAATTTTGATGATGCACCATGGACTTATATCTCTCCTGAGGCTAAGGATTTTGTGAAAAGGCTTCTTAACAAAGATATACGCAAAAGAATGAGTGCAGCTCAGGCCCTTTCTCATCCATGGCTTTGTGGGAAACATGTAATTCCATTAGATATTTCGGTGTACAAACATGTTAAAGCTTATCTCCACTGCTTACCGTTCAAACGTGCAGCTCTCAAGAATAAGGAGTTGATGTGACCAAATGGTTCCAGGCACTGGTGAAATCATTAAGAGAGGATGAATTGGTGTACCTCAGAGCTCAGTTTAAGCTCCTGCAACCTGATAACGATGCCAGGATTTCTCTAGAAAATTTTAAATCAGCTCTAATGAGAAATTCGACAGAGGCCATGAAAGAATCCAAGGTTCCAGATATACTAAATTTGATGGATCTGTCGCTAATTACAAAAATTGGTTTCAAACGGCAAAAGAGAAGGTGAAAGGTCAAAAGCCCAATTAAATGAAGAATACCTGCGGTAGCCGAAAAATAGGAAACGATGGTCTATTTCTGACTTCAGTTACAATTTCAAGGGATTCACACCTACAAATGTCACTTTTTCAGATCCGAGCAAAATGTAATGCTGCTCCTTTAGCGATGGATGGCTTTTCATCTTCAGTTAGTAATGATTAAATCATCCCATATTCTGAATCAATTCATTTTTTGATAGAGTGAGTCTATTTATTGTATAGAAAATTTTTCAAGAGGGTTCTGAGTTCTGGTAAATAGTGGGAGAGATGTGAAGGAAAACTTCACTGTACAGTTTTTGACAGGAGTTTAATGAAAAGATACAGCTCTGAATCCTGAGATTCTTGTGGTGTGAATTTAGTATTTGTCTTTTCCTTTGTTTCATATGTAGCTTGTTATGTTTCCATTTCATTTCATAATCATTTCTAAATGAATACTTTTAAGTGAGAAAGGCAGAATCCAGTTTGCTGCTCTGCCTTGGGAAGGTATTCATGTTTTGTGTTTTCTTCTGTTTGATAAGGATTCGTCTATTGCCCTGTCAACCTCTCAGCATTCTTTTCATTCCATATAATTTCAAAATTGAATGCTAAATTTATTGCCTATCTTGCCTCCTAAGGTAATCTGTGTCTCGGATTTAATCTCCCTGCTCATGCTATTCTCGATCCTACGCTGCCCAGAAAACCCAGTCATTTATCAAATTACCCCTTTCCTATTCATTTTACTAGCCTAAATCAGTTCCCATTTTAAGTAATCTCGCACCCCATTTCTCATTTTATCGAGATTGACTGGAGAGAGCCCTCTCCTGTCCTTGTAGGGCTAGCTACGAGGCTGAGCTTGGTTTGTTATTGCCTCGAGTTTTGCCTTCTTTCAGCCTGAGGCAGATTCGAGCGCTAACATAGTGGCGACTCCACTGGGGACCGAAAATGGTTTGCTTGAAGATTGTGATGCCCCAATACATATCTCAATTTCAAAGCTGATTGTTGATGGTGAACAACGATCAGACATAAGAAGAGGGCTGAAATCATTCACCTAGTGACTCCATTCACTGAAGAATCTAGCAATCAATCCTTCATGGTGACTCCACTGCAGAGAGATCAATAGCGGTAAGATTTTTAAAATGGATTGGATTGCAAGAAGATACGCTCCCATGAGCCGAGATCACATCCCAGGTTTTCCAAATAAAATGCCCAAGGTAGATTGGTCAAAGAATTTGCCTGTGTTCAGAAATGTGGAAGGTAATGACGCTGCTCTTCATCTGGTGAAATTTCACATTCATGTGCATAGATTGAAGATCAATTTTCCTGAAGACTGTTTGATGAAAATGTTTATGGCTACTCTAGAAGACGAAGCCCGATCTTGGTATGAAAGTTTGCCACCTGCTTCCATTTATTGTCTAAAGGATTTTCATTCAATATTCTTTGAGAGGTATAAAGAATCTTATCCATCATTAAATCTAGTTCATGACTGTTGCAAACATGCTTCTACTTTTATTGAAAGCCTTGAAAAATATTATGAAGATGATAATTTCATGGATGATGAGATCATGGAAGCCCTGTGTGAAAACCCATTTCAGCAGCATGAAGATGATCTTGAAAATTTGCAGCATGATCAAGATTGTAGTACGATGGAAGATGAAAGAATTCTGCATCTTGATAGTCAACATGAATTATATGAAATAGATCAGCAGGTTGAAGAGTTCCATATGGCTGAAGGTGATGAAAGAAAAAGTGTCGGTTCAGATTTGTCAATAGAAGGAGACAGCATGCAAGTAAGTTCAATGCTAATTTCAGAATGTGGTAATGTCAGGACAGCTATTTCAGTTCTAGATTCAGATTGTGATGACCAAGAATGCCTAGTACGAAATCCTATGAAAGAGAACTTTGCTGTTGAAATCATCTGGGATGCAGAAGACACAATTATGGATCTAAATGTTCTCGGTTCATTAGAATACAACCTTCATGAGGAGGTAATTTAGTCAGTGTGTGAAAAACAAGATTAGACCTTCATTCAATTCATTCACACCACAAAAGATCAAAACATTCAGGATTTCCATTCAGATTCCTCTTCATATGTTTCATGTGTTGAAATGTTTTTCCAAGAAGATATCTGCTCATCTACCTATTCAGAGTTTTTTGAAGCCTAGGAGCACACTTTTACTGAAGTACACGATGAAGGAAGATCAGAATTTGAAGCAAAGTATCCCTGGTTTCTTCAGCAGGAAGAAAATCTTCATGTTTTTCAAGATCCTCTGGAAAGTTTGTTGCAGCCAGCAGTGAAGGTGATTATTGTAGTGTTCAGTGATGAAGGAGATCATGGTAAATTAGCTTTTTGGAGACCCAGTTACAAGCATCTACTGTTGACCAGAAGATCTGATAGGAAGAATCAGTCAAGAAGCCATCTTCTTGATTGGTTGCATTGGCATTTTGATATAGTTTGAGGATATATTGTCTTGTAAGAAACATAGGTGGCCATGTACTGCCACCAAGCTTTAAGTTTTAAGTCCAGGTCTTTGCCATTTTGAGTTAGTTTGTTAGAGTCAAGTTTTTTCAGTCATGTCAGTTTGCATTGAGTCAGTTTCAGTCAAGTTTCAGTCAATAAATTGAGTCATGTTGGTTTGTCGGAATAATGGACTCCATAGCCCAATGGACGAAGGCAGTGTCTAGCTCTCCTAGAGATCTGATGTTCTTGGCACCTCCACGGAGCGACAGCTGCCATCCCAATTGGAGCCAATGTTAGACTCAGTCTTGTCAGTCCTCTGTCAGAGTCAAATTCACCAAGGTTCATTTCTCATCATTTGCAGTCATCAAATGCCATTTTGGTCAAAAAGAGTCATCTTGAGTCCAGGGTTTTGTCTCCAGAAGTGTTCACTAACGCCTGCAGGCCAAAGAGAACTTCAATAAGGTTTCAATTCAAGATTCACATTATTAATAATGCTGAAGGACATTTCTTCTTTAAAACTCTGTTTTGAAGAAGAAATTTTTAAGTTCGCTTAATACATGATTGATAAGATTTTACAAGTTCTTCAGGCAGCCCTGCCCATCTTGCTAGGTTCAGCAGCTCCTATCCCTGCAAAGAATCGACAGAAAGGTCATCATTTTAATGAAGCAGAACACTAAAAAGAGCAAACTTTGATATTACCCATATGACATAAATTGAAACTATGAATGGCCTCCACAAACATGGAAAGACCCATCACTTGCAAGTGCAGAAACGGAAGGAGTCTAATTAGCTTATAGGAGGGCTGAATATATTGTTTTCCACCAACACTAGGAGAGTCGAGTTATTTATCATTCAGGGGACCAGTTCCAAGAAGATTTGCTACCACCACCAGCTAATATCGAAGTCATAATGTCCAGAGTTGAGGGCTTGCAGTAGCTGAGATTAAATATATGGTGGTTGTCATTTTCAGATCCAAGGACATGTAAGTAAGGAACCTGTTCCAGATTTATTTATGCTCAGAATTTCAAGGTATTATGGCTGCATTGATGAGGGAACCATAGAGATTAAGCGGCCAGCACTTCCCATACATTACTGTTGATGCACAAATGCTATAAGAAGGGAGTTGCCAATCTTAGCAGATGCCGAGAGAAAAAGGGAAGGTCTGGGTGAATTGCTCACAATGACAGATTATGTTGTGTGCTCAGCAAAGTTTCCTCAGCCAGAGAGATGGGGTACTACATATTGTTGTCATGCTTCTGCTATACGTGCGGGCAATTGTAAAATAGGCCTGAATAGAGGCACCATCTATTGCAAGTGCACTTCTTGGTATGGCTCTGAGATTGCCTCGCCTCAAGTGTGTAATTGTGATTTGGGGTGAAGCAGGATGTATAGTGCTTGAAAACCATACTTGCAAGAAATCAACAAAGGAGTCATTACTTCAGTCAAAAAATCAAGTGGAAGCAAGAATTAAAATCCTTGTGATACTAAGATGTTTCCACAATTGTCAATTCCTTTGCATATTAAAGACATCAAGGAGCCAAAGTGGTAACGTGGAGGAGAAAACGCAACCAAATTGAAGGCAGCCATGTGTAAATTTGGATGCATGGCGCATAAGCTAAGTGTCGCGACGCACTGGGCATGCGCGGCACATCGCGACATTTTCCACAGGGCAGAATTGCATGGGCGCAGCACACTGTTGATGCGCGGTGCATACCCAATGCGGCGCGACGCATACAGCCCAAAGGCTTGAATTTGTACGAAATTTCCCCAGCTCAGACTTAGCATGGATTTGCTAGCTATAGGGCATTCTTAAACAGCCCCAAGCAGTGCGCCTTTGCAGATCTTCTTTACTATGCCTTGGATGCCCACAAAATCAATTCATGAGCTTGTTTTTCATAACCATAAGTTTGAGGAAACCGTGGCAATAAAAATTCCTGGAAACTATAGATGGTTGGGACGCAAAGCTACAGAATTCATTCATGTGCCCAGAATTCATTCCGAGATGCGAAGTGTTTGTACGAGAATTTATATGAAGGGTTTTGTTTAATCTCACACTCGGCGTTACTGAACCAAAAGAGCAGCAATGGATGACGCCGCCGCAGTTCGGAGGATCCGTTTGATATTCGAAGATCAAAATATGATAAGCAGGAGGCAGAGATCAGAGGGATTGGAGCAATGCTGGATGATTGTAAAGCCGTACTTGAAGACTATAGCTGACATTGCAGTTGATATTTCTTTTACATTCCAGCCTCATCGCAGTTGCCCTCATGGCATTTTGCTTTCGATGGAGGGATTCACCTTGCCAATCCTCTCAACCTACATGTATTTTGAAGGACAAAGATATTGTTAGCGTGATTAAGAAGAGTGATGCATCTGAGAAAGATATCTTAACTAATGAGGGGCTTGAGAGTATAAAAGGGTCTGAAACATATGGACGAGAGACTACCAACTAATTATACCAAGGAACTATGTGATGCAATGAATAAACATTTTGGCCAGAAAGGAAATGATGTTGGAGATATGATTATTGATACATCCGCATCAGATCATGGAAACATTTGAAGATTACCTTACACCTGCAAAGAATGTGATAATGCATGAAAATACAATGCCTGAGACCCCACTTCAGAGCCCTGGTGATACCTCTACCAATAGAGATAAACAATATCCAAGGAAAAGCGAAAATCATCATCAAAAACAGCTGGCATTAAGGCAACCTTGTCTGAGAACAATAAAATGATCATGTCAAACCTTAAGATGGCTGAGGAGAGGCGGATGAAATGTCATGAAAAATATTGTAATCTGTTTGAACGGAGAATGGAGATGGATGAGAAATATCTGAACCACCATGCAATGAATGTGCAATGGATGATCAATGTTGAGGAGCAGAAGGTTTAGGATTTTGGATATTTGGAAGTTGGATCAAACTATGGCAAGGATTTTCATCAGGGATTTCATTTGAAAGATGATGATAGCTATTGCGATCGAAGATGTGCGGAGAGAAGTTAAGATTTTGAAAGCATTGTCAGGGCATCATAATTTGGTCATATTTCACGATGTATGCGAGGACGACAACAATGTCTACATTATCATGGAATTCTGCAAAGGTGGGGAACTGTTGGACAGAATATTGTCCAGTGGTGGAAGGTTCTCAGAGGAAGATGCCAAGGGTATTGTTGTGCAGATTTTGAGCGTAGTTGCCTTTTGTCACCTTCAGGGGGTGTTGCATCATGATTTAAAACCAGAGATGAAAGACTGAACGATATTGTAGGCAGTGCATATTATGTAGCACCAGAAGTCCTTCACCAATCATATAGTATGGAAGCAGATGTATGGAGTATTGGTGTGATAACGTACATCTTACTATATGGTAGTCGACCTTTCTGGGCACACTCTGAATCAGGAATTTTTCGTGAAGTTTTGAGCACTGAACCTAATTTTGATGATGCACCATGGCCTTCTATCTCTCCTGAGGCTAAGGATTTTGTGAAAAGGCTTCTTAACAAAGATATATGCAAAAGAATGAGTGTAGCTCAGGCCCTTTCTCATCCATGGCTTTGTGGGAAACATGTAATTCCATTAGATATTTCGGTGTACAAACATGTTAAAGCTTATCTCCGCTGCTTACCGTTCAAACGTGCAGCTCTCAAGAATAAGGAGTTGATGTGACCAAATGGTTCCAGGCACTGGTGAAATCATTAAGAGAGGACGAATTGGTGTACCTCAGAGCTCAGTTTAAGCTCCTGCAACCTGATAACGATGCCAGGATTTATCTAGAAAATTTTAAATCAGCTCTAATGAGAAATTCGACAGAGGCCATGAAAGAATCCAAGGTTCCAGATATACTAAATTTGATGGATCTGTTGCTAATTACAAAAATTGGTTTCAAATGGCAAAAGAGAAGGTGAAAGGTCAAAAGCCCAATTAAATGAAGAATACCTGCGGCAGCCAAAAAATAGGAAACGATGGTCTATTTCTGACTTCAGTTACAATTTCAAGGGATTCACACCTACAGATGTCACTTTTTCAGATCCGAGCAAAATGCAACGCTACTCCTTTAGCGATGGATGGCTTTTCATCTTCAGTTAGTAATGATTAAATCATCCCATATTCTGAATTGATTCATTTTTTGATAGAGTGAGTCTATTTATTGTATAGAAAATTTTTGAAGAGGGTTATGAGTTCTGGCAAATAGTGGGAGAGCTGTGAAGGAAAACTTCACTGTACAGTTTTTGACAGGGATTTAATGAAAATATACAGCTCTGACTCCTGAGATTCTTGTGGTGTGAATTTAGCATTTGTCTTTTCCTTTGTTTCATATGTAGCTTGTTATGTTTCCATTTCATTTCATAATCATTTCTAAATGAATACTTTTAAGTGAGAAAGGCAGAATCCAGTTTGCTGCTCTGCCTTGGGAAGGTATTCATGTTTTGTGTTTTCTTCTGTTTGATAAGGATTCGTCTATTGCCCTGTCAACCTCTCAGCATTTTTTTCATTCCATATAATTTCAAAATTGAATGCTAAATTTATTGCCTGTCTTGCCTCCTGAGATAATCTATGTCTTGGATTTAATCTCCCTACTCATGCTATTCTCGATCCCATACTGCCCAGAAAACCCAGTCATTTATCAAATTACCCCTTTCCTATTCATTTTACTAGCCTAAATCAATTCCCATTTTAAGTCATCTCGCACCCTATTGCTCATTTTATCGAGATTGACTGGAGAGAGCCCTCTCCTGTCCTCGTAGGGCTAGCTATGAGGCTGAGCTTGGTTTGTTGTTGCCTTGAGTTTTGCCTTCTTTCAGCCTCTGGCAGATTGGAGCGCTAACAGCACCATCATAGAGACCCTCAAGAAATCTGCAATGTAGGTCTCTGGGTTCCCTGTCTGTTTGAGCCTTGTCAGCTCAACAAAATGCTACTCTGGATCCCTTCGATCAAATCGCTCCATCAGTCTCCTGGTAAACTTGGCATATGTCATCACTGTGGAGTGCCTTAGTGTAACCATCCCATGAAACCACCAATCCTGGGCCTCACCATCCAAATGCAATGTTGCCACCTTGATGGCCTCTGTCTTCGACATCTGGTTAAGCTGGAAATAAATGTCCAGCTTCTCCACCCAAGACTTTTCCGAACTATTTGATAAACCATCAAACGTAGGTAAGTGGAATCTACTCGCTACACGGTGGGTGTCACCATCATGGTAATGCCGGTACCCTCTGTGATGGTCGAGGGGTCTACTATCCTGCTGGAGCTGAACAAAATATCTGAATGAGAGGGCTTACCTGAACTCCTGCCCATAGGCTTGGTACTCTGCAAAACAATTGCCCATATGTCCGGGCTCTACCTCCTGCTGGGCTACGGCCCCTGTGTTGGCTCCTAAGAAAGTGGGCATGGTAGAGCATGTAGGGGCATGTGAGGCCACCCGCTGCGCAGTATCACGTTGCTCTGGCAAATGGTGGGATGCGCCCGATCCCTCACCAACCTAAAAAACCCATGGGCTCTCACGCTGTCTGGCCTCTACTGCTGTGAATCTCTGCCCCATCACCTCAATCTGCCTCGACAGATCCTGCACGGATTTGAGGAGCATATCTGCAAATCTCTTCCCGTCATCATCTGCCATCAGAACCTCCTGCTCTGCGTCCACCACAGGCTCCTCTTGTTCTGTGTCCACCACCGTAACACAATCTACCTCTCCGTAAGTGTTCTACAACCTATGCCTAGTGTCTCTGTATCTCTGACCTTTGTAACAGATATAGGGTTTTTCCCCCGGTGTCATAGATTGCTAGCTCCACAAGCTAAGCCAGATCTATGCTCTGATACCACTGTAATATTCCTAACCCAGAATATTCCTCAAACCCCAGCAAAAACTCCAACTAAATATGTGAAAATGATATAATAACCCAGAAGTGATAAAATAATAGTGGAACAACATATAATAATGTAAACTGGGAATATAAGTAGATACACAAGAAATGCAGCTAGAAATGCTAAGCCATTTTATTATACTGAGCAATAAATGAGTACAAGAGGTGATTAGACAAATGGCACCTCGACTTGCACAAGGAAAGTGAAGAAATACTCTCAGAATGACAAGAATGGCCTCTCTGCGTGGATGTTGTTGTTGTGCTGCTGCTGCTGCTAGAAAACAAATGATGATTTGGGGCTGCTCCCCTCCTCGGAAAAAGATGAAACTTTGGATTCAGGCTCTACTCAAGAAACCTAGAAAAACCCAGAAGCTTTCCTGGAATGGCCTCACACTGATCTGCATCCCAGCTGCTGGAAAACTACTGTGCTACTGTTGCTGGTGGAAATCAAATGAGGATTTGGGGCTACTCCCCTCCTCAGAAAAGGCTGAAACTCTGGAATAAGACTCTACTCAAAAAACCCATAAAAACCCAGAAAGCTTTTCTGAAATGGCCGACCCCCGAAAATCACCCCCTTGGGGTTCTGCGCAGTTCCTCAAAGACGCTGATGAAACTGCTGCTGAAATGCTGATGAAACTGCTGTTGAAATGCTGATGAAACTACTGCTGGAATGCCAATGGAAATACCTTGCCCAAGCAAGCACTCGAAGTCCCCCGGGGCTAAGGGTGAGGTCTCTGAACAGAGACACTTAATGCACTAAACAGTGCTGCAGACTAGCTAAACAGCCAGCGTGCTCTAAGTTGAAATGACTATCACAAATGGTCATAACCAGAATGATCAAAATGAGGGGGCTCCTCTCTCCTTTATAGCCTTTGCCTTTCTCAATCCCAAGGCTCACCTCCTCCTGCATGATTCCTCTCTTGCCACGTGTTTCTTCCCTCCTGCGCAGTCCCTCCATGTGTCTCAGTGGGCTCCATTTCTATGTCCCCCTTTGGCCCCCTTGGCTCCCCTCTAAGTCACAATGTTGTGCTACTACGAAGTGACTTTTTATTCTAAAAGTGAGTTATGTCCCCATCCTCACTTTTTTTATTTACAAATAACTATAGAAGGTAAAAATTGAACAAAATCGAATATTCCAATTAGCCATGGCTAATTAGGAATATTACATAATTTCAGATAAATCAAGGTTAAGAAGACTTTCTATATGCAAAGCACTCATTCATTTGGAATCAGGGTTTCAAAACATAGCCAAAGGAATTCTTTTCCAATTCCTTTCTTTTGCCTTTTTACCTTACTTCAATCAAGGCTTACTATGTATTGTCACATCACCCACTTGTTAGTTATATAAGCACATCAACTATTACATTGTCACGCTAATACCAAGCATGTTTCCTGCAACTTCTCACACATGTCAACCACATGTTCCAAATATCAAGACAATCATATCTATCAATTTGAAATCAACTTTTACAAATAATCATGTCATAACCCAAAGTTAACTGATAGTCATTAGACATAATGCTACAACTATCACCTACTATACTCAAGTACATATCAAATGTCTCAACACATATGTGTTAGTACAATCATCTTGAAACATGATCGTTGGGACGTATACTCATATTATGAAATTCATCAAACATTCTGTTGGCTATGTGGGGCCTGACCTAGGTTTAGCAGTGAGTTTAGCCAAGCAAATCCCGGTACTACTAGCCGTTTCGGCAACAGTCCGCAGAGTGCAGACTGAGGTCTCACCCGAAGTAGTATGGGAGGGTGTTGGAACCAAGTTTCCGCACCTTGGGGATGTCTGATATGGGTGATAGGTACGTGATTCAACCTTCGCGCTTACTAGATTACGCACACCAATGGGCTCCTTGCGTCCTGTGGGACTGCCTTCGTGTAGATCCAGCCACAGTGTGACCAATATTAATTACCCAAGTCTTCCTTAGTTAGGTTCTGTTTGTTAATTACTTAGAAAGTTTTCATACATAAACATACATACAAGTGCGCGCATATAGATAAATAGATACCATTAACGCCAAACATCAAAATATAGATCTATGAAACAAATGCATAATATGCCAAATCAACTTAGCTTTATTAATGATCCTTTTCAAGTTCAGTTCAATACAGACCCGACTCCGCCTTGTGCACTCAGCTGCAGGGGTCCGTGCACTCAGTTGCAGACTCTACTAGGCCGCTACGCACTCAGTTGTGGACCCTTTACCTACTACTACGACCTAATACCTTGAGATCCACTTCTATCCTCTAACCATGCCTTCGCATCTTATCTATTACTTTCCAAAAACTCAGAACTATCTTTACACTTAGAGCCTCACTCTATTTATACAATCCCATGGTCCGTGGACCATGGGTAGGCTGACACAACTTTACATTAAATTACATTGTTTTAGGGCGGACAACCCTATGACTCATCCTAGACTCTCGCGCTCCGCACCCGCATTTCGCGGAGTCTTTACATTATGACCCACACTCGGGCCTTAAGCCCCAAAAACATGCTATGGGGGGAATTGCTGCTGCCTAACATATTCAACCAACTTGCAAACATACCATGTTAAATAAATCAACTAGACACCAAACATGCAAACACCAAATAGATGTCATAATCAAACGGTCAAGCACCAACTATATGACGTAAGAAAAATCATACCTTAATGTATCTCAGGGGAGGAAATCTTGTCTGCACAATCAATCCATATTAGCACAATATATTAACTCAAACATAAATAAGACCATGATATCCAAATAGTCACTAGCTAGCATGTTTACATCATAACTCATACACAATTATCATTCACACATATATAAAGTCAATCTATATTAGTACAACACCATATCACCAATATGTCAGCTCATACATGAATATCATAACAATAACCATTGCATAGGTCAATCCAACTTAGTGTGATACATATAACATCAATGTATAAATTCTATAACCCTAATCATCAAGCTAAATATCATTTAACAAAAACAAGTTAACCTATAAGATACTTCATCAATAACATATAACATAATCATCAGGTTATCTAATATCAAACAACAACAGCAATGCATACAACTACATGTTACTATCATTCATGACTATCTGATACATGTGCATATGAATACATTAGAATCTGTCATGTATGTAACCATAATATCAATAGACATGTACATGAACCTAATGTATATATCAATTCATTAACTTACATACTTGCATGCCAAAATACAATAACTATATGGCAATCTTCTCTTACCCCAAAGTCCAATGTTGCAACCTCATTATGATGATCTGCATCTCTTTCTCTATGTCATCCAACACATTAGCATCATAACATACCAATATCACCTTGATGACTTAGATTGTATATCATGACTTCACAAGGCATGTTTGACCTACTATTCATGCATAACTATAACCAAGACCATACATGAATGGCAATTGCATATAGACATATAACACATGAGTACCAAACCATATTCACATCATTCTAGCTAGAGTCCAATCACCCATGCATGACCATATCAACTAAACAAACCATGACCTCATGCATGACAACAAAACCACCTCACGTGCATTTGATAACATGTGAACACTGACGTGCATAATAAATGCATATACAACCATACACTCATGACGACACATTCTAGCAACAACATCAACAACCTTCACATGGCGACATCACTGCAACCATGATCAAAACCATGTGAATGAAACAAGCACATGGATTGAATGCATAAGGAACACACATGCAAATAACATGAAAGCATGATCAACACACAACCCATGGAGAGCGCAACCACACTCTGATACCACTCTATAACACCCTCCTCCCACATCTACCAAAGCAATCAGATAACTGGGGTAAACATGCGACGAGAGGCCACTATGATAAGACTCAACCTCATAGGTAACCTTAAGGAAATGGAGTCGACAAAAAAAGACCTTAAAAACCTCCCTCAGGTGCTTCAGGACCCCCAAGAGCTAATCCACCACTCCAAGTGCCCAACCCCTAAGTTAACCTATAATTTCAATGAACTAAACCCAAAGTCGCTCCCATGAAAAGGCATGCATGTGACTGGAACCCTATAGTCTCTCCCACAATGCCTGCAAGGGAGAGACCACAACCTTTTTCAGCCAGTTCTATGCTAAAGACTGCAAGATTTAAGCCAATTTTTCAAGGCTAGTCTCCAAACCAATGCCTAGAACTTGATGAGACCTTCCAAGATAGTAAATGACACCAAGGCAAATCCTATAACACAAAACTTGATCAAGGGATTGACCTAACCAAGCCTAACCATGACATACATTTTGTCAAACACTTAGTAAATATGTAACCTACAGGTGTAAATAACAAATCTAAGCATAGGGGTCTCATACTTATCTGAGATTCACCATGAAGCATTGTTTCCTTATCAATTTAACTGCCATTCCATCCATTAGGTCATAGATAAATAGTTCATTCATTTACAATAAAAAACATGATGAGAGCCATATATAGTTGTTGTCATAAAAAATATACATACCAACATAATAGGGACAAAAATATCAATGAAATCACAACCATATACACCACATATAATCTGTCATAATACTCATAGAAATACTAGGAGAAATAACATTTCATTAATGATGCAAAATCCAAACCTGGGATGGGACTTCCATGTTCCACCCAACCATAGAATGGTTGAGCCAAATCTATCTTCAGCCATTCACCCCTGTGCCATATTCCAAGCATGAATGTGGGATCTCATAGAACACATCAATAAAAAACCATCCAGGGATTCAAGAGGCCATCCACCTCAAGCCATCAAATAGTTATTCCACCTCACGGTGAGACATCACAAAACCATCATCAAATTGGTCTCCATCCAAACCTTCCAGGGCTTCTAGAGCATTTGTTCCAACCAAGGCTTCTAGGACTAGTAACTCAACCCATAGCTGCCAGCAGGCTTCTAGAGTGTTTTTCCAACCAAGGCTTCTGGGACTAGTAAATCAACACACCAAGGGCTTCTAAAGCATTTGTCCAACCGAGGCTTCTAGGACTACTAACTCAACCCAAGCTATTACAGTATTTCTAAAGTATTTGTCTAACCAGGGCTTCTAGGAATTAATAACTCAGCCCAAGCTAAGGAAACATGAGAACCAACCAAAAACAAGCAAAGAAGGTAAAACCACAATCACCATGGCTATCCAGAAAATGGAAAGGCTAGGCAATCCACTTCCAATCCAGGAAATCCTCCATGCCAATGATAGATCACAACCAATAATTCACATGCATGTGCCATGCATGCCAAAACTAGTGAAGAAATCATACATGCAACTCGGCATCTGCAAGAAAACATGATGTAGTTATTGATCCCGATGCCTTCTTGCACTTTCCTACTCTTACTTTTCCTTCTTTCTCCAAGAATCCAAGTATGCCACACCCACCAAGAGTGCTCTAAGGAAACTCCAAGTCTTCAAGAGTATGAGAGAGAGAGAGAATAATGAGAGAGCTCCAAAACTAATCTAAAAAAAGGTTGAGCCAAGAGCTTACATTGACTAAGAGCTTGCCAACTAATCCTCAGAAGCCTTTTTATGAATGAGGCCTCTATTTTCTTCATTTTCCATTATTTTCCTTCATTTTCCTCCTCACATGCAACCTATGACCTTTCACCTTCGTTTTCTCATAATTTCGATTATTTTCATAAATAAATGTGCCAAAATGCCATTTTGCCTTTCCAAAGCCTTAGCCATTAACTTTTCCAATTCCCTTAGCCATAATAAACCAAATCAACACCCACTAGGATGTTTCTCCCACTATTCTTCTTGGAATACGTGTCCTATCATCCATGGCCTTATATATATTTTTACATGAATTTTCACCAGGGATGTTATAGTATTGCATTGTCCGCTCTTGCACATAGGAAATGGTAGCTTGTATGTTCTTGAGAGTTTTAACAAAATTCTTTGCTCTATTGTTGTAAGCCATGCAAACGGGCAACTTATTTATGTACAGTGACAAACCCCTCATAGATATTCTGTATGTATTCTCTAAGTGTTGGTACTTCATCGAGCTTCGCTACTCTCATCTCCTATAATTAAACCTGTGAGGAGACTGCATTATGCGCTCCTGTGCAGAGTTGTTCTACCTCTTTCCTGATGGCCTGTAAGTTCTGTGCCAATTTCTCATTCTCAACTGTCAAATATTGAATTTTTTATCTTGTCACTCCTGCATAGGCCAAGTTGGCTTCGGAAATGGCATTTGGATTCTTTCTAGTGTTTGACATTATCACCCTTTCTCTAATGAATGCAGGTGATGCGTGATCATCCAAAAAGTGCTTTCTCCATGCTTCTACAATCCTTATTTGGAACTCATCAAATGATAGATTGTACACATCCATTACCAGATCATCATCCAGGGGAACAACACCCCCTTCCTCGCTCGGGGTTGGCTCTGCTGCTAGAGGTGGTGGATACTAAGGGATGACCTATGGTGCGCTTAATATCATATCAACATCTTCATTCTACAGCTCTTGTTCCACTTCCATGTCTGTTACTTCAATCAATTGCTCAATTTGCTGAGCAAGCTCCCAATCCTGCATTTTTTCACCTTCCTCCTCAGTTGCTGGTTGGTTCTGCTCCTAATCCTCAACTTGTATCAACATCGTTTCCTCTGTCATTGCACATTTCCTTTATTCTTCCTTCTACTTCTGCTTTTATTCTTGTTCTCTCCTTCTCAACTTCTGTTCTTCCTTCACCTTCTACTCTATCTCCTGCAACTTTAGTTCTACTTCCTACAATCTCTTATTTTCTCTCTTCCTCTGCTTTGCTCTTTGTATCATCTGCTTCCTCTTTTCTTATGCTACAAAAGCTGCTTTCATGAGAATATGATCTACCTTCATATTGCAGCTTTGTTCTCCCTCTGAAATGTCAATAATCTTCCTCTTTCCCTTGTCCTACATGAGATTGATTCCTTCTGCTACTGTTGCTTCTGGAGTTGTTGCAGTTTGTGGAGTAGCCTGTGAAGTCCCTGCTAAATTGACTGGGTCATGGAGTCTGGAGGCATTGTAGTAGTACCTCCATGGATCCTCCTCTAGCCAATGGAATCCCTCGCCGATCCATGGAAATTAAACTCTCACACAGTGGTCCTTACAAATACCATGAGGATCATACAGATTAAAGTCTTGAGTTCCGAATTTAAATCTCACTATCTCCTTTCCCTTGGCAGCTACGACTTTCAAGTTTTTTTTATCTCGTATAATCTAATCCACAAAGGAAGAGTGGGCCATGGTGATTTATTCTTCCTGTGAAGTGCTGCTAAAAACTTTGTGGTGAGATGATACGACACTTCTTTAATGATGAGTTTGTCAATGACATACCTTGGTAAAACATGCATAGACTTCTCTCCACCAAACACTCTAATGAAGGTGCCACCTGGTGAGGCATACCAATATACGATGTCTGTTATTGCCTCCATTGCTTCTCGTGACATGCAAGGTGGATATTATTCAAATATGATCTTGTACAGTGGGATGATGAAGTGGCCAGTTAGCTGTGCCATTACTCCTCAATAACTGCATTCCAAAAGAAACCTGCAATAAATGTGCACGATAGGTTTTCGTGGTGTCCATGTCCGGCTCATGCTAGGGAACTACTGTTGCGCACATATTTCATCTAGTAAGTATGAAAACATATATAAATTCACTCACTCACCCTTGAGAGATTTTGAGCCAACATATATGACCAGTTGAACGATTTCCCCTCATTCACCACCTGGTCTAATAAAATTGGCCACTCTTTAGGAAAGGTTTCCATGCTCTACTGACCATGGATCCTACAAGTGAAGATAACCAAGAGATGGTAATCCTTCCTAAGGGACTTTGTCTTGTACACATGGGTGGGTGTCTATCAAAACTTCGATGGCTCCTTCACCCAGCCTTTGAAAATGTCTCATGTTCACATAGTTTTGGGTGGCATAGAAAAGTGATCCCATGCACTCTCCTGGCTCAGACAAGTGATAAATGCGATGATAGCCTTCTGGCCGGAAGGTGGCAAGCTTCTATTTGCTGGAACTGCTTAATGTCATGGTCTTCTAATCCATGTGTGAGACAATCTAGCTAATGACATCTACACACGGGAAGGTTGGATACCTTCATGCAACCTTGTTTAATCCTCATTGCTAGATGATGAGATACACATGTTGGTCCTCTAAGTCTACCTGAAAGTCCTTTGCAAAAGCATATTTAACCTATTTCCATGTCAATGATGATCCATTTTCTATAAACAATTGATTATCTGCATACACTGGCAAGTCTACTAACGTTTTCTCAACTGATACCCCAGTACTGCTCTCAATGGTTTCTTTTGAAGAAACTCTCTTAGGTTCCATGGTAACATAGACTGTTGGAGAGGTGCTCAAAAACTTCTGTACCTGTGGGACAGAAAAGACACTCATAGTAACCAAATACCAGTCTTACAAAAATCTACTTACAAAGAACGTTCAAGTAGAAAACTGGGCATCAGACGGGGAGGATTGCATAATCCACATTGGAAAGAGGGACTAGCTACCTGTGGGAACTGCGTATTGCATAGTCCCAACAACCAAGGTCGAAGCTTGTGGCTTGAAACCACATAATGCGTAGTTCAGCCTGGGTAGAGGTCTGGGAGAGACATATGATGGGTTGGCTAATGGAACTACACAGTACGCAGTTGGAGCCATCTTGGACTATGGACTGTGGAATTCTAGAGGCTAAGCTTGTGGCTTGAGCCTTAGGATTGCAGAGTGCCAGTTGGGAAAAGTAAAAACTGACCAAGGGAAGTGCAGATCTACCCAAGGGAAGTGTGGAAAATGAGTAGATATGAGAGATAGTGTGAGCTTGTGTGTAGATATGACTAAGTGTGAGTAAATCCATGTGAATCAAGTGCAACAATTAATCAGACTGAAGGAAAATCAAGTATGTGAGGAGAGTTGTCACAACGACGAACATGGGTGAAAAATCAAGAAAACTAATGTGAAACTTGGGAAAGACAATCTAAAACTTAAAACAACCATTCTACAAGTTAAAACAAGTTAAAACACCAACAACCATGAAGAGAAAGAAGTGAAACAACACTCATGCAAGACAAATGACAAAAGCGAGAGAAAAAGCGGCAAAAGATGGAAAAAGTGAAACTCACCCAGAAAAGTGACGACGATCGCACCAAAGGTTCCTTGATCTCCTCAAGAGTACTAGAGATCCAAGATCGAATGTGAAAATGAGCTCTAGAAACATCTATTAAATATATTTGTGTGAATTATGGTTTATGATGCGTATGCCTAAAATTAAGGAAAAAGCGACACTTGATGGAAGTTTCTAAAAATATCGCAACTCCTTCGGGCTGCTAAAAACAAATCCCTATTTCTTAAGGATGATTTTTGCTTTTTTTTGTTTTTTTGTTTTTTCTAGGGAAACCTTCCATGCACACTGCCAGGAAAGACTGCACAGTTCTAGGGAACTGGGCAACTTTCCGACTCAGTGCACTACGCAGTTTCTGAGCTTAGTGAGGGTTACGTAATTTTTGGGCTTAGTGTTAGGATTCCTTCCATGACTGCACAATTTCTAAGCTCAAGGATGACTTCCAGTCAAGACTATGCAACTCTTATCATCAAGGCTACTTGCTCTCAAGGGTTGCACCATTTTTGGAAGCAAGCCTAAAACTACTATGAGACCAAGATGGGAGATCAACTTGTGACTTAAAAGAATTAGCTAAGTGGGCAAACATAAGAAAAAAATGAAAAGGTAAGTCTCAATCGAAGCATGAATACGTGGATTAATGCAAGATGAGCCTGTGGATAAGAAGGGATGCTCCAAAATCGCATAGGCAAAATTTTGGAGGGTGGTTGTAGCCACTACAATAGGTCACTATTTTGCGATGACTTGCTAAGGCACGAGGAAAAGGCTAAGTGATTAAGTGACTAAGTGTGGATAAATTGTGGTGAGAGATCACAAGAAAATTTAATACAATGAAATTCATTACACACAAATATATCAATTTGATCTTTGAAGAATGCGAAAGGTCATGAAATACGAAATAATGTAAGAGACAAAATCAAGGAAGTGAAATGACAAAACCTTAAGTGCAATTCTTAGGTGTGAGAGAGGAGCTTACCCGAAAAAGAGCACATGCACAATTGTAGATAGGAGGACTAACAATATGCTCCAAAGATATGCGAAGCTCCTAGTGAGACCAAATGAAACATTGTGATGATATTTTGGGGGCAGACTTGTATTTATAGTTTTCCCACACATGTGAGCTTATTGGGCTTGTAAAATGCACCTAGCACAGATGTGTGTGACAAGGGTGTCAAAATATCACTAGGAAACATACTTGTGTTGGAATCGAAAAATGTGCTAATGGTAAGTTGAAGAGGTGTGCTCAACTCGCTAAAGAAAAGTGCACTAAGTAGAAAAAGTGTACCAAACTCATGAACAAGAAGTGCACTCTAACTTGGAGAGTTTAAGGGAAAACTCAGAACAACTTCAAACACTTAAGTGATTTCAAACAAGCTTAGGATGACGTTGGTTACTTAAGAATTTGGAGATCATGATCAATAGGGGCTCCAAAATTAGGTGAAGTTGAAAATTTTGGAGGGTAGTTGTAGCAACTACAACAATCTTTTTTACTTATGGGTACGTGTTCTAAAAATGTCTTGTTTGAAAGCAAGTTTTAAAAGAATATGATCAGGGAGACCTTTGCTAAGGTCTATATCTACATATATTCTGGAAAATGTAAAGATATGATCTGAATTGGATCATTATATTGTTTATCATCCATCTCGATGCATTTGGAGTGGGAAAAGTGGAGGAATCAGCGCACGCGACCGTTTTTACTGGCGGGACCCAGTTTGGCAAAATGAGGTCCGAAACCTTCTAGGAGAATTTTGAGGCATCACACAACATTTTTTGGGGGTAAAACTTTGTTGCTTAAGTGCCACACCTTTTCAGGCTATTCTACACAAAAAGTTTTCCAACGGCACAAGAATCATGTCAATTGGATTATGTATGCAAAAGTTATGCCACTCAGAAGTTGACCTTACTGTTTTCACATATATAGTTCAGGAGAACGCCACGTCAGCCCCCATTATTCATAGAAAAGGGGCTAGCCACATGTTTTTGATGTAAAAGACTCTAGAAGAGTCTATTTTATAACTCTAGTTAAGAGATGATGTAGTCAAACTTAACCACTAGTAGGCTATCAGGATGTGTTATAACCAGGCCACTAGAAGGAAGAGGCATTCCATTCTTTCGAGGGCGTTTTGTTCCATACTTGAGCAAAGATAGTTAGGAGAGATAGGAGGTAGAGCACACAGAGAGGATTTGTGCACTGTAGTAGCCCACGGGCCACAAACATTACTTGTTTGTATCTACAACAATATTTCCAGACGAAGAAAGAGAGCGAAGCGACCTCACTTTCTAGCAGGGTTTTCTCCCGAAAGGGTTTCCCAGAGAGAATATCTTGTGTCTTATGTGTGTGTGAGATTTTTTTATTCATTTTCCACTTTTCTGCATAATCTGTATTTACATGCATGCACTAATTACAGCAAAAATCTACAAATCTAGAAATTAAATAAAACTATAATAGTGTAGAATCTTAGATTTTTTTTTTTTTAATATAATATTATTAGATCTGTTGTGATGAACTGTCTAGTGGAATATCCACGGGAGTTTACAGATCAAGATACTTTTTTTTGTTCTATCCATGTCCATTTTCAAAATTTACCTAGGGTATTTCCAATATCCTCTAGAACTTGATGGTTCCAGAAGGGGAGAGGGAGCTTTGGTAACCTCACCCATACTGACATTATTGTTACCACCATGCTTGTAGCATCAACTTCAAGGAACCATGGGGTAATTAAAAGCCAGACTCTACCCCAAAACCATGGGGTAATTAAAAGCCTGACTCTACCCCAAAACCATGGGGTAATTAAAAGCCTGACCCTACCCCAAAACCATGGCCCTTCTTTTAGAACTTTTTCCATGTCTTGTTGTGTGTGAAATTGTACTATGAGGAAGCCTTTGGAGCATAAGTTGAGATCACAATTTTGTGTCCAAGGAGAAAAAAACCCATTGATATAATTCTTCAGGTTTCAGCCAAAAACCATTCAACCAATATATTAATTCCTTAGACTGTAGATGATCAAAATATGATTTTACCTCTGGATTTTTTACATCCATAGGTAGTACCTTGTCCATTTGCTCAAGAATATACGGTCTTGGTAGATTTTGGATTGAATGAACTAAAGCGAAAATGCTCCCTTTCACTGCATCCTTGAACGAGATGGATCCATTAGGGTTTCTAGAGGTTTTTGCTCCACCTCGCAGCCTCAAATATACTAATGTGGTAGAATCCCTTGCCACACCATAATCTTTTAGCTGTAGGGAATCTTGGAGAACTTTTCCTTCATATAACAAAATTTGGATTCTTGTTGGTGTTCCCATCCCACTTTGAAAGCTTTGCTTCAAGTGATTCACTAGTTCCGAGCCCCAAATATATTGGATAAATTCCTTCCCATTTAAATTTTTGATTAAAAATTTGATATTTTTCGTTTTCTCTGTCTTTTTCCCAGATATGAATGTGAAAGGTAAAGAAAAGACCAATAAAAAGATAAATTTGGAAAGAAAATATTAGATTTATCAATATCAAAGGCCAAATCTACAAAGTGTTTCAGATTTGTTGTATACTAGTCCTTCGTGAGACTTGAGGGCCATATTTGAGACGAGATCCATCACTCAACCACATAATACATTTGCAAACTAGCACAATATGTTAAATAGAACTTTTATGCCTGAAGCTCTAGCCTCCAAATGCCATTGTTGATGATGAGGAAGGGGTATTCCGCTTCAACCCAAAGCTCTTTTCCTCTAGAAAATACGGGATTATGGCCTATGACAACACCTTGTAGGCCTTTCTCCACATGCAAAGGCTATAATAATACCCTCCCATCGACTAGTGGAAGAGAAAACTTGCCATTTCCTATCCATGAACCTCCCTTGTCACCTAAAACATTCTTCAAATTGTCGACAACAGTGAATGAGGCTTCGCAATAGAGAACCCTAATTCTTGCCATCACTTCACTTCCTCTACCCTTCGACCAAAAAAAACAATAAAATAAAACTTGTTTTTATTAAAAAATCACAAAAAAAATTATATATATATAAATAATAAAATAAAATAAAATAAAATAAAGAAAATAAATAAATAATTACAATTTAATTAAAAAAACAATGTTAGAGTGTGTTGTCGGGGAGGGCAATGCCCCTTTGCCCATGAGGATTGCTAGGTCGTTGACGTGGCCCCAGTTTATGACTGTTAAGTTGTGTAACCCACTACTTGGAAACCCCCATGGGTGGAAAGGTGAGGTTGGATATTGGCCTCCCACACAATTTATTATTATTATTATTATTATTATTTGTTGTTTATTATAATTTTTAAAAAATGAGTCCATGAGGTCTTAGATAGACAGTGACCGGGTGCGTTGTTAAAACACTCCTAAATGTTAAGTCACTAGTTCAATTCCTCATCCTATTCGGGTGTTATTCTTGGACATGACCTGATGTAGCCTCACCATTGTCGAACTTTAAAAAAAAATAGAAATTAAAAATTAAAATTATATATATATATATATTTATTTTATAATTTAAAAAAAATATATTTATCATTTTTATTATTATTTTAATTTTACTTTATTATGAAGTATATTGTGTAAATCATGAGATTTAAGGTTCAAATTCTCCATTGGCTAAACCAACTATTTATTTTTTTTAGACATTTAATCAATTAAAATTAAAGTTGGTGTGGAAAAATATATCTTGTGCGTAATATGCAATCACACATTTTATCTAAATAATATATTATTTTTTATATATATTCAACAATGGTAGGAGAAGAAGTGCATTCCTTCCTTCCTTAATTGTTCGAGTCACTAATTTTGCAGTGACAACTTGGGCACCCTCACTCGTGTTGTGCCCTTTCTTTACATGTCCAATCTGTGAATTAGGCTCTGGTTCTATGTCGAACCCATCTTCAATTGTAGTCACTCCTGTTCAGCATTGGAATAGTGTAATTCTTTGACCCCTTTACGTGAGCCAACAACCCTAGCAGTGCATTTATAAAAAGGAAATAATCTTTGATATAATTTGAATTTTCAAGTCCAGCTCTTGTGAAGAATCGTGTGTAGTCCCACATGCTAAGTTGGTATTTCAAGATATAAGGGCCACTCTTGAGCATCCAATGGAAGTGCACATGGGATTTATGTTTTACGTTGTGCTTTGATGTAGCAACATCAATTAGAGCAGAGTTCTAACATTCATGCCCTCTCTAACTAGGGCTATGAAGAGCGAGATATGATCGAACTTTCTAGAAGATAGAGAGGAGGCCCGAATCTTGGGATTTTGTATAACCGAGGAATCACCTAATGTTATTCCTGGTTGATTCCTTAGGAGAATTGCGGCCATGGTCTAGATTTCCACGTGAACAAGGTTCATGGCCATTGCATAGATGGGGATTGATAAAAACAAAATTTGACATGCTAGCAACAGATATTACATTGCCCAATATTTAAATAATGACGAAGGGAAAACCAGATGAGCCATATGACTCTCAACTTCCGCCAACTCAAGCAAAGCTTTTACATATAATTTCATGTATGATACTATGCATAGCTTTATAGATTTAATCCTCGTATCAATGACTATTGTATCCTCTTTGTGATCCATATTGGATTTTATAACAGTATCAATGGTTGTCATATTCAACATGGGATATGGAAGATGCATCTCAGGCTTTGATTGAGTGGAGGCCACACTACTCGTGATTTTTATATAACTCATGCCTTACCAAATTCGTCTTTCAAATTTTGCGAGATTACTCGTCTAGTGCTGATGCCTAGACTCCCCCACATGTGGCTTATGAGCACAATAACAACGCAGACCTGCCACTGTCATATCTAATTTTAAGCGAGCAGTCCTGAGCATCTTGAGGGACTTGACTCCAAGTCAGAGCTGCAACTCTGAACCCTCTCTCAACAAGATTGGAGCTGGATTCTCTGCCCACAATTCCAAAATAGCAAAAACAAACAAGGGCTCCCGAGGATTTTGAGGAACTCATCAACCTAGTTTATGCGGTATGCGTGAAGAAATACATCTCTCTATAGGTCTGCCAATTGCTGCCTAGGATACAATAATGCTCCTCCTTTTTCAACAACGGGTCACCAGTATCATACAAAATTGTTCGTACTATGGCCTTTGCATCAATCGTATATATTTGCTTTGTTTTTGGACAAATGACCAAAAGCCATACAAGCCTTTTGGTACCCTATATGCTCAGATCTCAAATGGACCGTGGGTTTGTTTAGGGATTCCAAGTACATGTTGCGTACCAAGTGTTCCTAGGGCATATAGTGAGGCTTCTACTAGTAAAGCTTATACCAATTGTGAAGCAGTTCCTTGTGAACGGTTTGAAACTGCTTTTGAGGTTGTGGAATTTTTGTTAGTTGATACTTTAGGAGGAAGTATAGATCATAATCATGATCGGTTATTTTGGCATAGATTGCATATTGTTGGAGAAGTACAATTTGCAATGCATCATTGTTTGCTAGGGGTTTAAGGAGTGAAAAAGGAGGAGCTTCGAGTTCTCAACCATCCATAGGCCCTTGCTTAATGTGAATATAGTTTGTGAATATTGTTGATGGTATGATAAAAATCAACAAAGCCTCTCACTGATATTTGAACCAGTTTATAAAATGAATGAGAAAAGGCTGAGATTTTGCAGCTCAAATATCATCTCCAACGAGATGAATGACAACAAAATAATCATCATATTGAACTGGTTCTTGTTTAGACAATTCTTTTTTTGAGTTAGAGAAAGACTCTTATCAGCAACCAATACATGATTAGATTTCAAGAGTAGTTTCACATGAACATGTAGAGGTTCCACTTTCACTTCCCAATCCCATCACGAGACCTTGGGAATACGTCATTAACAATAAACACAAAATTGGTCTTGGATATGAAAAGGAAGTGTCCTTTCACGTTTCAAACCAATCCAAACCAACCTAATTTTAGAGTGTTATATTTCTTTAGGACAATTCAACTTCACTTGCTCCACATCATGCTTCTCTTCCCATGCACTTCAAATTATCATATGCCAACATTGTGATTGAGTTGGCCATGTGAAAGATCAATTTTTTGATCTTCACCCTTGTGAGCATTGTGGAAAGAAAATTCATCATTCAGATAGAATTTTTAAACACAAGACTCCTACAAGAGAAAATTTTCTCCCTAGATGGATTGCTTCTTGTAAATGGCCTTCAACAACCAAGAAGATATATTGATCACACCGCAAAGCTCATTCTTGAGTATTGACACATCTTGCAGTGGATAGATCTTCATCTTCTCACCTTGTATCCGATAGGGGGAATTGATAGTCAACTACTAGCTTCAAAGTCATATCAAGTTATCCAAAGCCACAATCTATACTAAAGCCAACTGCCAGAGTTATCCAATGCCAAAGGAATAGTTGTAGCTAGAGATAGACTCATGTTCCATGAACACGATTTGATTGGTAGCTAGCCTTAAACCACCACCGATAGAAAACTTTGGTTTATGTTACCCATTTCATCAATTTATGGTCATCTTTAAACCATCATCACAAAGCACTTCCACTTTGTAGAAGACTTCATGTTCTAGCCAAATTCAAAAAAATTTCAGGAACTACTTCAAGCCTAGTTCCAAAGTTGGTGGTTAGCCTTAAACCACAACCAGTAGAAGACTTTGACTTTTTATAGCTAAGTTGGTTTGTGGTCTTCCTTAAACCACCATTTCAGAGAACACACCGAGCCATTCACTGCCATGCTTTTGTAGTTCAACCCTCTTCTTGGACTCATTTACATCCCTTCATATTAAAGCGGGGATGTTGGAAACCTAATACATTAGGGTTGGTGTGGAGGAATGCCAATTTTCATAGAAGCTTAAGAGACCTCATGGAAGATGAAAACTAGGGGTCATACAATGTATCGATATGTTTATCTTGTGAGTAATATGCAATCACAATTTATCCAAACAATCTCTTATTTTTGCGTACTCAATTTTTTTAAATTTAATTTTTGTTTTAAATTATTTATCTTCTTTTTAAAAATGTTTTATTAATTTCCATTTCCATTATTACCTTTTTGTTATTATTTTTTATTTTGAATGCGTTTTTTTGTTACTTTTTGAATTTTTAAAGGTATTTTTTTTTTTTTTTAAATATACTTCTCTTTTTTTTAGAAAATTTGTTTTTTCCATGATTTTTTATAAAAAAAGTTAGCATTTTAATTATTTTCTGGAATGAAAAGGTGAGTTTTTATTTTTTATTTTTAAAATTGGTGATAGCCATATTATGAAGTATTGTGTAAGCCATGAGATTCAAGGTCAACATTATGAAGTATGAGGTAAACCATGATATTCAAGATCAAATTCCCATGAGTCAAACCAATAATATATGTATGGGAACACACTCAAACACACAATGCTTTTTTCAAAAATTTTAAATGTAAATTATTTAAAAAATAAATAATTAATGATTAAAAAAATTATATAATGTCACTTACAGATTCACAGTCGAGTTCATGTTTTTTTTTCAATGGTACCAATTATCAAGGTTGCAATGCGAATTAATTGATAATTTTAACCTCAAATAAAATTAAATAAAACAAAAGTTAGACAAATTTGAAAAAGACTTAGAAAACAAACATTAAAAAAAATAATAATAATAGAAAGGTAGACAAATTTAAGTGTTGCATTTTAGGGTTTTTCATAGTCATGGTATTTGATCTTTAATGCGATGATTGAAAATTGTATGAATTTTAACCTTAAAAAAGGGGTAATGCTACATCACGTCTTTTGCATTTCAACATGTTTTTTTCATGTATTTCATAGTCAATGTTATCACTCAGAAGTTTTCCCTAGAAGTTATAAAAAGAAGGAATCATCCGAGGTAACCACAAACCAATCTTTTAGACTCAGGTTCTAGCCAACTTAAGTCCAGAGAGGGCTCTCTCTTTATGATTTAACTTTATTTTTATTAGATTTTAGGCTAGTTCTTAGTGTTCATGAGGATTTTAATTTTAGATTGAAGGTTGGGTGGTGGAATTCTTGGAACAGATGGATAGAGCTAGGTCTTCAAGCCATTGGGCTATGGAGTCAATCAAAGGATAGCATAACTGGACCAGATCATTAAAGGGAATGTTCACAGGGCAGGCTAGCAAAGAAAAAGACAAATCTTTAGGTCTAATGGATGGGGTGGTTCTAACCAAGGTGAAAGTGCAATGAAGAATCCTTAGACCGGGGTCAGAAGGAAAGAAAGTAGGTGATCATGAACAAAGGGAAATTAAGAATCCTTTGCTATAGACCAGGGGGAGAAACTACGGAAGCAAGGGAGCAGTTAAGAATTCCCTAACTAAGATAGTTTAGTAGAAAACATTTAAAATGTAAACAGTCAAGACAGAGTGCATTCAAGCAATTTCTGAAATATCATTCCATGTTATACATTTAGATTTTAGATAAAAAAACAAGATTATGGAGACACATAAGAGAAATAATAGTAAACATAAGAGAATACTTATTTGTATATCACTTTACACAAGAATCCTGTAAAATATCTGAGCTTTATTCCTTGATCCAGCAAGCCAATCCAGTCATTGATACAATAGAACTTAGAATTGAGAGAGAAAGTCTATAGAAATGTCTTGGAATCCACCCCAAATACTTCGAAATATGAAGTATTTATACAAAAAATATTTACAAAATATCTCATAACAATCTGAGATTTAATCTAGGGAATCAAAATATCTTCAAGCATGAAGGTAGGGACAGATGGAAAACTGCATCATGCTGTCCCTTTTATTGTGGTAGTGTTGGCTGTTGCAGTTGAGTTTGAGCCCTTTAAGCTAGCTGATATTTGTACGTTGGAATCATCTTTACTTTGATCTTTCACTGATACTCTTTGACCTTGTTACTCTTTGACCCTACCGATCTGTCTTTTACCTGTTTCACCTCGCTGCCTTTAGATTTTACTGTGGTAATTTTTCGCTGTAAAACTTTTCAAAGTAAGTCTATCATTTTTTCCCACCATTCTTCCTCAAGTAACTTTACTTTCAACATTCTTCTGTAAATTTCATTTTCCTCTATGTATTTAGCAAAATTGGGCTTGGTGACAAACAGATGTTTCACCTCATGTTATAGGAAAAATAGATTTTCCAAAGTATCATGCAATATTTTTCCAATTGGCAGGGCTTTTATACCTGAAGTATTGGCTTGTTCCTTAGCTGATTTCCTAAGTCTGCCAGTGTATTCCAATTTGATCATGAGTTTATCATGGATGACCATAGGATTGGGAAGGCCTTTGTCCCTCAAAATTTGAAATTTGGCCATGAACCTGTCAATGGCCACCTGCATGTTGTGGCACTTTTCTTCTAAATTGAGCATAAGGTTTCTTTTGGAAAGAACCTTTTTAACCTCTAGGATGGCTTCAATCCTATCCTCTATACCAAGCTCATTAAGCTCATGTCTATTCTTACTGTTCAAGAAGTGGATGAGTCGATTTGCATCCTCAGGTTGGTCTCCTAAATCTTCCCTTACTTTCTGGATAGCCTTAGTGGCTACTTTCACCAATTCAGTTTGCTCAAATATAACTTGAATTGATGGCAAAATATCATTGACAGAGTCAATGATATTGGCCCAGAGAATTTCTTTGGTCTGTCCTAGTGGCTTCTGCAATGTTAAATATTTTTCTAGGACTTTGATTTTCTCACCCATCCTTAGGGCTTTCTGTGTTTCCAGTATCTGGGTACGTGATGAGGAAGGTTCTATGATGCCTCCAGAGGGAGTGGCATGCCTGCTCCCTTCTATTTTAGTGCTTGTAACATTTTTTGTCTCCTCTGTATATTCCTATTCTGAAACAGGATTTATTCTTTGTCTCTTTGCTTGGCTTGTCTCTGCATATGCCTGTGATGTTGCTCTTCCTGAGGTGGTAGCCCCTTCCTTGTTTCTCTTGAGGATTTTCTCCTCATTTAGAGGAGTCTGTAAGATTGGGGGGTTACTCATGGTGGCCTCTGGTCTATCTGATTTTTCTGATTGTTCTGGTTCTTCTGGTGCTTCTGACCCTTCTGGTGCTTCTGACTCTTGTTGCACCTGTGATTCTTCTTGGACCTGAGATCCTCCTGGCACCTGCAGGAAAGAACCCTCATCAAGCTGTTTCTCTAGATCAATTAGAGTGTTTTCAATAGCAACTTCAGTGTTATCCCTATCCACTAAAGTATTCTCCACCCATTCCAATTGATTTGCATATTTTTCTATTTCAGGGATTTGGTGGTGAATGTAGGGAGCCATCTTGTTTTTCTATCTTCTGTTGCAGATGAAGTCCAAGGGATCATATCTCCACATGAAGCTCTATTTCAGATTTAGTCTTTGAAGAATTTGGTCTGCCTCCCTTCCAGCTTCTCTACTATTGCAAATAAAGGGGCCTAACTGGTCTCTAATCCTGAGCTGGATCTTCTTTTTGGCTCTGACAAAACGCACCTCATCTGAGTTGATTATCTGCCTATAGTACTCCAGAGCAAATAACCTCATTGGGAGGTATCTAGGTAGTTTATATGGGGCCATCTCACAACCATAAATTCTAATTTCAGTGTGGTTTTGGTACAAGTACCAATCCCCCACTTTGTGTTGTTTTGAGAGTTGCAGGATCCTCCTTATGTCTGAACTGATTCTTGGAGGAGGGATTCCTAGCAGCATTGTCATAATGGGATGTACAAATAGGTCTATGAAGTCTGTATATGAATATGGGGAGTCATATTTATGGGTCAATGGAGTCCAGAAAATCACTGACCTAGGGTGACCTTTTGTATCAAGCTTCTGGAGAGTAAAGGGGAACTTATCTGCTTGATAGTATAGAAAAAGGTGATACAAAACAGAGGAATACTTGAAAACTCTCTCATTACTCATCCTAAGAAACTGGTCATGCATCCTATCGGCTATAAACTTGGCATAATCATAAATGACAGTAGGAGGTTGTCCTGGAGTGAAGATGGACATGAAAGCTAGGATGATTTCATCTATATACTCACTGGTGGTGTAACCTAGGACACTAGATATCATTGCTACAATATCTTGGCCAAATTCTGAAAATATGGTGTACACATATGGAGGAGGATCTTTTGGAATATGATTTTCTTCTACAATGAAGGTTTGGAACATCTCAGCAAGTTTTGCAGTGGTAATCTTGGGGAATAGGTCCAATGGGTCTCCAATTGAAATAGGGATTAGGTTTTTCCCTGGTTGTAGTCGCAACATTTCATTAATTGATTCTGCAGTGATGGTGAAAAGTACATTCTGGTTTGGGGACATCACTGCTCTTTGGCTGGGGATATAGTTTGCATGGCAGTAATGGACAATTTCTGGGAAAATATGAACTTCAGGGAATTGGTATTTGGGTAAATTGGACTCCCAAAGACCAATTTTATCAGCATGGTTCAGGTATTGGTCTCTGTATCAGCAGTATAATTTCAGAGGGGATCCATGGACAGAGGTGTCCTTGATTTGGAAGTCTTTATCAACTAGGAGGAGGTGGTCTAAATCCAAGTGAGGAGAGGAAATTGGTCTCACATCCATGGAAATTGGGGCAGCGATTCTCAGTTCTTGTGGTTTTGAGAATGGGGGAGGTGATTTTCAATTTTTTAGGGCAATGGTGGTTTAATTCTAGGTGGGTTTGGGTTACTAGAGTTTCTCTTTTATTTTAAATAAGAAAACTTAGTGACTGGTTCAGAAATTGACAGGGTTTTCAATGGATTCTGGCTTAAATACCTAGAATTGAAGAAACTGGGTCTAAACTGGGTGACTAGAAATTGTGAACGGTTGAAAAAAGCTTCAAGCAAGTTTGAAGGCAATCTGGGAGCTTTGTGGTGTCTTCAGGGTGCAATTTTATGTGGGTTGATAGCTTCGACGTTCACAGGTGCGTGCATGGGAGTTCTCAGTTCAAAAATATGATAAAACTAATGATTTGTGGCTTTTTGGCCTTATGCTGGAAAGTCAAAATTGGTGGGTACAGGTGAACAGTAATTGTTTGTCGTGTAGCGGGTGGGCGATAAGTGGTTTCGTTCGCACAACTTTTGGGTGCTTGGCAGTCTTAGGGGGAGGCCGCCCGTTACAACCCTTTTCGGGTGAGTAACGTTCATACTTCGGGCCCTTCCAAAATGGATGAGGACCATTAGATGTGGAGGGGAGAGATCATGCGGCGATCAGGCAGTGGAGTTGCACGAAGGGTAGTGGGGGGGCTCGGCGAGTAATTAAGTGTGGTGGTTTTTTCTTTAATGGAGCTTTAAGGCGAGGTTAAGGTATCGGGGTGATTAGCGACGAGATTTAAATGAATTTTTAAACTAACTTAATCACAGGTTGATTAGTTAGGGGATTTTCGGGGTTTTGGGTAATACTATAGTTTATATAATTAAACTAGGGTAGGATTTAATTAATATTTCGGGAGCTAAATATATTCGGGGAAAAGGGGTTTTTAGTCAATATTTAATAAATAAATCAGTAATTAGTACAGTGAGCGGAAAGGGGCAAAACACCCTAAGTATTTTGATATTTCATGTTTTTAATGCTTTCCATAAAACTTAGGATATAGTTTTTTTGTGGGTTTTTTGATATGAAAATGAATTAAGTAGGGGAATAAAGACTTTTCCTAGGTAAAATCATTTTAACATTAGGAAAAGAGTATCATTAGGGAAGATGAATGAACTGAAGGGGGGAATGAATGTTTATGAGGGGATTTGGTACTTATTGCCTCTAAGTCATTGAGCCGAGGGTCCGGTCCCTCTAAAAGTCAGAGAAATTCTCTGAGCCTATTTGACTTAGGCTTTGAACTTTATTGTGGGAAATTAGTTAAGTGAAAGGTGAAATGAATGAGGGAAATTAATTAATTGACTTTGATATCCATCTGCATATTTGAGTGCCCATTCACATTTGGAACTTTTATGATGAAAAATATGATACACATGCTTTTGTCTAATCAATCAACATAATTCTGCAATCTTTCTACTACTTACCCATCTACTCATCCTACCATTTTTACTTCTATTTATTAGGGTGCATTTGAGCTAGCAAACCCTTATCAAACATTTTACTTTTTCTTTACAATAGTAAACTAACTAAGTCTAACCTTATTACATCTAAGGGCTCAGTTTAAACATTTGAGCTCCTTTTATTTACTCTACCTATCTAATTACCTGCCAAGATTAAACAGTTTGGTCAGATATTCATTCTCTATCTATGGACATGAAATTGAAACATGAAATAGCCAAGTTTAAACATATTGACTATCATGGATTGTGGCAAAGGTTACAAACTGCACACAATCATTTATTATGCACAAAAAGTAAATAGTAGTGGCATTTTTACTTGCACACTTTCATGGTCTTTTTCTTTTCTTGGGGTTCATATTTTTCATATTTGTTGACCTTTTTATTCTTTTTGTCCTTTGATTATTCTTTTAGGACATACCCTCTTTACATTTTTTATTTTTTTTTAAATATGGAAAACAATTGCAGAAAGCAAAGGTATGTACATATTATAGGTTTAATCTTATCCATTCAAAAATTATGACTCCTATTGGTATAGGAACCTAACAGTGGCTCCTCTTGGGGATGGCATTTCCTGGTGAAATGTCAAGAACTTTGTAGACCAATGGCCTTCTAAATTGTTGTGATGTTATCCTGCAACTTTTCCTTTTCATATTTCTGCATTATTGCTATTTATGATAGTAAAACTTTTGAAGCTTAGGGCCTTCTTTTTGGGATTCAACTTCAAAAAATCACCATCCAATCCACTCTAGACTTTTGAAAGTAAAGTGTATACACATGATTAGTGAAATCAGTAACTAGGCTCAATATAGTGTTTGAGCATTCAACCATTAATTGGTCCTCCTTTTGCTTATGTGCCATCCATTTCTCTGAGGAAGAAAGCATTATTACCTCTAAAAGCATAAATGATATATGGGTCTTTCCATAGGAAATCAAATTTTCCATGTTTACCTTTGTCCTCTCTTCTTGAATCCCATTTCAAAACTTTGTCCCCTAGGTAAAAATCTTATGCCTTAGTCCTTTTATCAAAAGTCTTCTTGATCCTTTCCTACACAACTTGAGATCTGATGTACACTTCTTCCCTGGTCTGCTGTAAGTGAATTGTTTGGTTGATTCTTCTTTGGATGTCATTTGGTTCAACTTGCAGCTCTTGGAGTAGCTTCATCACTGGTGTTCCCAAGGAAGATGGGAAAACATCTTCCATTCCATAAACTAATTGATAAGGACTAGTACCAATGGATTTCTTTGTGGTTAGCCTGTCTGCCCATAAGGCATTTACTAGCTTCTTGTTCCATGTTTTCTTGTTGTCTTCTAACAATTTTTTGATGATATTTACCAGACTTTTGTTTGAGGACTCTGCTAGTCCATTTCCTTGGGGGTAATAAGTTGTGGAATGGCCCAAAGTTATATGGTACTTATTACAGAAATCAATCATTCTCCTAGATTTGAAAGTTGTTGCATTATTAGTGATAATCTTGGTTGGGCACCCAAATCTAGATAGGACATTGGATTCAAGGAAGGTTATTATAACAGTGTCAGTGGCTTTCCTTGAAGGTATGGCTTCTATCCATTTGGTAAAATAATCTGTATTAGTGAGGATCCATTTGTGTTGGGCAGAGGAAGGTGGGTGGATTTCACCAATGAATTCAAGACCCCATTGTTGAAAAGGTGCTTCAGCAGAGATTGGTTTTAAGGGTAAGGGTAAAAGCTTTTTCTTTCCTTCAAAAATATGACATTTATAATAGGAGGTTACAAATTTCTTTACATCAGAAAACAAAGTAGGCCAATAGAAACAGACTCTAAGGATCTTGTCAGTAGTGGTTTTCCAGTAAAGATGTCCACCATATTCACCTGCATGAAACTCTTGTAACACCTTGTTAGATTCTTCTTTTAATAAACAGTTAAGAAGGATACCTTCATGATTCCTCCAAAACAATGCATTGTCAATTATGCAAAATTTTAAAGATTTAATTTTTAAAAATCTGCTTTTGGTCCTGGATAATTCAGGAGGAGCTTGTAGATTTTGTAAAACATATATGATGTCAACATACCATGGTGATTCAATAAAGGCCTAGCTAATTGGTGGAGTCACCATCTCCTCTCCATTATCCATTTTTGCAATAAAATTTATATCTAAGGCATGATAATTTGATTCAGCCATGAGCTTGGCTAAACCTTGGCCTTTGATTAACTTTGTTGGCTTGATTTCTAGGTCATATTCTAATATAGTAGCAATCCATTTCCCTCTCTTTCCATCTGGACCATCCTGAGTTAGGATATCCTTGACTACTGAATTGGGGACATAGGCTATTATATGAGAATATAAAATGTAAACTCTAAAATCTGTGATAGCTTTGACCAAAGCAAAAGCTTGCTTTTCCATTATGTTGTATTTTAAGGGGGCATCTCTCAGGGTTTTTCTAAAAAGGGCAATAGGTTGTTCATAACCCTAATCATTCTTTTGCAGTAAAACCGCAACAATTTTATGTTCTGAGGCAAAGGAAAATAAAATGAAATCCTTGTCAAATTTTGGACTGATCAAAACTGGTGTTTTAGTTAAGGCTAGCTTAATGTCTTCAAAGGATTTCTTAGCATCAACTATCCATTTTATGGTCGAATATTCTTTCAACATATTGTTTAATGACCTGATTAATTAAGCTAAGTTAGAAATAAATCTCCTAAGAAAGTTGATTTTTCCTAAAAATGCTTGTAATTCCCTGATGCTCCTATGGTGTTGTATCTGTAAGATGGCTACAATTTTTGTAGGATCTATTTGGATACCATCTTTAGAGATTATATGGCCTAATAATTTTCCCTCTTCTAACCCAAAAAAAGATTTTTTAGGATTCAAAGAAATTCCATACTTTCTACATTTGATGAAGACCTGCCTTAGATGATCTAAGTGTTATTTATCACATTTTGAGAATACAGTGATATCATCTAAGTATATTACTAGGAAGTCGTGAATTTCCTTAGCAAAAGTTATGTCCATAGCTCTTTGAAAGGTGGCCCCTACATTATTTAATCCAAAAGGCATCTTCACATACATGAATGTGCCCCAAGGAGTAGTGAATGCGGTTTTAGCCTGGTCATCTGTGTGAACTAGAATATGATTGTAACCAGAAAATCCATCCAATAATGAGATTCTGGTTGACCCTACTACCCTTTGTAATATATGATCTATTTTAGGGAAGGGTAATTATATTTGAGTGAAACTTTATTGAGATTCCTAAGATTAACACACAATCTAATCTCACCCATGTTGGCACCAAATTTGAAACCCAATCAAAGAACCTAATTAGTTCTATTATCTTGGCTTCATACATCCTTCTAATTTCCTTTTCAATAGAAGGCAATAGGATGGGATTAATTGTCCTAAGCTTTTGCTTGAAAGGTTTCTGGTTTTCTTTTATGGGGATGGTGTGTTGTATGATGCTGGTGTCATAGGACTTGAGGTCCTTATAACTCCAAGCAAAGACATCTTGGAATTCCTTTAGTAATTCAAGGTATTTCACTTTTTCAGTAGGAGGTAAGGTCTTTGAAAGTTTGATCAATTTTGGATTTTCCTCAGTGCCTATATTGCACTCCTCTATATCAGATTTCAAGGGTTCCATTTTGGGTTTTCTAGGGACATCATTTGAATCAAACAAGTCTTCCAAAGGGGTCAATCCTTTGGGAAAAAAGTTGTCTTTGAGATTAATGATTTCAGAATATTCGTTGGTTATCTCATCAATTTCAACTTGCTTTAGTTTTTGTACATCTAATTTTTTAAATTTAGTGGGATGGAATCTATCTATCTGTTCATCTTCTATCTCATTAATTTATATTTCATCTTTGAAATCAGGATCTAATATTATGTCAGTATCTATATTACTATTTACAATTTCCTCCTCTAAGGTTAAAAAATTGTTTATCTGTTGGTCATTAGCAAATATTTGCCAGTTTTTCAAGTTATTTGGGATAGTAGGTCTATGCTTGACCTCAACAGTGTACTGATGGCTAGTTTGGAATGGTAACTTACAAGTGCTGGCAAACATTGCTAAACTATGGGCCTGCATATTATGCTTCCTAGGGATTATAGCAACTTTGGTTTCTAGGAAAGTGTTTAGTATTTCTATAGTAGTTCCTCTGTAATAACTTAATCTAGGGTCTTTGGTCATATATACATCTTTAATCTGATTTATCACTAATTCAGAGTCCCCCATGATAGAAACTCTTATAGCTCCTAACTTTCTGACTAATTTAAGACCTAAAAGAAGTGCTTCATACTCAGCCATGTTGTTAATGCATTTGAAATTCAGTCTGTAAGCATGCCCCTCTGAGTGATCATTCTCCAGAATATATATCCACACTCCTGTGCCTGCTCCTAACTTATTCACTGATCCATCAAATTCAAGGTGCCATAATATTTCATGTTCATAATTTTCACTGTTAGGGGGGAAGAAAATTTTCTTTGTTTGAGGTGTTTTGATCATCTTTTTTATCTGAAAGCTTTTGAGTTTGGACAGTTTCATTTTCAGCTGTAACTGCAATTTCTTTTGGTTCTAAAATAATGTTGTTTGAAGTAGTTTGTTGTGTTTTTTTAGCATTATACAAAATGAAAGAGTCAATGTCTGAATATAGGGAGTAGATAGGGAAGTTTTGAGGTCTATCCCGACTACTCACCACATATTTCATTAGGGTCTCTCTGTACAACTTTTTAGGTTGCCCAAAGACTGAGATTGTGGCATATGACATGTCAAGTTGCAAAGATCCTTGGAGTTTAGCCCCCCATGATCTAGACAATAGCATGCCATATTTAGGTGGGATGTCAACCACTACTATATCCATGAGAATAGTTTTAGCAGGATATTGTACTAAGGAAACACACAGGTCTTTGATTAACCCTAGACACTTTACTTGACTTGAATCAAATGAAAATAAGTCCTTGTAAGGTCTAGTGATGTCCAAGTTTAACTTTTCCATTACTGATTTAGGCATTAAATTGTGTGAAGCTCTTGAATCTAACATTGCATTGTGTAAAATTTTATCATGAATGCTAAGGCTAATATAAAAGGGTGGTATCCCTCCTTCTACTGGTTTTCCATTAACATCAGGACCAAATATAAGCTCAGGCTAATCATCAAACAAGTTAACAAAGTCTTCATTTTCAACAAAGTTTAAGGTTTTGCTTATTTGAGACTTATAGGTTTCATTTTTAAACAGCTCTATTAAGGAAACTGAGATTTTTAGTTTAGCCACCTCTGCTCCCAAATTGAAAGGCAAAGGGGCTTTCTCTGTTTGAGTACTTGGAACTTTCATAGCAGGAATTGGGGTAGGTTGCTCTTCTTTTTCTGCATCTGAGGTATTTTTCTGTGGATTATCTAATATGGTGTTTGGAGATTTCTCCACTGTCTCCTTGGAGGGGATTGAAGTGGATGGTTGATCATCAGGAGATTGGTCATGGGTTATATCTACAATGGTGGGGCCAGAAGGGTTCTGATTTGGTCTAGGGAGGATTTGAAGAGTTTTAGTAACTGGAACTGTTTTGATTTTCTTGGGTTGATTTGGCACTGTTTTCTTGGCCTGGTTAGGAGTATCAGAATTCTTTTTACTCCTTAGATTGTATTGTTTATGTACTTCAAAAATGGTAGAATCATACCCTTTCTTGTAATCAAATGATTCTCCAGATTGGGTTTGCAATTGCTGCAACATATGCAGTTCCTGCTCATCTTGGGTCAAAAAGACAGTTTCTTCATCATCCAATCCCATTAATTTAATGTGTGTGTCTTGTTCATGGTCATCTAAATGGGATGTTTCAGCATAGTTTTCTTGAAAATGAGGCCTAATGTTCTGATCAGCTCCATTCTTTCCAGTGTTTTGATTTTGATTCTTTCTAATGTTTGGCTTTCTCACTAGAGGTGCCTATTGATTATGCCATTGGGGTTTCCTCACAATGTTTTCTATCCTATCCATTAGTTTTTCCATACCTTTGGTTAGGTCATCTATTTTGAGGTCAAAGGGTGAGGCTTCATATTTCAAGGGTCCTCTCCTTTCATTCGTAACCCTAGCTCTTTTTGCTAGCAAGTTAACTTCTACACTAACTGCTACACTCTACATATCTTCTAAAGTTGGAGGATTTCTCTCTCTAAGTTGAAAGGCCATATCGGTATCAAACCCATTAAGAAACTTTATCAGAGCTAAACCAAGTGGGGGTCTAAGATTGACTGGTATTGCATTGTATATGTTGTTAAATCTGGTACAGTAATCCTGGACTGTTTCATTTGGTTCTCTCCTGATGTTTTCATATTTTGAAAGGATCTACAAAGGGTTATTTTTCTTTCCCATCTATTTAAAAATTGCTGATAAAATATTTCTAAAGTGTCTATGCTATTAGCAGGTAAAGTTCTAAACCATGTTCTTACATCACCAGCTAGAGTCTCAACAAAAAGTCTCATTTGAAATCTCCAATGTCAATTTCATGTAATTTAAAGTAGTCTGTCATTTTGTTTACATGATCTTGTGATGTATAAGGTCCTATGCCATCAAATTGGACAATTTTGTTCTGGTAATCTTGTGGCATGGGAAAAAGTGTGGTAGGTAACACAAGAGGAGCATATCTATTTGCCATGGCTCTAAGTTGGGCAAGGCTAAAAAGTGGGGTTGGGGTACCAGGAGATGATACAGTAGTTGATGGAGAACTGGGAGGAATAGGTGATTGATGTGTAATGATAGGTTGGTAGGGAAGTGAAGGTATAAATGGGGGTGAGGAATGAACTTCAGAAGTGGAAGGGAATAATGGTGAACTGAGGGTGGTTGACACTGGTTCAGAAAGCTCAGGGATCTTAACAGTGGTAAGGGATGACTGAGGGGAATTTAGAATATACTCATCAATTGACCGATTTTCCCTTTGGAATTCAAGATATGCAATAAAATCTCGATCTAGAACTATGTCATCAAGTGCACTTTCAGACCTGGTTCTGAACAGGGAAAGGTCAAATGACTCATCAAAGGGGAGGTCTTCTAAAAATAACCACTCATCAGGGCATGAATCTGCTTTGATTGAAGGTGTTGGACTTACTGAACTCTCTTGTCTTCTGGATCTTCTTGAAATCAAGTTGGGATTATCCACTTCTAGGGTAGGATTTGGATCTAGGTTGGCCCCAGCATAGTGAGTCATCTTGAAGCCAGAATTTTGAATTTTCCTTTTTAATTACTTTCTTTTTGTGAAATTTTACAAATAACTTTTAATAAACCCTTCAAGAGTCTTGAAATAAAGATTTGAAATTTTCTCAAAGGTTTATTAAGACTGAGGATTTGAGTCCCCATTGGAGTCACCACTATGTTATCACTCAGAAGTTTTCCCTAGAAGTTATAAAAAGAAGGAATCATCAGAGGTAACCACAAACCAATCTTTTAGACTTGGGTTCTAGCCAAAGTAAGTCCAGAGAGGGCTCTCTCTTTATGATTTAACTTCGTTTTTATTAGATTTTAGGCTAGTTCTTAGTGTTCATGAGGATTTTGATTTTAGATTGAAGGTTGGGTGGTGGAATTCTTGGAACAGATGGATAGAGCTATGTTGGCTTGTTGGGGCATGACCCAGGTTCATAAGTGATTTAGCCAAACAAATCCTGAAACTACCGGCCCTTTCGGCAACATTCCGTGGTGCGCAGACTAAGTTCTTACCCGAGGTAGTGTGGGAGGGTTCTGGAACCAGGTTTCTGCACCCTACAGATGTCTTGATGAAGTCTAGGAAGTTCGCGAACCGAACCTGCATGCTGGAGCTGCTCTGCGCAACCGTCTGCCCTTCGCAACTTGTGCAACTACTTCCATGCAGCTCTGTAAAGAGCGCGAAGAGGTGTTGTCTAGATCCTTTATCCTTACTGTGCTATTATTATAGATCTTACTTAATTGTGTGGGCCCAATATTCTAATTAATCATTCAACATTCATAACAAGTACGTGCAATCATAAAACTGTAAAGAGATGCATAAATATAATAGAAGCATAGACACAAAATATTCTAGAATCAACTTATCTTTTATTAATTCTTTGTCCAAGTACAATCCCAACTTCGCCCTGCGCATTGAGCTGTAGGGGTCCGCACACACAGCTGCGAACTCTACTAGGCCTTTGCACACTTAGCTACAGAGCCTCTTCCTACTACTACAACCCAAGGCTCAGACTTATAGACTCAAAGCTAATTCGTTATCCAAAACTTCAGACCCGACTTTACACTTGGATCCTCGCTCTATTTATACAATCCCATGGTCCGCGGACCATGGGTAGGCTGACATACCATACATTAAATTATATTGTTTTAGGGTGGACAACCCTAGACTCTTGCGCTCCACGCCCGCATTTCGCGGGGTCTTTACATTACACTTTACCAAAATTTGGGTTTCAAGCCCCAAAAACATGCTATGGGGGGATCCGTTGCCCAATAGGCCCCCAACACAATCATCGTGACTCGTCCTGATTCACTCTACTCGTGCGGCGATATTTACGCGAAGTCCGTCTAATTGTGCATGTGCTGCGCGAAGATCCGTAGCGCACTGTTCTGTCGTCCGCTGGATCCGTTCTTCTCGCTCAGCCAAATGTTCATTGTTAGGGTCAAATCCCTGTCGCAGGTCATGCATCACTTTCATTTGCGGAGGTTTTCCTTTGATGTTAGCCGTGATGAGGAAGGCCTCATCAATCTAAGGCTGGACACGTGCTTTAAGTATTGCCTCTTTTTGGCACGATGCGTCCACTTGATCCTTCAATGCCTTTGCTTGTTGTAGCCTTGCGAGCTGCTGAGTTAGGGCCATTGTCTGCGTCATCCTGCGCACACTGTCATATTGCATTTGAAGCTCCCGCGCCTCTGTTTCCAACCGTTGTATGATGGGATACTCTTGTAAGGTTGTGCGGACCCCGAAGGATTATTCCAACAACGTGGTGCAGCTCTGCACTGCCCGTTCAATTTCTTCCAACCCTTTTTGGATATCACCGATGCATTGATCTCAAACTTCTGGAGGTGTGGAGGGCTACACCTTTAACCATAGTTCACCAATTTGCAGGTTGAGGTCTAGCTAGATCCTCGTAGCTTCCTCCTTCGCCTCGTGGAATCCACTAGCAAATTTGTGGATATGTATTCCTACTGGCAGATCTGTCATAAATCCTAGTTTTGGGACGCGACGGCATGCTTCCTCTACGATCTGCTCCAACTGTTTGTTCTGAGCCACCGCTTCATCACGTTGTAGGCTAAGCTGTTCGATGTTGATTCGTTGTTCACTTAGCATTTTCACTGCGCGTCCCTCTCTAGCGCGGAGTTCTGTCGTCGCTTTGTCCTGTAGCTGGTATAAAATATCCCGCGGAAGGGCAGCCAAGTTTAGGTTGAGTCCCTTGATTCGCCCTACCGCGGCTCTATCCTCCATGTTGTCCACTATCAGTGCTCCTTCCGAAAGCGCGATGGTGTTGGCCATTTAGGCTCACAACCACTGCTCTGTTGCTGATGCTCATGTGGCACCGTAGATGGCTACCATTCCTTCTTGTGAGAGTCGCACCTGAAGTCCCTGCAATTGTGCCCTGATTTCCCCCAACACATTCTGCTACTCTTCCATTGCTTCTTGGAGTGCCTCCATGGTGACCTTGCGAACTGTGTGGCCGATGTCATATAAATCACCCTCTGTCAATGTAATAGGCTCCCCATCCAATTTGGAAGCCTTGGTCTTCTTCCGTGGCCCTATTCGTTCCGTCCTGCGTGGCCGTTTCAATTGCGTGGAGGTGGTGCTTGGGTCTGCGCCTTCCGTTGTATCATCTGTTCCATGTCCAGTGGTCAGGTCTGGGACTCTTTTCTCCTGCGTTGTGGTGGACCCTGCTGCTGCTATTTTTCAGTGGCCTTGGTCTGCTCTACAACGGCCTTCACTGCCTCGCGGGAAGCCCTTACCTCCTCGGCAAGCTGCTCGTTTCACTTTTGTTGTGCTAGCAGTTTGGCGGCATCGTTTTGTCTTTGTATCACTGCCTCATCACACGCCACTAGATCCGGGGCATGTAATTCGGGTGGCCATGAGTTGAGCACCACGAACACCGCGTCATCGATTGAGATTAACGGGAGTTTGGTCCAGTTCTGCTTCGGGTCCTTTCGTGCCTTGATATACACACTGTGCATATTTGCCTTAAATTCTGCAAAGCTCCATAGACTGTCGTATACCATGGGGGATAGGCATGGCCATTTGTGGATCCACATCCGTACGCTCACCTCCATGAGTATCTAGAAGATCTTGATCTTGCGGATGCACGTGGTGTGCCTTGTTGCCCAGAGCGACACATATTTCGCTACCTCTGGCAAGTCCTGGTCTAGGGGAGGAAACTGACTGTCCTCTGGTAATTCCCCTGCAACCAACAAGATGGATAAGAGCAACCACGTGTAGTGGAAGGTCTTACCCTGCTCCTGAGCCTCCTTGCAGTTCATCAAGAACTCCTCACAGAGGAACTGCACCCAATTGAACTGTACCCCCTCGATGCATTGCTCGGCCAGCTTGATGACTGTTTCTAGTACCTCGTTGCCATGACATTTTCTCATCACTTTTCCTGCCAGTAGTTGAGTGGTTACGCGCACCCCTTTGTCTTGAATGCTAGTAATCACATAGCCCCTCTGCTTCTTCTCTAACTTGTATTTCTTCTTCATGGCTTCTGCGAGCACCAAGTCTCCGCTTTGGCCAGCTATTTCCGCGGGGTCCCTTCCTGTGTAGGGAAGGTTTGAAATCCTATGAATTAGCTCCACCGTAATGGGAATTGGCTCCTCCAGCCACAAGTACCCCTCATGCACTAGGAAAAGCAGTTGCCTGATGACGAATATCGTGATTGGTGCTTGGTGAAAGTGCGAAATCCATAGTAGGTGGAGTAGCCCAGCCTCCTCCACCCCACACAGCCATTTCCATGGCTACAGTGCTATAACTACCCCCTCCTTGCTTTGTTTCATAAGTTGGCTAGTCTCTAGATGTGGGAACTTTTCACTGTTCGCGAGGTCCCAATCTTCAAATTTCATCATGGGTACATGGCCCAGGGCTGAACCCTCAAATAGAATTCCATCTGGGAGGAGTGGGGTTTTGAGTGCGCTCTTAACGGTGTCCACGTCCTTGGGTACTTTTGCCTTCCCTTTCTGTGGGGGGACATATTTGGGCAGTTTTGCTGCAGCGCGCACTGGCTAAATGTCTTCCGCCACTTCTTCATCTGGTTCAATCTCTTCTACAAAGGCCTAAAGATCCTCCTCCTCATCATCTGTCTCAATATTAACTGTCTTGCCCTTATCTTCCATAGATAGTTTACCGAACCGCGGATTTCGCAGAGACATACGGACCAGTCCTGCTGCCTATGGATCCTTTTTGGGCCTCGGCGTCTGGGGCGATTTAGGGATTTCCAGTGCATCCCCTACCGGCGGCGTAGAGCTCTACGTAGCTCCCTTGGTTGTTGACATCATTCTAATCAGGGAATCTTGTGTCTCCTTCGGCAATGTTTCAAACCACGGACTTGCTCTCACAACCTCCAAATTCGTCAGGTTCATACCCACTTGATAACACAACAACTAAATTCTCAAAATGCCAATGGTTGTTCAATGGAGAGCCACCTATGATTTATAGGCCCTTTTGAATTCAAATTCGACCATTCCCCCCATATTCGGCTCATTCATGCAAGAAAGGCAGCAGATAGTCCCAAATCTAGTTCTGACTTTATGTCTTAATTTCCGGCCATCCTCTCCTTATTGCCTTAAATTGGACATCTTGTCATGAATAGTGACACCAATGGTCACTTTCCAGCTTACCCACATGGTAGTGCAGCCCCTTGTGCACGAACGTGACCCGTGTGTCATACTGACCCTATGCACAGCTTCCGTGTTGCGTAGCTCCCATATAGACTCTTTTATAGTCCCGCGCTCTCTTTCAACTGCTTGGAGCACTGAGACTGTGCTTCCTATGGATAGTTAGGTGGTTGCACTACTGGTGTGAGGCTTCAACTCACCTTCCAACTCGGTCCGCGAGCCTTCCTTAGTTACCCTCACGCCAGTCAGCACCTCGCGTTCTTCCTTATGTGGTGCGCTTCCCTGGTTACTTTGTCTAATAAGGTGCGGTCGCAGCCATGGTAGTATAGCCAGAAATTCTCGGCGACAATCTTCTAGTGTAGTGGTAGGGCTTCCCATACGTTTCCCTATCCTTCTATCGACACGTAATGCTTGTGCAATTTTTGTTTCCAGTTTTCTGATATCCATGTCCATTAATATGCTTTTCTGCTTCAGTCGTACCCGATCTTCTTCGAGTTCGCGAAGCTCAAGGTTCCCTTGCCAAATGGCTTCTTGAATCTACATATGGTCATCCTTGTGCAGTTGCATAATCTCTTCACTCTGGTCCTCGTGTGCTATCCCAATTATGGGAGTTATTGCGTGAGTATTCTTTACCAAAGCCACAAGCCTTGACTCTACTCGTCGTCTTCGGAATCATTCCCGCGCTCAGGTTCTTGTGCATGGCCCTATAGGCCCATCGGACCACTAGCATGTGCAGGTCCCAATTAGTTCATTCCACCTGGTAAACTCTGTTCATGATTCCACATAGCTTTGTGAATGCTCCGATGTGGAATATTTGTGGTGTGCGTCACTTTTCCTGCTGCCACATCAGGTTCTGATTTTCGATCCTTAGTCTAGGATGTGCTTTCATAGCACACGTCTGCACCCATCGACACAGGTGGGCGTGCAAACAGCTTCGTCCTGGCTGCCTGAATCTCATTTGACACTGGGGACTTCCAAACTACAAACACATCCTCCTTCTACATTCGGATCAGTTTACAATGGTCTCCTGATGTGTACTCCACCATCGTGTGGGTGTTGCGCACAATGCCCATTCCAGCGCACTGTACCGCTGTTGTTCCGGTACTGTGATTTCAAATTTGTCCAGGAATTCATCCACCACTGTTGCTCCATCATATGTTGGCAGTTCCCTTGCCTCTGTCATTACACAAAGCAGGGATCTAATCATCATGTTGCAGTTCAATGTTGTCAATTCATGCAATCGGTTCTGCCAGCGTTCTACTTCTTTGTCTGAATCTGAAGTACAGGAATTGTCGTGCTCCCATGAGATTCTCCCATATGTAGTCAAGTTCACACAATCCTGTTCTTGTGCCATTATCTGGTAAATACAATCCAACTCATTGTCGCTTTCATTGTTGCACACTGGTTCGATGTAGTGCGCTCTTTCAGCTGGGTCTAGCAGAACTACTACGCGTAGGGATTTTTTCTCGAATATCATCTTCCACTTCTTCAGATTGATGACTCCATTCATATCAGTGGCCTAGTCTAGTCCTAGCAACGCGGAATAAGGATTGTTGTCATCAACAATCTCTATTACTTCAAAGTTCATCTGCATGCTCGCGCCTTCGATATCAACTGTTACACCTTAAAACTTCCCCATGGGAAAAATCTTCTGTTGGTTTGCCATTCGTAATTGAATAGGGGACCATTGTAACGCGAGCCTGCCCATACATTCCCATGTTTGCTTTAGTAATACATTCACATCTAAACCCAGGTCTAGGATTACCTGATCCATTTCATACTCGCCAATCTACACCGTCAATCTCATTTCCCTCCTGGTGCGCAATGCATGCTTTCCCAGTTTCCGGACTACGCGCGGTTCCCCTGACCCTGCGCACCTAGTTATCAACTCCTGTAGTCCCTTAATTGCCTTATTGTCGCACAACAGTTTCATGCATGTCTCCAAAAAGGTAGTAAGCATAGAAGGATCCATCCCTGTCTCTGGTTGATCCTTACTACCTGAAGTGGAGGCCTCCGCGAAGCTCTTCTTAGCTTCCATGAATGTCTCCTTTGCGCGTTCTAAGTCAAACTCAGGTTCCTTTGTAGGAGCCTTGTGAACCCATGTATCTTCCTCATCTATTTCCCCTTATCTTTCCCTGTGGTCGCACCGCTTCTGAGCACTATGTTCACATTTGGGTCTTCTTCGCACAGTTTAGACCTCATCATTTGAATATTTTAAGTCAGAGTAGGCTGGAGTACCCCTTTCTCACACATATGTGTGATCAACGTAGGACAATCTACTGCTTCATGATCGAATTGAGCATAGTATGAACAGGATATTCTCGTTGGGTTGGTACAATCACGGGTGTAGTGCCCCGATCCTCTACAATTGTAACAAATTTCTGCGGCCCCTTCCTGGTCCCATTCCTCGTCCTTGACCTCGCCCTTGAAATCGACCATGCACCATCCCCGCCACTAGGTCGAGGGCTCACGTTTCTTTTTGCATCCGATAGGCTAGGGTCCAATCCATCATTAATTTGTAGCTACGACAAGTACGCTCGTCGTGGCCCATCGACCTACAGAAATTACAAAACAATTACTGGGGTTCTGTTGTATACTTCTACAACAAATAACAATTATTTGTCGTGTGCATTCCTCCTATCTGACAGATTGCGCACCATAATGTGGGTGTTGCACTCGGCCCTGCATGTGCCTCCGGTCTCAACGGCATTAGCCCCCCTCCTACCAAGTAGTTCGTGAATGTTGGACAATGATCCTTGTCATGGCCCTAGACCTTGTATTTTATGCACCATACTTCCTCATGTGGCTCTGGCCGCAGTGCCCTATCCTGCTTCAAGCTTTGCATTTCCAGGCAAAGATTTTGTAGTTGCACATGGATTTTTTGAACTCCCAGCCCCAGATCTTGTATCGGTGTCTCATTCAACCTCATCGCCAATTCCAACGCTTTGGCCTGGGTAGCAAGTTTCTGTTGTGACAGTGCCCTCCTCAGGTGTGGTGTCAGATATGCCACAAACCATGCACAATGTTGCACATCAGTGAGTGTCATATTAGCATCACAGATCGTACTCTTCAGTCGCTGATCTAGATCCCAGGGGGTCTCACATGGAAGCATCACGATCTCTTCAAATCTAATGATTTACTGCGTCTCTGATTTCGGCCGGCTAAATTCTCTATTCAACGCATTCTGGATCTATGTTATTCTTGCATTTGGGTGATCATTAGAGTTCTTGATATACCATGTCAACGCATGATCCTATAGCGCACTTACCAATGTAGCCTTCCTAATGTTTTCGTCCGTGACCCCTTGCGCTTCCCACACTGCTCTTACCACGAACCAAAACTGGTACAGATCCTCATTTCCTACTCCTCCGAATATGGGTAGCTTGATCACAATCACCATTCTGAACTGTGGGTTTGGGAGAGGTGGAGTGGGTGGGGATGGAGGTGAAGGAGGTGAAGTGGGTGGTGGCGTAAGTGGAGGTGATAACTGCGGAATGCGCCGCCTTAGCAAACTGACTACACTTCTCGAAGAGACCCAAGCGAGCTCTTCCTCGCTTTCTCGCAAAGGTGATATTAATGGACTATTTCCTAATCCCTCGCTACCTTTTTAGATCTTTCCACTCCGCGTCATTCCAAACATTAATGTATTTGCATAACTCTCTTTTCACATAACAACATCTTAATCTAGGTATTCAAAGATTTAATGTACTTACCTCGCGGTCCCTTGAGAAAATGTCATTCTGCTTCGTTGTAGCTCACAATCATGTCTATCGCAAATTCAGTGATAAACCCCCCTATTATCTGGTCGAACCAATGGTCCATAGCTCGCGTGATCTTATCTTCTGATGCCTCTAGTCTATGCACTAACTCCGGAGTCCACACTATCAGTTGGTCGAGCTTACACCTTCCCTGGCTGTCGGCTAACCTCGCAATCCACTCATACAATTCAAAAGGAAAGGATGTGAAGAAGATCTTATGGATTTCCGTATACACGTAGCAATCCAGCCACCTTTTCTCGGATACCTACAGAGTCTTGTTTTCCTACGTCATGAACTCGTGAATTTTCTTAACCAGGTTCAGAAGTGATTTAGCCAAAAAAATCCTGAAACTACCGACCCTTTCGGCAACAGTTCACAATGCGTGGACTGAGGTCTCACCCGAGGTAGTATGGGAGGGCATTGGAACCAGGTTTCTGCACCCTAGAGATGTCTTGATGAAGTTTAGGAAGTTCGCAAACCAAACCTGCGTGTTGTAGCTGCTCCGCGTAGCCATCTGCCCTTCGCAACTTGTGAAACTACTTTCGTGCAGCTCTGTAAAGAGCGCGAAGAGGTGTTGTCTAGATCCTTTATCCTTACTGTGCTATTATTATAGATCTTACTTAATTGTGTGGGCCCAATACTCTCATTAATAATTCAACATTCATAACAAGTACGTGCAGTCCTAAAACTGTAAAGAGATGCATAAATATAACAGAAGCATAGACACAGAATATTCCATAATCAACTTATCTTTTATTAATTCTCTATCCAAGTACAATCCCAACTCCGTCCTGTGCACTCAGTTGCAGGGGTCCACGCACATAGTTGTAGACTCTAACAGGCCTCTGTGCACTCCGCTACAAAGCCTCTTCCTACTACTACAACCCAAGACTCGGACTTACAGACTCAGAGCTAATTCATTATCCAAAACTTCAGACCTGACTTTACACTTAGAGCCTCACTCTATTTATACAATCCCATCATCTGCGGACCATGGGTAAGCTGACATACCATACATTAAATTATATTGTTTTAGCGCAGACAACCCTAGACTCTCGCGCTCCGTGCCCGCATTTCGCGGGGTCTTTACATTACACTTTACCAAAATTCGGGCTTCAAGCCCCAAAAAAATGCTATGGGGGGATCCGCTGCCTAACAACCTAGGTCTTCAAGCCATTGGGCTATGGAGTCAATCAAAGGATAGCATAATAGGACCAGATCATTAAAGGAAATGTTCATAGGGCAGGTTATCAAAGCAAAAGGAAAATCTTCAGGTCTAATGGATGGGGTGGTTCTAACCAGGGTGAAAGGGCAATGAAGAATCCTTATACTGGGATCAGAATGAAAGAAAGTAGGTGATCATGAACAAAGGGCAATTAAGAATCCTTTGCTATAGACCAGGGGGAAAACTATGGAAGCAAGGGAGCAGTTAAGAATTCCCTAACTAAGATAGTTTAGTAGAAAACATTTAAAATGTAAACAGTCAAGACAGAGTGCATTCAAGCAATTTCTGAAATATAATTCCATGTTATACATTTAGATTTTGGATAAACAAACAAGATTATGGAGACACATAAGAGAAATAACAGCAAACAAAAGAGAATACTTATTTGTGTATCACTTTACACAAGAA